>CANUEZ040000064.1:3760000-4147500 GCA_948099385.1 Fasciola hepatica | reverse complement strand
CGCATTTGAATCAAAGGATAAATAAGGGGAGAATGAATGAAGTTTCAAGGAAATTGAGAGAAAAGAAGTTCTGGAATCAATAAATGCAACATGGTTGTGGGATCCCTAGGAAGAGATGTGTTCAAGGTCGGACTCTAAAGATGCATTGATTGCACTGCGGTCACGATCGATGTTCGTTTGGCATAGTGGGTAGTGCAATACGAAAGGGAAGAATGAAAGGTGGCATCATTGGCAAAGGAGTTGATTGGGTTGGAAGTAGTGGATTGATCAATAATAAATAAAAGAAACAGAGTGGGCGCAAGTACTGAACCTTGGGGAACACCAACATTCACAGGAAATGGTGGGACAGAACCCCATCAACTCGGATGGAGATGGTTCGCTTACTGAGGAAACTTGATGTCCACGATACAAGAGCGGGGGAGAACCCGAACGTGGGCAGTTCTGCCAGAAGACCTCCGTGCCAAACTCGTTCAAAATCCTTAAAGATGTCGAGCGACACCATGTGTGTTTCTCCGTGGTTGTCGAGTGCAGCCGATCAGGAGTGTGAGACGAGAACCAGGATATCACCGGTGGTACGGTGAGGTCGGAATCGGTATTGTTGATCATTCGGTAGTCCTTTGCGTTCGAGAAACGCATGCAGTTTGCCGGAGATGAGTTTCGAATACTTTCGAAATAACAGATATGAGGGGAATAGGATGATAGTTATTCGGGTCAGAAAGACCACCACATTTTGGAATAGGAAAAATTATGGCGTGTTTCCAGCGGATCGGAAAAGTAGAAGGTTAAAGAGAGAGACAGAAAAATCGATGTAATAGAGAGGCCAATTCAGGGGCACACATTTTGAGGACGGTGGATGGTATGCCCTCCGGACCGGGTGATTTGCATAGGTCCAGAGAACGCAGCACTTGGCGGATCTTCCTTTAGCTAATATGGGGTTGGAAATGGGAGAGAGAGAGAGAGAGAGAGAGAGAGAGAGAGGGAGAGAGAGAGAGAGAGAGAGAGAGAGAGAGAGAGAGAGAGAGGGAACAAAAGGAACCGGAGGAGCTGGATAAGTGGGTAAGGTGGAGTTGAAGGCAAAACGGGAAGCCAAAACCTCGGTTTCCTTGTGTAGTTCATAAACAAGATTATCAAAAGAATTACAGATGGGAGGGAAATTGGAAGGGCAATAATTGCGGAAGACTGCCTTGGGAAGGGACCAAAATGTTCGGCTACCGAAGGGAGATGAGAGTAAGCTTTCGGCTCTCCAGCAGACGAAGCGTTCTTTGGTTCTTTGTATGGTTGACGAGCATCTATTCCTGGCTTGCACGAAGTGGCGCTGTGAGTCGAGCGGCACTAGTGGCGAAAAGCTGCACGTTTCAAGCGTACAGCCCGACCACATGCATGGTTGGACCACTCGGAAGATTCAGGTTTACCGGGTTTGGAAAGGTGAGGAATAAAAAGTTGCATACCTTGAGGAACAATGTCAGCGAAGTTAGAAACAGAAACGGAAACGTCTGAAGTAAAGCAGCAAGCATTCCAAGGATAGGAGGCTAGGAAATCGCAAAAACCATCCAAGTTGGCTGAACAGTAGATCCAAAATGTGTCTCGAGTCAGGTGGAGGATAGAGGCGAGTAAAACTGATGAAACAGGAAACAATATGGTGGTCAGATGCATCAAGGGGAGGAAGACCATAGATACCTGAGAGCAGAAAAAGAACATGAGTGAGAATAAGATCACGGGTATGGGCATGATCGCCAGCCCGATCGGGAATACGTGTGGAGAGATCAACAAGTTGGCACAGGTTGTTGACCACGGCGAAGTATTCGGCTTTGCGCCCCAAAGCCGAAGCGTCCGATGAGTGAGTTGACCACCCTCGACTGCGAACAATAAAATCTCCTAAGATGGTGGTGTGACAGTTGGGATCCTTAACAAACAAGTGCTGAATGTTCGAGGATAAGAAATCAAAGATCACTGATTTGTAACTGTTGGGTGAAGGTTAACAGGTTAGATTAGCCAATGCATATTTGATTATGACGAAGGAAATTGAAAGAAAGACATCCAAAACGTTTGCACTTTTCTGATATACTCCAGAATTGTAAGAACAGTTCTGCAGTACGGAATAGTTATTAGAGAAAAAAGTAAAGTACGGTGGATTTGAGATGGGCCGGAGGAGTACCACGTCATAGGCATAATTAAAACTCGTGCAGGCGGTTTATTGGATGGGTCTCCAATACATTATTTTCAAAAATACCTACGGCAAAACGCTCACATGGTATTTCAATATTTGTATTGTAGGGCACCGAACAGGTATGCTTACATAACTTATTATATATGCACATATATAGATAGATCATATATATATATATATATATATATATATATATATATATATATATATATATATATATATATAAGGGTAAGTCAGTACATTGCGTGAAATTCCCACGCAGTTTCCTTTTCTCACTTACGTGACTCTAATCAGCTCGCTACCCGCTCGTTCGCAAGCAGTCCAACCTACACGCCTCCCCTTCCTTTCATATGGTGAACCGGTTACCTTGCCTCGGTTCACGTACCGTCCTCCTACGTGTGCACTTTTACAGTAGACCGATTTTTCATTGCGGTTAATCCAGGAGCCTATGACCTTCAAGTCTTGTGCGTCATAGGTGCCCGGCCTTGCTTGTCATGCTTGCATCCGTTCTTCATTCGCTTTCTCACCGGCACTGCACGAATGACCTTTGTACTTTCCTTCCACGCTGTAGATCACGCCGCGTCTGCGTGATGGTCTAGGTCAACCGTGAGTGTGGTTCTTCTGGTCCTTGTCTGATCCAATTTCATGGTCATACCTGTCCCTCCTTCTCATGTACGCTTACCACTCTTTCCCTGATTGGTCAATTGTTCTTCCTATAACAGATGGATTTCACCCTACCCCAATGACTCGGTCCCGTGTTGCTCAGCATACGTTCCCCGACAGATCCTTCCGACTATTTGAAGTATATTTCCGGATCTTTGTGACTGGATCACCCCACAAATTGAGGTATGTTGCTTGTAATTCCAATGATTGTTCTCTGAAGTACACGTAGTCCACCCACTCGCCTAATTCGATTTGGGTTTCGTGTTCGTGTTCTACGAGTCACTCATTCACTGGGCAGCCGTTCAGTCACCATATATACATATATATATATATATATATATATATATATATATATATATATATATAGATTTTTATTGACTTACTTACATACATATTTAATCATAAGATTACTTTGTTCTCATAATCGGTGGTACGAATAACCAGGGATGCGAAATAAAATTGGGAGTTATTTCAATAATTAGCTATTCCATTGATTACGCATTGATTTTTATAAATAAAGAATAATCTATAAAATACAGTAATCTGTTAGTCAGGCGGTCATATGACGGTGTTTATCATGATAATACACGTATGCAGCCACTGGGAATACGACGCAACTAGAAAAATAAATGCGCCTTATAAAATTGGAGTTCAGTGTTTACCACATTACGTGTGGAAAAAAAACTGCTCACATTTGGATCACATGTCGATAACCAAAAATTAATTTGATCCCAAATAATTTAGTTTGTTCTTTCTTCCTTAGTATCACTTAAACTGCAGTGGATTCACCAGGTCGAATGCACAACTGATTTACCACTCTCTCTGAGTTCGCCAATATGCAAACAAAATTACGGAACAGGCAGATTTGCAAAACGTTCGTGCTAGAGGGGATACATTAAAACCTGTAACGTATTTTCGGGAAAGATCTTGAGGGTAACAAATCAGTGTGCAACGGGAGCGTATTAACTAGGTGCACACTTCAGTGGAGACTAAGGAAGCACGGCAGATTCTCGTTTGGACGTGCAAACAAACGGTTAGTTATTGTTTTGCATTTGCCGGAAACATTACAGAAGATCAATTAAGATGTGAATAACGCTTATTGGTGTCCGTATCCCGGATAGATAGTGAGGTGTTGGTGGGTTGTTCGATGGCTCAATAATGTATTTACCTAGTCAGCCCTGTTGTAACCACACCATCCACTAACTGAAGTTCCTATCGTTCCTCTAGTCCTGGAACGCTGTCAGTGACACTGTCAGCAGGAAAATTGTTCACTATCAGACATATTCAGTACTTTAAATGGCAAAGAGAAGTATGACGCACCTGTTGTATCCCGAACTCAGTCAGCAGAAGGAAGGTACGTTTGTCCGGGTGAACCTGTATTCGGCAGAAACTTACGACAATCGCATGTAACGGCAAGCAAGTGAAAACGCAAATGCGCATGTAAGTGTGTGAGTCAGTGATGCATCCAATAGAAGGCGTAAAAAAACTGTACAATCGGATTAAGCCGTGCAAGGTCGAGCAACATGTGATACGATCTCATTGGTTAGTGCTGCCCGGGACGAAGCACGGCAAACGTCAACTATGTACGTGTGTGTACCACTGCAGGCGTGCATCCATAGTTGCACGGGATTCAGTTCAAACGTCCGTGTGTGCGTGTGTGTGAGTGCATGACTGCTCGAGACGAACACAACAACACCTGAGAGTGCTCACTAAAGGTGGGATAATCGTCATTTGTCCGTGGGATCTGCAATGTACAATACCGTTATTAAGCACACCAAAATAAAGCAGTTTTCATAGGAAAAATGAGAAAATTGAAACAATTGATAGTGTGTATCAAACATTTTCTTAGCGTTCTTATTTGTTCTTAGCTGTAAATTATCATTTTAGGAACAATCTCCCCCTCATTTAGTAACTTGAGATAGCACCTCAAACACGTGCAGTGCTTCAGTACTTCCAAAAGCACAATACTAAACAACTTGTTAGTAAGTGAAATAAAGTTTGTTCATTATACTGGCCCTCTAAGAACGCACCTCGTTTCAATCGCCTACACATCGCCCCGTTCCTCATGAGTGGATATTGCTCACGGGCTCTATCCGACCGCATCTACCCCACTCCCACTTCTCTACGTTAAGTACGTGTTTAATTGTAGCTTCTTGCCACCTGGTTTCGGAGACTAAAAGCGGTGACCCATGTGTAACACACGTTTGAGCAATGCATAGCCGAATTCGCAACGGACCCCGAAATCAAAAGGCAATTATCCGTGATATTCTACGTTACTAGATTATTGAATGAACAATGACACCAAAAAGATACAAACCTCAATAATGAGATCACAAGGACTCAACAAAAGAGAAACCGAATTGCAGCGCGCGAGCAAGGAGCACATGCGTCACGCAGGTCCAGAACAAGGATATGACAAAGTAACGCTCTGAGCTCAAACAAACAACAATTGGTTCATAAAAACAAACAGTTCGTAAAGACACGTCAGTAGTGTAAGCAAGTGAGTGATGTTAGGAAAAACACTGAATCACAAAGGTTTTAGGGAGATTTTCCACGACCGGTCGTTACACCATGGACGAAATTCCACTCTCGTCTCAAGTACCGAAACGTCCTGGTACTCTTGAGTTTATGATGCTAGGTGTATGAAACTAGAGTAATTATGAGGATCGTATATTCCTGAAGTCACAGATAAGCGTATTATTTAGAACCCCTTCTCTCTTTTATGCAAGGTCATCTTTAAGATACATGTCGCTAAGCACATAACTAATAAACAAATAAAGGAAAAAGACGTGAATTCGTGAACTTATTCGCAATTCTGTGAGCATTCCCAGCTCAGTGGCAATGAATTTCATGGTAGTATCGTCTCAGTCTTTGTTGCATACCTGTTCTGACAGGAATTCTTTGGAAGAGTCTAAGTCGATAAACACCTGCAAACCGTTTTCCATGGCTATCTTGGAAATGGACAAAAGACAAATGCAGGACCGCTGAAGGTTAGCTACAGTAGCCTGCACACAATAGGTTGCTGGTAACTTACTTGATTTTTGCAGTGGGTCTGCCTGTGTGAGAGAAACGAAAATCCCACTGTTCCGTAAACACTTAAACACAAATACCACAGGCATATCATCATTTGGTCAGAAGTAAGAGTGAGTCAAATTGTTACCATGGTGGTTTACGGTGATGTTTGTTGGACTTGACTAAGATGAACATTCTACTACCACTTCGTGAGACAGCAACACACCTTTTCTGATGTTTAGGTGATCACGTGAATCGCGGAGGCACTTGGTACTGTTCACATGATATCCATCAGTGGACGAGAAAAACTTACGCATACCACTTTCCCCCTCACACAGAAACCCAGTGAGATTAAACGTCACCTCCGTAGCTTGGTTAATTTATGCGATAAATGTAGAAGAATAACGAGACTCGCCATTGCTGTTTCTTTCTTTGGCTGTTACCGAAGCCGGAAGAAAGTGTTGCCTACAACACACGTTCCCATCTCGAAGCGCAATGTTTCTCCGATGGCGTCGGTAAATGGAACATAAAGACATGTTCCTGGACGAAACCAACACTGGCTGAATACTGAAATCGATACCAGCGATTCAACTTTATCCTGAACCAACCACCCACACTATCTGAGAAGAAATAATTCCGTTGAGTACTACCCTATGATTTACGTGATTTTCAATTTGTAATTAAATATTTCAGACTCCCGACAGATCTGTCGTGAATCATTTAGATGACTCACGACTTAAAGAGATAGCTGCCGTGAAATTTTACAATTTATTTTAACTCCAGTACTTTTTAGTGTTGTTTTTTTGTCAGATCCCACAACACTGAGTAACGGACGCTATGTAACGCTGGTCATTCATCTTCAGATTCTGGAGATCCGAATGCATTGCTGTGCCTAAAGAGACAAAATGGAACAGGGCAACTGATTTGCATCTGATGGATATCCTTCAAAATGGTCTACTGCATGACAATTAATTTGTTATATGTCGAATGACTGCTGTTATATGTGATACACCTGTAAAGGTAAACATTCGCTAAGTGGAAAAACCCCATAAAATAATTCCGCTGTGATAAATGCATCCAACTTTGATTGCATATTGCTAGAAGATGAACAGACACTGACTTTCTTGAGAAAAAGTATCAACGTCACCATATAGTTGACAGTCCATTCGAAAGTCTACCATGTGACATGGTTAAAACATTTGCATCTGGTATGTATGGGAGTAACTCAGGGTTTTCTTTACGCCTAGCTAAAAGGCGGACATGTGCGACCTTATCGCTTGAATAGCACCGCTGTGGATGAACTGAGCCAAAGGTAGTACTGTATGGTCGGGTGAACCTTACAAAGTTGTTTCCTTATAACACGCGTTTACTAGTTCTTCATACTACGCGTGGACCACCTGTCCGTTACCGTGGTACTCCGCTCTACGCAGTAAAGATCAGCAGTGTAGCTTCCCTCAACTAATGTAAAGGAGAACACAATCGACGAGGAAAGAGTGGTTGTGCGAATTGCGAAAGGATGTGTGTAGAGTGCACGGGCAACGGTCAAGTTTACACCGCAGTTGGCATCAAGCTTCCAGCCAAACAAGAATGGAGTAAACAAAAAACAAACTTAAATCTCGCTACAGTACTGTCAGCTCAGTTAAACCTTACCAAGCTGTCTCTTTGTTACACGCGTTCGCTAGTCCTTACTGCTAGACATGGGCTATCAGTCCGCTGCAGTGGCGCTCCGCCCTATGTCACCACGATCACCAGAGTATTGTTCCCCCAGCGCATGAGAAGGACAACATAATTGGTGGGGAGGGAGTGGTTAGTGTATATCGCAGTAGAGTGAGTGCAGCGTGGACGGGCAACGGCTAGTGGTCACCGTGCTAAACGGCACGAGTTCAGATAAACAATAGTGTGTGCTAAATAAATGAGCAAGGTTGAATGTCGATACACGGGCTTCCTCCTAGAAGTCCGACAGAGGTGGGCTTCCATTGTGGGTGTGGACCGGGTGTGTGGATATTCCGGGGACTCTAAGTACGTCGCCCCTTGCATTCATTACGTGACATCGGCTGACAGATAGTGAGAGTTTGACGTGTGCACCTTCGAAGTTCATCTAAAAATGCGTCCTGCTGCCGTCTTCAGCACCACGCTGACCAATCGTCCTGTTTCCCGTACAAAGCGTCAGAGACGGGACGAATGTAGCCGAGGTGACTGTGAATCCACCTGAAGATGAAACAAAAAGAAGGGAAATTGTGCCTGGGGCGTCAGCTGATGTTCGGCCAGGAAAACACACACAAACAAGGTTCATTTTTTATGAAAAAGTATAAAAACGGATACTGGTTTATGGGGTTCGCTTAGGCGTAATTGCGGGCTAGGAGTGCTAGCCGTAGAGTGAAGCGTAGTGAATCATTTACTGGAGGGTCTTTGATACCACGCTCTTTCTTTGCACATATGTCGTTGTGTTTAATTGGATGTTGGGAGGAGATGACAGATTTGGTTGACGTACGCGAGATGAGGCGTCGGTGACGAGATTGTGCCCCAGACACTTATCGTATATCCACAGCAAACCGAGACAAAGTTTGAGCAGCGAATCCCGCGCGGTGTTTGTCCATGGAAAGCGAACTTTAGTGCGTACCAAAGGCTTGTGATCTGTGAATACCATGAACGGAAACTTCTGAGTGTGTGTGGCAAATAACAGATGCCTAAGCAGACGGGCTATGGTCCCCTACCAAATATGTAGCAAGGCAACTTGACTGACTGCTGGCAATTATAACAGAAAACCACCAGAAACCGAGGTTTCAAAATCAACCAACAAATTGGGAAGAAGAAAATGCTGAAAGTTCGAAGAAGAACTAATAGTGAGGATGTAAAAACTGGGCAAGCCAACACTTCAACAACAAATCAACACACCAGAAAAATAGGACGACGGTAGACGAACAAAAAGGAAACTTGCGTGACCTTGGCGTCACTTCCGGCTTGGAACAGATCAGCTCTGCAGTGTATTCCTCAGTCTATATGGTATATATATATATATATATATATATATATATATATATATATATATATATATATATATATATATCCTAGGAAATTGAGGTAGTCGTTTCTTAGTGTAGTTTTCTGTGTGGAATTCAAGGAACATTCAGTACTAGGTGCTATGTAACGTTGGTCATTCGTTTTCTGTAACGGGAATCAGAGTACGGTGGTATACGTAAAGAGAGAACATGGGAGAGCTATTGAAGACACAAGAAGGTTCTCGGTATGAAGAAATGCCTCATTTTTGGCTAGATGACATTATGAGAGCACTGGCGTTTGTGGCCTGAATCACAGCCAATGAATATGCTAAGAAAAACCGAATGTTTCCAAGTATTTCTTTAACCTTAATTCGTAATAGATAGGTACTCCTGGTGTCCATGCTGGTAGAGTAAGGCTACAGGAATTGGGCCAGCAGTAGATTTGGGGTCTGTGAATCTTGAAAGCGGCAGTCTACTCAGTATCAACACATCGAAGTCGACCATCCGTGCAGGTAAGTATACTCGTAACATTTTAGTTTTTCGTCTGGTGGAGAAGTACCGCTTGGAGAAACATTGTGTGCCGCTGGTTTGGCAGTGCGCAACAAAAAGCCGCTCAAAAATAGGCTCATTGTTTCCTTCAAGGGTAGGTCAATGAAGTTTGTTGTCTTTGACTAAACTCCAGACGCTGCTTGGCCTATCCCAAGGATAGCAGAAGAACCGGTTGTAGAGTGACGGTATGTTGAGTTCGAGCAGGACGATAAACTATGACGGACTCAATCAAGCTGCCTTTCCCTTGTGTTGCAGCTGGTCAAACCAACCTTTTGAATTAAGACCTGGACAAGATAACATCAGAAGACAAGAACAGTGAATTTTAAATGCCCAAGTATTGTATTTCTGTTACATTTTTCACTCCGTTATTTCTATAGTACTGGTACATGTTAATATACTCTATTCTCGGATCCTATCTCTTCTGCTCACGAATCACGCGGTGTTTTTCGTTGAAAGACATAAAGCTTTCTTTTATCAATATTGGAAATCAAAAATATCCAAAATGAGAATGCGGGTACGTAACTTAACATCTTCTTGGAAATAAATCTCAGGCTACTTTTTCTATCAAAATTCTTTTATTCATTTAGTGTAATCAACGCCTCTTCGGACACTCGGAAGGTTAGTAACAGTTTATCATAAATCACGACTCTACTTGTTCCTCTGAATGAGTTCATAGTTTATCTGATATTTTCCTATTTCACTGGTTAAAGTCGTTTTGATACATAAATTATCAGATGGTCAACCGCTTTGTTAAAACAGTTTTCAATGGAACTATCTTTGAAACCTGCACTCGAAAATGTTTTGCTGTCCAGCTTTTCTTTTAGTGTCACTGTCTCACCTTTCTGCATATTGATATTTCAGATCAGGTGGGCAAGTAACACAGGAATGATGGACATCCTTCAGAACATTCTGAATGAAGCAGTCTTCGAACTGCAAGATTTACAAGCTTTCAGTGCACCATTTTTGTAATAAACCTAGTGATTTTCACAAACAGAGTGTTTTTAATCAAAGATTCATTAGTGGTTTTGCTCTTAAGGAAGGATACTGGGCAACCAAACCAAAAAGCGAGCAGTTTGGTTGGATTAGGGAAAGAAGAGGTACCTTTTTCCAGCAGCTTCTTCGGAATTTGGACCTAGCCCAACGCGTTCCCAATGAGACGCAGGTAGCACTGGCCAACGTTAGCCCGAAGCTCGCCCAGTTGGAGCCCGTTAGGCTTGCTGCTTGGGATAGCGTTCGTTCTAATGGTCCCGACAATGCCGCAGGTTTCTAGTTGTCTAACCATAGATTTCCTCCTCCGAAAAGCAAAAACACCCCCGGTATAAAAACAACCGACCTCGGACCCCACTGAAATGTGAGACGCGATAGCACGACAAGTAGTCTTCGCCGAAGGTGAGATCTTGAGGCTGGCGTTCTATGGTCTTCTTTCTAGACCATGGTGATGGTACTTGCGTGGATAATACTGAAGGCTTTTTGTTTTTCTACCGCACGTACAAACTCGACTGGGGGTGTGGTAGGGAATTCGAAATACGAGAAAAAAAAAGAAAACAGGAAAAATTGCTATTATATTTGAAGAAAAAAATAATGCAAGTGACAGAAAAAGAAAAATAAGGGTAAGAAGTTCAGCGATTTAGAAAATGGTTAGAAGTAGCTGCGACGATAGCTTCAGTGAGAGTGAAAATGTGCTGATTTTAGATGTCTGCTAGAGGACACTTTGTAGCTAGCTGGAGATGATTGAGTTTGAATGTGTGAATTCATGACTGAAAATTATCGTAGACAAACACAGCCAATTAGCACTTAGCTCTAAGCAGTTTGTATGTAGTTCGATGCAACAGGGATGTGCTTTTTGTCTGCTTGTTGTGAGGACAATTACCCAGCCAGCACAAAATACCACCTTCCATGTGGTAGATTCACCACATAAATACCACTTCTGTTTTTCTCAAGGAAGAGTGCTTTTTTGCTCAAAATGGCCAAATTAATTTTTTACATAGCATAGGAACTCATAGTAGTTCAAGGAAATTTCGATAAAAAAATGTATTATGAGAAGTACTTGACTTCGATTTGTCTTAGTGTGCTTCGAGTTTCTTGCGCGTGCCTGCTAGCCCACCCTGTTGAGCGGTCAGGTATGGTTCGCGCTAATTGCCCGTCCGTGATTCTGTCCTGAGGTGACGATATTTTTTGTCAAGTTCAGGACAGATCTCTGAATTCGATTATTGTAATATAATGCACCTTATTTCGGACCGTTTGTTCAATACAGTACTTGGATTGCTGAGCTTTTTCCCTAGGGCAGCGATCTATCCACTCAGTTTCATAATATTAATGAAAACCATGAAACCAAGTGGCGGTTCGTTGATGGTCGTCCCTTTTCAGCTTCTCTTCTTAAATTATGCAGATCTAACTATTTTAACAATGCCTGGAAGAACATTTTCCCATCCTGGTTCGTCAAAATCCGCTAAGAAACGAAGACTGCGTCGACTGCTTCGAGCATGAGACAGGTCAACAGCGGAAGCATCTACATCGGATTTAGCCGAGAGGGCTGTCTGCCTGAGTCCGGCTGGTAAGACTTGGTTACCCACATAGTGTTCATTTATATCTTAGACAATGCGGAACACGTGAATACTTCTACATTTGTCAGTCATATTGCTGCTTTGGAATTCAGGAGTGCGATGGATGCGAACACATGGATAAGCACTGGAAACATATTGGATGATGTCCGTCTTTTGTACAGCCAATGCAACATGTCACTAACGGATTTACAACGATGGTTAAAAGTGTTACGTTCTTATTTTATCCAAGTACCTCGGGATCCACAGACAATTCTTGGTACGCCTCGCACATGCGAATCACGTGTCGTTCCCGGTGGTTTTTATGTGCATTTACGCTTACATGCAGCAATACTCCGTGAAGCTAATCATATGGGTCCCATTCCTACCTGCATCTGTATTCAGCTAAATTCCGACGGCATGTGTCTTTAAGGACTCCACAAAGCATCTGTAATGACCTCGATCGTCCTGAGAAAATGACTGTTTTCTGGACACTATTTTGGATTTTTTTCTCTACCATCTCTTCCGACGTTTGACATCGACCTCATAGTTTTGTCCGGTTGCGTACGTTTTACTGGACTGACTTTTCCGAGGTTTCCGTCGACCTTGTTTTGAATCACTTTCACTTTCGGTCGTTCGCCGACTGTACGTGCTCGCGGTTTGCTTTCTGCACAGTCGTTGCGTTTCGTTTTCCGTTCGGTGTATCTCTCGTATCGGTACTGTTTCGGTGCCACGATATATAAAATACACCTTGTATCTATAAACCGACTTGCTTCTTTTCTATTCGTCCGAAAGAAGAGATAACGTTGATATTTCGCTGCTAGACCCAATAGGAGACAAGTTCACCAGCCGCTCTCGAACGTCTTCTATACATCTTTGGCCCATACAATTCAGTATCGTGAAACCAGTTCTCACGTGCTCCTTTGTTGTTTGGGTTTTCTATGGTGACAGCAAACCACTGGACGTGGCCGAATACCTAACGGACTTGATTTCGGAATTAAAGCCCGTTATAAGTAATGGAATTTCTATTCCTGGAAGGCCTTCTAAAATTGACGTCAATCTGCAAGCCGTATTGTGTAACGCCCCTGACCGAGCTTTTATAAAGCAGATCAAGGGACATACTGGATACAAAGGATGTGATGAATGTGTTTGCAAAGGTGTTTATGTCGCGGGTCGTGTGACATTTCCCAATTTGTGCAGTTCCCTTCGCACAGACGCCCCATTTCGTATGCGTTTGCACCCTGGTCACCACAGATTGACGCGCTCAACTTTCGAAGAATTGCCTATTGATATGATAGAGAGTGCAGACTGTTTTGTGAAAGTACAAATGGATCCTGGTAAAGTCGTGCATATTGTGGATGACATCATTGTTTACCAGCGATTCAAAGAACCAGCAGATGTTTTCGCTCACGAAACGCCATCTTCTCGTCAGTTCATTTTCCGTGTATGTGTACTTTTGCCGGAGAAACTGTGTGCGAATCTTACAGAAATACTGTGTAAATATTTTTATATACCAGTTGAAGACAGTGGGATTGTGGTCCCTGTTTTGCATACACTACAGAGATAAAGTTATTTTTGAGAACAAAACAGAATGGTGAACAAGCTCGTTTTCAATTATTCGTACTCATACCAATACATAACATTAAATATGACTCAGACCAACAAAGGGGATGATCATCCAAAATCTGTCTGTGCACGTGTGTGTGTGTATGCATGTGAAATTCATCACAGCGAAGAATGTTCCAGTGGTGAAACAATCAACTATCTGTGTGATTACATGCACGAGAACAGTATCGATCCGAGCATCTCGTTGGATGAACTGAAACAGTTACTATTTGTCTGCACTCGTAATATACAGTTTCAGTTTAACGGTGAAATATATCGTCAGAAGGACGGGGTCGCAATGGGGTCACCTTTGGGACCCTTATTTGCAGATATTTTCATGGCAGAACTTGAAAATAACCAACTCATGTCAACAATTGAAGGGTGCACCTTATACAAACGGTACGTGGACGAAATCGTATGTGTAGTAGATACCAAAGTTTATCCAAATGCACTGCTTAATAGATTTAATACAGCTCATCCAAATGTTCAATTCACTTTGGAACAAGAAAAGGACAACAGTCTACCTTACTTAGATGTTTGCGTAAGCCGTCAAAGTGATGGTTCCGTTCAGTTGTCAGTGCACAGGAAAGCAACTTGGAACGGTCAATACATTCATTTTCACAGTTTCTTACCACTCAAAATGAAGAGAAATCTAGTGCGTTGCCTAGCTAATAGAGCAAGGAAAATCTGCACAGAAGACACAATAGAAAAGGAACTTCGTTTTCTGTGGAGTGTTTTCCTAGAAAACGGCTATCCTGAACGGTTCATTCACAAGACGATGCAACGAAATAAAGAAAGGCCAAGACAGACAGTAGTCGAAAAGAAGCCCGTACTTGTCCGTTTGCCATTCAAAGGAGATACGGAAACTGAAGTTATTCAACGAAGACTAACAGGAGCAGTCAGTAGAACATTCTACGCTGCACAATTACAAATTATGTTCGAGTCTAAACCGATCGTGTGTTTTCGACTGAAGGATAAAGTGCCAGATTCTGCAGCATCTTTTTGTGTGTATCCATTCACCTGTTCCTGTGGAACCAGGTACGTTGGCCGCACGACCAGGTGCTTATCCGAACGTGTTCGTGAACACCACCCGGCTTGGTTGAACACTGGACCAATTAAGACAATTACGAGTACTGTGTGTTCACACCTGGTTGAGTCAAACCATTCCGTAGAGGTGATAAACTCCTTTCGCACAATTTACAAAGTCCGGGGCAAGCAATCAAGACTTGTCAAGTGTCGCATCTTAGCCACAGCCGAAGCCGTGAGCATTCGACTCTACAATGCTCCCCTGTGTGCTCAGAAACAATTTGTGAAAGCACTAAAACTTCCATGGCCCACTTCTTGTTCCCGAACACGTGTGCAACCACTCTAACATTCTTCGCTGTGATGAATTTCACATGCATACACACACACACACACACACACACACACACACACACACACACGTGCACAGACAGATTTGGATGATCATCCCCTTTGTTGGTCTGAGCCACATTTAATGTTATTTATTGGTATGAGTACGAATAACTGAAAACGAGCTTGTTCACCACGCTGTCTTGTTCTCAATGTGTTCTGTGGGATTCTTCGTACATTTGAAAGTTATTTTTACACAGTGTTCATCTTCTTACTTAGTGCTGACTGCGGTGAATCGCTGAATCGCTATGTAACAGAACAATATACAGAAACTCCAACTCCTGCACTCTTAGATTTTCCTAAGTGTGAAAATCATAGGCCTGGGAGTTACGAAAATAGTCCCACAAAAGTGGGTAATAAATGGTAGGTACTTGCGCTGGCCTCAGACTGCAGAGGACGAAGTGGCCTGTCGTTGCTTGAACAATGAAGACCCTGGCATCAACTTCAGCTTGCACGAGGTCAATACCCTCTACATTTGCAGTAGGTCCTAAAAACGCGTGTTCCACTTTACAGATGATATACAGGAAGCGATAAGGTTGAGAAGCGGTTCTGCTAATAGCGTTGAGGAAAACCAGAATATCCATGAAGGAAATGCGCGCCCACGGCGTTTAATTTAATAAGAACATATTTTGGATTGGTAAATTTCGCAGTAAACGACCACATCGATTATTAACCACCGAATCAAGCTCTACTGAATCGGATAAGTCGCCTGAAATGGTGGAATGCCGAAAACATTCTGAAAATAAAAAGTTCCACCAATATATCAGTCTTATCCGACACCTCCAAGCACACTGGAATTAAGTTTTGAGCATACTTTCATGTGCTTTGTGCTCAGAAAAGAAATTCCATCAACATCAATGACACTAAGAAGAGTACCCATGAGGAAAATGTCCAGTTCGAAGGACTGCATTCGTGTGGAACCGATTAGTTTCTACTTTTACAGTCCACCAAGGGCTGCAAATGATGCAATGGAGCAACGGCTGCAGAGGGTGCAACACGAAATTGAAAGTATGAAGGGTAAGTCTCCAGTAGTTACTTGAATGTTCTCTGTAGAAGATCTTGTTCAAGTGCAAGAAATGTGTTGCAAAATTTTGTCCGCAAATCAGCAAAACGAGATCCACATTTCGACGGTGGTCACAGCTGGATTTACGGCCAAGGAGGATTTTCATCTGCAGCTGGAAAGTGTTGATGATCTTATGAATATTGAGCAGCAGTTGACCTACAAACACGGCCGAAAAAGCTTGGTAGGTTCATTTATTTGAAGTTAGTTATTTTTCCAGTTTACACTACTGTCCTCCGTAGGTGGGCGAACATTTGTTGAGACCGTTTGGACCCTACTGCTGAAAGTGTTGCATGCCAACCTCGTGAAAGAATGTTGCCTCTCAGGAAAAAACAAAAAATTGGGCTTCACGACAAACTCTTCAACAACATGGTTGCGATAGGAAGTGTGGACTTGTTTATTGACTAGCTTGAGGGGAAAGACTGGGTTCAGCCCCATGTGACTAATCCAAGGAGGCTCCATTCGTATGAACACAACTTTGGCAGCCTGTGAAGGCTTCGGACGCGACCGGGTTTTTAGAGAAGGCACGCTGGACAATCTAAAAAGATATAATGGAAGAAAGTGGCAAGTTAAGCGAGGTAATTTTGTAGTACTCTAGGAGTGGTCATGCAGGTGAAAGATGTAATAATACTGGTATATTTCTCGGCCATGGTCGAGATGCACGCTGTAGCTCATGATCATGGTGTAACACGTTACTCAATAAGATGGAATATTCACAAATTCAGAATATGAAAGTCGAGAGTATCAGAGATGGAAAACAAAGCCAGCAACAATTTGAATGGATCATTCTGATGATGGTTCGCGCGGCACTTTTGAACCGGTTTCGAACCCGGCCTTGGCACTGGTTCGCGGTGGAGATATCGAAAAATCATTAACTCAGTGCCAAGGACGCATTATGAACGAGAATGATGCAATCCAAGGAAACCGGAGGCCCACCAATGTTATGCAGATGGAGTAAGTTTTGAGCAAGAGGAAAAGGGGGGAAAACTGTATAGAAGTATGTTCGGGAAAATCAACGCATGCGAAGAGGATAGCGATCATGAAGACAATGCAAACCCTGAATGACGGATTTACCGGAGTTCAATAACCGGAATGAGTTTTGAAGCGGGGGGCATGAGACCAATTTTGTGAGAGTGAACACTGGTGGATGTGGGAGAAACAGCAGACCATAAAAAGGTGAGTTTAGATTCGGGATCAGTAACATGTACCATTGTGAAATAAGAAAGCGCAACTGGAGGGTCTTCGAGAAGTGGAGAGTCAATTTCCAGCCGGCCAAGGGTCGTAGGAAAGATAAACAGTGGTAACGGATGATAAAGTGGGAAATCTCCGCATGGACTTCAGAGCTACTGGCGGGTAGCATGGAACATCGACGTAACAGATCTAGAGCTAGTTTAGCTTTAGATATTTTGGATGATGACTGTTGCGAGAAGTTAAAGGAATAGCAGTGGGATATGCTAAGATCAATGACAGTGGGGTGGATGGGGATGGGGACGCCACCCAGATTAATTTGGCTTTGAGGTACAGTGCGCTTGTGAGGTGAGAGGAAGCTTTTCTCGGCAGAGGATCGCATAAACCACGAGGTGTACTAGGACTAGAGGGAGGGTAAGTCACCCGACATGGCGTATAAGGCCGTCTATAGGTCGTCGGTGTGGAAGTAGTGTGCTATTTCAACATCATCTGCTAAGAGGAATGGGGTGCTGTGGCAAATAGAGATGAATATTATTGGGTCTAAGACACTGCTTTGGACGAAGCTACTGCCGATGGGTTCGGCACATAAGTGGCAGTAAACCAACACAGCCTGCGGTTTGTGAGAGGGATGCGAGGAGAACCAAGAGAGAAGAGAATCCGTTACACCAAGAGAACGGATTTTGTCTGCCAGAAGCGTGAGTAACACCGTCAAAATCCCTAGAAACGCCAAGATACATGACGATTACAGGGTTGCCGGTATCAACTGTGGACGATAGAACATAAGAACGCTCAGCTGGCAGGATTGGGAGTGGCGGGAATTCAGAAAACCGTGCTGATCAGGGCTAATCAAGCTGTCAGATAAAAGATACCGAACAAAATGCTTTTGGATTATTCTTTCCACGATTCTGCAGACTACCGAGGAGTGGGTAATGATCAGGTGGTTGTCCGGGTTGCATTCTGCGCGCTTCCTGAAGCGCGTAGTGATAACTGGGGTGCCCCGTTGAGAAGAGGAGACTGGGGAGCAAAGAGATTAAAAGTGCAATAAGTAACAACAAAGGAAGGTCAGGACCACCGAAATAGAGAAGGGTCGGCGGAAGACCATCCGGTCCCTATTCTTCGGAGGGTTTGGTGTAGAGGGCTAGTTTTTGAGCTCGAGATTGGTGGAGGGAACTGATGAAAGAGAAGCTGGGGTGCTATAATGAATGAGGGAAGAGAGGGCACTGGGGCAGACGATGAGAGAGGAACAGAAGCGACCACTGCAGGCCTCGGAAATAGACAGTGACCTGTTGGGGGTAGATGAGCCGCCGACGGGGAATATGGGAGAAGCAAGGGTAAAACGGTTGGACTTTTTAGGTACCAGGTCGGACAGGCGGCCGATTTTGTTGGGATGCTCTAAAGCAATCGTCTCCATTGTCCTCCGACGCTATTCGGCCTAAGAACTCAGCTCCGGTTGCAAATAGTTGGCTCGCAAAAGAATTATGAAGTTTCGTGGTCTAGTAAAGATAGGTAGCCGCTTAGGCAGCTAACGCCCCAGAAGTAACCGGGCGGCTGTGGGACTTGGAGAGTGGACCAACATACGGGTTGGCGGCGTTTAATCAGCGTAAGAAATTCGAGTAGAGAGAGCCTACCATAACGAGAGGGGCAGAGATAAGGGGATCAGGCATCAGTAATGAGTAGAACGGAAATGAAATGCCATTATTTTCCCACACCATGCCTCCCCTTTCTGCAGTGGTCTCGGCCACCCTTGCGCTTCTTTCTTTATTTGTTTTTATTTCCCTCCATTATCCCTTAAACCACAGCAGGAGCGTACCCTGACTGACTTTTTCTATCTGTTTTACTTTTCTCGGTTCGCTCGTATGTGCATTTCAATATCAAAGTTGGTATACTCTCCAGTATAAAGCTGCTCTGTGGTTGTTTCCTAACCGCTGGCTCCGCTCTCTGAAACTCCTCGCAAACTGGCCATCTGATCGTGGATCTTGTGCTTTTATAGTTCGACTACGTCCCGCAAGTGCAGCCACGATTGACCTTTGGGGCCATTCCACACGGTGCCGTACGAGGTCAGATCCACCGCTTTCGACGGTGCACGTCGGGCGTGCAGGCTGTCTGAAGCGATGTGCTGGCGCACTTGGGGCGACGGATCACACATTCTGCGTTCACTTCGAAGTGTGTTTCAGGTTGTGTCCAGCGCAATGCCAGCTCCACCCACCAGCGCTGATTGCGGATCGCATTCTCTAACCAACCTCGCCCCACCGCATCCAATGCTGTCGGTCGCAGATCGCATGCACCACCATCCTTGTTCCGCCACGGTAAGCCCACTTATCACTCTTGTCATCAACCTTGTCACTTTCTATTTTCGCCGTTCTACCGCTGTATGCACACCAACCCCATTCTTCCCTTGCTCCTATCGACTCTCATCGCACTACCTCATACTACATAATGCCACCATTGTCCTATTCAATTTACTCTGCCAACGCCCACCAATATTTCTCCTTCCACCCATGTCGTTATTGCCGGCTCCCAACCTCTATCCACCTGGCACCATCTCATGCTCATAAGGCTCATTGATCGCATTCTTGTGCTTCACTTCCCACCGCTTTTTCAAATCCTTCCTCTTACTCCCTTTTCATGTCCAACGCCACTACGCACCATTCCCCCTCCCACCCATGACCAATCTCTATTATAGAAATCGCCGTTCCAAACTTTGAATCTTTTACAGTCACATTTATTATCCAATAATCACCACCATATTTTTCTTGCTCGACTCCGCGATTCCTCTGCAGATCTTTCCATTAGGCAACGCCCCGCTTGGAATCCTCTAGCTCCATCCACTTGCACGATTGCCCGCATGCACGTCGCTTCCCAGTTCCATTGCCCCAACCCCGACGCACATTCATTTCCCGTGTCCTGTGTTCAACCACGGGCTTTCCTGTCCTGGTGCTTCCTTCTTCTCAGCCTTCAGTTTGGTCTGCTTTTCCACGTTCCATTCGGTGTAAGGACAACGTTACATCATGATTTTCACTTACAGTTTCAATCCGTTTGATCTGCCATTCCCCGATCCTCCTGGTCGCCCACCTGCTTATTTCGCTTCCAAGCTGGCCGCTGTCATAGCCACTGCATCTCCGCACCACAGGCAGTCTCATCTCCCAGGTACTCCTCTACACTGATAGTCCACACCACTCGCACCACTTTTATCTATGTTTCCTTGGCACTCTCTGGACATTTTCATCGCCATCATCAACCAGCCGCTTAGTGTGAGACCACTTATTGAAACTTCTCCCATTCTCGACCGTCACTACAAGTCGCACCTGCATTATGCAGATTATTAGATCCATTCTTACCTGTTTACTTCGATCTTTTCCCAGCTCGTCATCGCCCTTTTATGAACTGCTCTTCACGGCCGTCATCACTTCTGTGCTTCTAAAGTCTTTTCGCCTTCTCTTTCTCTCTTGATCCGCCATGTTCACCTGTCGTGAAGAAAATTCATCAGAATATTCCTAAGTTTATTCTCTGTCATTCGAACTTACCCTATCCACCTCTTCCAATCGCCGATATTTTTCTTCTCTAGCACTCCGGTGCTCTCTGCCCCTTCTTTTCCCATGCATATATTTATACATATATATACGTATATATGCGTATATGCATTCCCTCTGTATCCTGCAGTTCCTTACCGGCCATTTCTCATGCTATCATCCCGCTGACCGTCGGGATATGCGTCCATTCGTTCTACATCTGTGCCCCACATCTACCGCATCCAATCCTTCCAAATCATTTTTTCTTCCGCTCTACCCTACGCGTCTTCCATTGCTTGCTTCCTGTTTTACAGCGAGTTTTGTGCACTATCCGATGACCGTTTACTGCAGTGTACCAGTGCTTCATTGCTGCCTAATTCCTTGAAGTGCATCTCACTTACATCTCCGCCGCTTCCCGCCACCACAATTCCTTATACCGAGTCCTAGACCCTCTCCTGTGTATCTGTCGTCTTTAAGATATCCCCACCCGGACCAGTCAGATTCTCCACTTGACCTTGACTCTTCGAATTACCGGGCGTCCATTTGAATCCGCCCTTGGGTTCATTTAAACTCCCCCCATTTTTCTTTGGTTTGGAGACGCTTCTCCTACCTTTATTTTCTTCTGGTCTCCCTTCTGAGTCTTCATATTCTACTTTTGTCACGCATTTTTGCCCACCTTCACGCACTTTGTCTCTCCGTTTCATCGCCCGTAGTTTTGATCGTACTTCTGGCATGTCTCTTGTGTCTCCGAAATTCACCGTTATTATTACTATTAGTTGCAAATAAGGCTTTCGGTAAGCTCTTCATATTAAGATCAGCGTCTTCGTGCGGAGAGCTGAGGGTCTTCATGCCAGAGTACATGTTATAGTTAGACCTCTTTTAGAAACCTGTGTTCAAAAGTGGCCACCCTTCGAATACGAGGGACGCTCCCCTTTTGGAGGAAGTAGAACGTATTGCATCGTGCATGCTTGATAGTCAGCCGAGAAAGAAGAGTGCTCGGAGACTCCAGGACCTCAGATGTTTCTCTGCGGAAAGGGCAAGCCCATGAGAGGATCTCGTATATGTGTTCAGGTTAATGAAAGGCTTTTCCGGTAGTAACCCGAACAGTCTATTCCATACAGCGCCGGACTCCAGCACAGGTCTCGGGAAGAATTTGGCGAAAGTTCGATCTTGGTCGATAGCTAGGTCTCGATGGCTAAGCAATACGGTCGTTCGATGTTGCGGTGGACTGCCGAAATAAGTAATAGAGCCAGAGACCGTCCAGGTGTCCAAGGTTATCTAGACCGTTAGTGGAATGAGATCATTCCTGGCTGCGGGTTTTGTACATGTCATTGGACGGGCGGACGGGACGTGTTTAGTTACTGAACGTTTCTATTTGGTGCATGATGACTCGGTGGAAGCTCACGGTGCTTAATATCTCTTGCCGTTGATGTTCGATGAGGTTTCATTTTTCCCTTCTATTTTTGGCGGGAATTCCACAAAATAACCTGCACAATATTGAGTGCCAACCTATTCCCCATTCTGCTGAAAGAATTCTGGACGCTCCATTGGCTGTGGCCGTTGTCTGTCCTGTGCGAAATGAACTGGACTGGAATGGCCTGAAAGTCAGAGCACCAGGTAAAGATGTGTTCGGCCACGATGAATCGCCTCCGTTATCGAGCCAATCTGAAGGTCTGCCAGGATCTAAACACCCCTATGCATTAACGGCCGGCCCGTGTTCGGCTCTGGTGGTTCGACAAGGCATCCACCGTTTTCAGCTGTGGAAGTGAGCCCACCTCCGATAAACTCTCAGTCAAAGATTGGGCTGACGCCGCCTTGGCTGGCCTCATTTACGTAAAACGGCCGGTTATTTTTGTTTCCCGACGGCCAAAATCTCAGACATCCACCAGCACTTTATATTCAGTTGACCGAGTAGTCGCAATCGGCAAGTGAGACTGATTCATCCCCCACAAGTCTTGAAGTAGCTCACACTAAGGTTCTTCTTGAAGTCTTAAAGTATTTCACAGGTATGAGGCCTGAGCCCAAGTATTCTGGGATTTTGTATTTATCTTCCTCCCACTGGAGCGCAAAACTGGAATATAACTGACAACATGGGACGGCAGACAAGAGCAAGAACGAGAAACCATTTAATAAAAAATGGAAAAGCAAATAAACACATTTATGACTGATCCTTTATTTTTACTATTTCGTTTATCCATTTATTCTTTTTTAATTTGTCCAATTTTTTTTTATTAATGGTGGGAAGGAAAAAATAATCCGAAAGCTCGACTGATCAGGGGGTGGATCAGCTTGGTAGTAGGCCAGAACCTAACCACAGTTGACGATCCAAAACGGTCTTAAAGCTGTCTTAGAAGGTGCCTTTCTTATTTACTCTGGAAGATTATTCCACGTAGCTATAATCCTGCTTGTGAAGACTTTTGGGCCTATAAATGTGCGGGGACAGGATCTAAACATTTTCTTACTATGCCCACGCGAAGTTTCTGGGCTTGGACGAGCAGAAAAATTGATCCACTAAATCAGCACGAGTAAGGTGTACATAAGGAAAGGATCTTGTACACGTCCTAATTCTGACGAATAGAGATCTAGTTCATTCAGGAGAGCTGGACAAGAGGTTGTTACGAACGTCTGAGCAATGCGTAGCCAAACTCACAACGGATCCCGAAATCAAAAGACGATTATCCGTGATATTCTACGATACTAGATTATTACAATAAACAATGACATAAACAATATACAAACCTCAATAATACGATCACAAGGACTCAACAACGAGAAACCGAATAGCAGCATGTGAGCAGACAGCACGTGCGTCACGCAGGTCCTGAACAAGGATGTGTCAAAGTAGCGCTCTGGGCGCGAACAAACAACAATTGGTCCAGAAAAACAACCAGTTCGTAAAGACAAGTCAATAGTGTATGGAAATGAGTGATGTTGGGAAAAACACTGAATCGCGAGGGAAAAAGGGGGATTTTCCACGACCGGCTGTTACAGAGGTGTGTTGCAAGCCAAGCGCCACCTTCCTTGCCCTCCTCTGGACTCGTTCCAGCTGGTCTCTACCAAGATAACTACCTCACGGGGGGGAATAATGCAGTGAACTTCGAGATTTAAAATTGATGGTTTGGCCCGATACCGTGGAGAGGATGAGGCTATGCCTTCCCGTTTTAGGACCAAATCATGAAAATACCGACCGCTGTTTGTACATAGCTTGCAGCCTACTCTTCTACCGGTACCTTCTTACACCCTCCTTCACTGCCTCCAACTTTCCACCCTCAAAAGTCCTCTGCCTGGGGTAGATTGGGCGCTAGCTGAGCCTCGTCAACGAACAGCAATCCTGTGGGGCTCCTAAGGTCAAGGCCTAGCGGTGGAATATCTCCTTTTCTGTATATCCTCGACGAGTTGCCGAGGAAGACTATTCCCTTCATTTGTTGCAGCACCTTTTTATCCAAGGAGATCAAGGTGTAAGAACCTAGACAAACTTGGCGCGCTGCAGTCTAATTCCTGTGATTCGAGTTGATTTCATTTGATAAATAACGGTGAAGGTCACTGCCACCTGACGCTGCTTAGATCGAATCCCTCAGAAGCTAACCCCGATCGAACGCGACCGACAAGCAACCCTGCGGCAGAAGGTCACTTATCATCGTGCAAAAAATGTCCCTTGTCGTCACTTATCCTTTGCTACATTTCCGGTCCGCCCACGGGGACCTTGAGGTACCAGTGAGTGGAGCTCTGCACAGCAGATGAGATACAACTTTTACGGATCAATCGATCATGAAGAAGCGAGGTCCTAATCAAGAAATTTGTTCTAAGGCACTTAGGACTATTAGTAGTGATTTTATAAAGCAAGCTAATATCGTGTCCTGCACACTAACTTTCTCAAAGGGTATTCCACCAGAGAGCCTCTAGGACGGGTAATACTAGGACAAGTTTCATGTCGACGTCACACTAAATCGAAGGTCCATGTAAATCATGTGACCTCCACCAAACTGGGGATAAACTTTGGGCTTATGTTTGGCCGTGAATTCATGAAAGTTGCTCACATCAAAGCGTGAATGCCAGAGGTCATGAAATAGCATAACTTCATACGAATGGAGACCAACACAAGGTGGTGAACGAGCCCGTTTTCAGTGATTGGTGGTCATGCCATTACATCATATTTTATATGAACGCTGTGTGTACTTCTTTGCTTGTTTCTATGGGACAACGTACGTTGACTGTATGACCGGACACCAATCCGAACGCGTTTGTGAACAGCACGTAGCTTGGTTGAACACTGGAGCAATCAAAGTAACTGCGAGCTCTATGTGTTCACACCCTGTTCAGTCTAACCATTCATTGAATGTGACCAAAGCATTCCGGCCAATCTACAAAGTCCGAAGTGGGCAATCAAGACTGGTGAAGTGCCGAGTTTTAGCCACAACGGAAGTGGTATGCATTCATTTCTACTATCCCTCGTTATGCGCCCAAAGACAGTTCGTACAAGCGCTAAGGCTTCCTTGGCCCACCCCCTACCCACAAACTAACCACAGATTCGTTGATCCGACTAATGACACCGCAGACACTAACTCACGGTCCAGAAACGGATCTACGTCACGCATGATCCTTTCCTCCACACTTAATTTAAACTCACAGCCTTATCTTGAGTGCTGTCTTGTTCACTCAACAGTGTTCTTATAAAATGTGATGTAATGACATGATTACGAATCACTGAAAACCAGCTTCCTCGCCAACTTTTGTCATTCTCCATGTTCTTTGTGTGATTATTTGGACAGTCATACGAATGCCTCACTGCTTTGGGTAAACACCCACTATGAAATAGCCCTCCCATGAAAGCCGAGCAGGCCAGGCTTGCGGGGTAAAGAGAATCAGGCACGGGGGAGACCATTGCTTTTTTAGAAGCGATTCGAAGGGGACCCTTGCTTCGAAGAAAGCTACACTGCCAAGGTCAGTGAATACAATATGAAGGGTTAAAAGGAAACTGCGCCCCACACAGAACATAATTTTACCGTCTTCATATACGGTGCCTTCTCCGACGTAGAGCCCTAGTCATGGCGGCCGAAAAAAGTTACAGTCGTTGTCGGCTGTGTAGCAGAATATATATGACTCTTCTGCAGCATCAGCAGCTGACAGAACTAGACCTCGTCTGCAGTCAGCATGGAGTGCTTCTGAGGTAGCAGAAGTAAATGTGCACTCAGGTATCAGGTACTGAAGCCGGTTTTTACCACAAGAATGTGCCAGCAAATGATCACGACCGTCTTACGTTTCCCTGATGGCCCGAGGGAAACTGAACAAACAAGCTAAAAAACAAGTGATGGCGCAAGGTTGGTCAACAGCTGCGTGCAACTTCTTCGCTGCCAAGCTGTGGTTTGGCCCTACAAACGACCGTCGATGGCTGCATGGCTACCTACGGCCACAGCATGGCTGAACAGGCAAAGACATTCTGCGTAGGCGATGGTTTCTGAGCGTGCCTCCTCCCAAAGACGCAGTAAAAAAGAGTCAAACTCCTGGCGTGATACCGTCGTCTAGTGGATTCAACCTCACCAAACTTTTCAGCGACATACCATGTGCACTGAGAAGCCTGCCGAGGGCGGGAGCTGAGATGCTTCGCCGTGATCACTAACCAGTAGATTTGTGGTGGACTCTAGGAGAGGATTAAGGGGGTACATCTAACGATGTTATATTCAAAGTTTCGCCCTGGGAGGCGCAACTAAACCGAAGAAGTTTAATGGCCTTTGTTGCCTCACTATATAACCCTCTGGGATTAGCAACCCCTGGCCTGTTGGCAGTCAAATTCTTCCCTCGAGCCATTTCAAAGAAAAGCCTAGTAGGACGAGGAAATATTCAAAAAAGATATTTATCGGGGGAATCTTCATCTAGAGATTCAGGCCATGAAACTTTTACATTCCTGGGTGTGCCCTCACCGAAAAAATTGAAAAAATCACAGAGCAGAATGGCATGTCTTCGGCAATGCTCCCAAAGTGACAAACGAAACAGTGGTCTACTTAAAGTTCGTAAACGACAACCGAAGAGTCAAATGCCCCCTGGTATTAGATAAATCACGTGTGGCGTCAGTAGGGCCACCAGCCATCTCTCGGTCATAACTCGCACTAGCTGTGGTCTCAACGAAGTTGGTTACCTTCGCCAACAACGAGGTCCCTTTGCCCATTGACTTAATTACCTTCTAGACAAACTCACAGATTTTGATTCAGCTGGTAGGCCCAAAGGCCCGATCAGGGACAAAAGCGTCCCATCTGCTGCCAGCATTTTGCGATTTCTCCCATTCTGGGCAATGATTGTGCCTGGATAAGCAAAACAATCCAACGGACCTCAAGTCAGGTCAAACACGTCTAAGGCTGTAACTGATGTGTTCAAAGACCTTATTTACTCACCGCTCTTCCACTTTCACTCGGCTTTTTTGAGTGATTTTTCACCCTGCTTGCTATCAAATCGTCCGTGGATTGCCTACCGTCGAATACAACTACTTCAACCGTTCACATTAACACTGGCAGGCTTTTGTAGCTTTCAAATAGCCCCCAGCAAGTTACCGTTCTAGTTTTGCAGACTCTCACATAAATTTGAGTTTTTCACTCTCACTTTCTCAAATTAGGCACTCATCTCGGGGAGCGACTGTAGACGAGTCCAATGGAGACGAAGTGCCACTAGCCTGTTATTGATCAGGCCAGGCAAAGTAAGGTTGCACCAGACAGCCAGCTGTCGATGCAAGTCGGGCCTCCCGGATTCTTCCAGTGGAATGCACAGAGGGCAGCACCCACCCTAAAAGATCTATAGCAAAAGTCCCTCCAAAAGTTCTACGGCCTATGGGAATGCTGTCATTCTTGACCTTGGTTTGCTAAGCTCGTCCGAGCGCAGTGCTTTTACACGAAGTTTGTTTGTGTGGAACATTCAACTATGCCCTTGAACCGTTTCTGACCACTGAGCTTAGATCATGGGACGTCGAACCTTTTGGTCTTTCTGTTAAGTCTACTTAAAGGCATACTTGATGTTTGTGCCTATTTGTTCTTTTGAGATTTTTAATTTAATGCCGTGTAAACTCCGCATCGGTCTTGTTCCTGTTTTGATGATTCGTGTGAACTGGCTACAAGTTGCTCGAACGGCGATTCTTGTGACTTACACTGAATGATAACGATCGGGGTCGCTTGACGCTTGGCGCTTCGAATGTCCACATTTAGCATACCACTTTCGCTTCCCAAGTGCAAGCTGCTTTAAAAGACTGGCTAGGGACTGCGACTCCACACAAAGTTAATGGTGATCACCTCAAGTTAGCCACAAAATTAAGGTACTTCGGGAGGTTGATGACAATTGAAGATGATGTTCATATGGTCCGCTCAGGGAAAGCGAGCGTTCCATCCAAACGAGACTGCACCTCAGCGTAAGCTGATGAATTGCCTGCCTCCATGGCTCTCAGAGCTTAAAAGGATAGCTTCCCCAGGTCGAAGTTTCAGTTGCGCCTGACAGGCCAATTGGCAGAGCCCAGACAAAAGCCGGTTTCGGAAACCGTTGATGGGTGACACTTGGTTCTAGTTGCTATGCCCCTGGAGAGGACACTACGGTGGATAAACACGCAGAAAAGCAGTCTGCCGGTTTAAAAACCTCCATCGGCAGTTTGCCTTTGGACAAAAGCGGAAGTGGAGTGCTCGTCACAAGAATGGTAATTCGAATAACAGGTAGCCCGAACGGTGGAGTCTAAATTCATAGCTGAAGGAATCGATGACGTTATTCGTCTTTCCATCCAGTGGTTCTAGAGAAAGTCTGCTTGACATCCGGAACAGCTGGTGTATTTTACACTGTCTCATAGTGCTTGAGGGTGAACAACGTAACAATCTAGGCTGCTTCGCTCTTTCATGTTGAATGATGTGAGGAAGCCTTTTTGGGTTATGGATCTTGATTCACTAGGACCTCAGGCGTTCGCACCGGGGCCGAGTAGATCCCTGTTACACGTCGCCGAGGATAAATTCCCAGCAGCAAAAGGACGAGCCATCAGAATCAGCTGCTCATTGCTAGAGTACGCTGCCCATACGACTCGTTCATGGGAACTCGGAGTGCCCAAGAAACATCCCGGAGTGACGTTCATGAAGTAGGACTGATGTCATCAGACAAACTTGATGAGAAAACAGGCCCAGTAAATCTCATCTTGTTTCCAAAATCTATGAATATTGCGAAGCATTGCCTAAGTAATCAAGTTGAGACAGGCACGCTAGGCTCCATGCAAGGGCAGTTTCGGAAGCCATCTCACTCGTTAGCTAGGTGAGCAGCCAAGACCGGTGATTTTTCTGGTACGTTTTACATAACGACGAGGAAATTTCACGAAGACCTCGATGAATTCATGGCGTACCTCCTAAGCCTCTGACGTTGCACGTGTACGAGCTCGTTCCTACTGCAAGGCACTCCATATGACGACGAAGCCTCGCGGCATGAGTCGCGATATGGGTTCAGCTGCAACTAGACAAAGACCGGCGGCCGAGATACAATGAGCCCCCAAAGAGTGGCTACTGTAAGACACGTCTGAGCAATGCATAGCAAATTCGCAACGGATCCCGAAATCAGAAGGCGGTTATCCGTGAAATTCCACGATACTAGATTATCAAATGAACGATGACACGAAACATCTGCAAACCTCAGTTATGCAATAGCAAGGACTCGAAAAAGACAACCAAATTGCGGCGTGCGAGAAAGGAGCACGTGCTTCCCGCAGGTCCAGAACAAGGATATGACAGAACAACGCATTGGGCGCAAACAAACGAGCGTTGGTCCGTAAAAACAAGCAGTGCATAAAACAAGTCAATAGCGTAGGTAAGTGAGTGATGTAAAGGAAACACGGAAACTGCAGTGGTTTGGGGGGATTTTCCACGACTGGTCGTTACAGCTACCATTCACATAGAGGACTTATTTGCGAACATCCGCCCACATACCTGACCCAGTTGAAGATGATGTTCGTATGGCTCGCCCTTGAAAAGCAGGCGCTCCATCAAAACGGGACTGCACCTCAGCGTGGTCTGACGGATCGCCTGCCCCCAAGACTCTGAGAGCTTAACAGGATGGCATCCCCAAGTTGGGGTTGCAGTTACGCTTGATAATCCAATGAGCAGAGCCCAGACAAAAGCCGGTCTCAGAAACTGTTGATGGTTCTAATAGCTGTGCCCCTGGAGAGGGCACTGAAGCGCATAAATGCCGAGAGAAACAGTTACCGTTAATTTACCGTCGGACCGACGGTGGAGGGAGGAGTTATCACTCTTAACTTAGCAGCCATCGCTCGCCTAAACTCGACAGCCCCAGCCCAAATGATTCTAGGCCGCCCACAATTTGCACTCCACATTCTTTTCGTGAGGATAAAGAGCTGATCCGAAAACCCGATCGTTAACAAAGCATCAGCGAAGACAAGACAGAATGCTTGTTAAAATGTAGTCTCAGGTGACAGACCAGAAGTTCCTACTCGCAATCCTCCGTCGCTATCCCGTGAAGAATTGACGCCCCGTCGCCTCGTGGGTCGGGCTATTTGGACAAGGGCTCTTGCTAGGTTTACCAAGGCAACTCCATTCTGGTTCGCGGCCAGCCTGGAAGAACTATTTGCCGAGACACCTCTGTCATCTTTCCTGCTAAGTACTTTGCCAATTTTTCCTCCCTCAAGTAAAGATCGACAAAAATCGCCACGGGGTTATTACGGCTCTGAAGATCGCTTCTTGGTAAGTACCAGCTTATGTTAGACTCTCGTTTGCGGTCTCACCAGTGGCAAATCAACCAATCCTACGCGGTCGATTATAGAGGATAACCGACAACCTTTTTCCCAGGTGCAGCTGTCTGCACCGTTATTGATGCAGCTGGAAGTCCATGGCCAAAATAATCGCTGGAAACAGATCACCGAGGCCCTGTAAGCTGTCTCTCATGTCACACAAGACCTCGGCTAATGTGAGCAACACAAGTGATATCACTTGCCCTGCTGGATGACCACAGCTCCGCCCCCGCAGGCGCGACATTCAGTGAAAGGAGTAAAGCTCCAAGAAACCAGCTGACTAAAGGCCCGAGAAACGACCGCCAGTGGTGGTGAATTTCAAAATGTGTTGAACTGGAAAAGACGGCTTCCATTGCAAATATTTGCGGAATTTAGCGTTTCATTAGAAATGCTGATCTATGGCAGCCCGCAAAAGTGAGCTAATCGAGAAATCCAAAGGATCACTGATTTGCTGTCAGGGACGTCATCCGGTCAGTTGGGTAGAAATCTTCGAGGAACAGTTCAGTTGGCCCAACTCTACAACGGACCTTTCAAATATACCTGTTATAGAATCGATACTGGTAGATATCACTCGCCCATCATAAAGGCGGCCATGCGGGAGATAAGCAACTTGAAAGGACACGGAGCCGCTGAACCGAAAGAGTAGCCTACATCTTTTTTAAGGATAGGGACAAGGCTTTCATTCAGGAGTTGAAGACTCCTCCAGGTGACTTGGGATAGTAAACAGATCCCTAGAGAATGGTCTTAATTAGCAACGATGCCGATTTGAAGGAAACGTGACGGACCCTGGTGTGAAAACTACAGGGGGACAAGTTCAATAAGTACCACATCCACATGGCTCACCGGGCTTATTCTCCGTCGATTGGCCAAAACCCTGAATTGTGTTCTTGTGAAAATCGAGCAGGTCTCAGACGAGGTCACGGTTGTATCGACTGCTTTACTCTTCGACAAATCTTAAAGCGGGGAATCAACACCAGCAGGCCCGAAATCTCTGTCTTTCTTGACCCAAAGGTGGTCTCCTATTCCGTCGACTACACAGTTCTCTGATGGTGCCTCTCGTTTGAGGGTGTTCAAAAGAAACTGGTGTCAGCCGGGCTCGCCCATTTTGCTTTTCCGCTTTAAATGTGTAACCAAATGGACTCTTAAGATAACCCAATCCTCGTGCGAGATGACTGCATCGAACTTTTCTCAGGCAAAGGATTGCTGGACCTGGAATGCTTGGAAGAAATTTTTCTGTTGAATGCAGATGTGGGTAGGTTTGGGGATCTCCTGAATGGCCTAAAAGACAGCGTAGCTATACTTTGGACGCGAATTGCACCTTCAAAGTGCAAAATACTGCTGTCGGACTGAGTTTGCGCCACATCAGATCGAATTCACAGGAGAAGCTCTAGCTGAAGCTTTTTTACTTGGGCGGTTACATCTCACCAAGCGGACCGATATAGGATGAAATTTCGTCGTGTATACAGAAGGCACATTCGGCTTTTGCCAACCTCAGCCATTTGTAGCGTCGGCGTAACATCCTGTTGTCAGTCAAGGGTCGAGTGTATATCGAGGCTGTTAGATCTGTTCTCCTGCACGGCCCAAGCATGGCCGACAAGAATAAAAGACTGGTGAGGGCTGTTGGTGTTCGAGCATCAACATCTCCGTAGCATTGCCCGAAAATGATAGGAATACCGTACCACCAATGCTGAGGTAAGACGTAGGGTGTTGAGAACTAGATGTCAGTCTCTGGGTCAAGTACTGAATCTAAACAGGTGAGGGTGACTGGGAGGTGTGTAATGCAAGTCCACCGATAGGCTTCCTCCACCTACGCTGTTTTTCCAAAGCAGGTAATGGCTAGAATGTAGATCGAGTTGTTCAGCCTATGACATGGCAGTCGAGTACGAAAACTTTGACCAGTGGACAAACAGCACGCCCAGAAAAGTAACTGAGCGATCGGAACCCGGACAGGGGATAATTTGGAAGGTCATCGGGGAGGGTTGAGGTACATTTCGCCATGTAGGTAATGTTAGATCTCCTGGCCCTGTCAGAGACAGTTCATGTATTACTGAGGGTGCTATTGATGGCAATAATGTTGATACGTTCAGATTGAGGATACTGGAACTAGAACGGCATTTATTGTCTGCTAGGTGACAGGACCAGGAGGCAAAGAAAAAATGTAGAAGATAGCGGGCTTGCACAAAGAGCCGGTGGCAAGGGTCCCCTAGTCAGACCAGGGCAAGTTGAAGTGGGAAGTTCCGCGCAGACCGCCGAGCACAAGGCCGATGCAACCAACAATCGATTCACCAGGAGCACAGCTGACGGTCTTCGACCGGCTGCCCGAATAGTATTGCAAGTTTAGTAAACAATTTGAAAATTCCTTCTAGAATAAGGCAACCGACCCGAGACAAAGTCTGCTTTGCTTGACTCATTATTGTCGGGGAGGAGACAAAGATGCTGTTGATGGTTGTGCCATGCTGGACCCGGGACAGGGTTAGGCTCCTCTCCCTGGGCGGCTGATTGCCAAACAAGGGCTAGATCTGCCTACGAATGTTGCCCAGACAGACACCATCGACTACCTTATCAGGTAAAAGAGGCTGCACCAGGTGGGAACACAAAGTCCAGTGTGACCTGCTCAACTTCACGGTTTGCTAAAATCCACCACACCTAGGGTTCGTCACTGTAGGATTGATGACCCCGAATGGGGTGGACAAAACGGATCGGAAATCACTTTGGTATAGGAGCGGTTTAGAGATAAACACCAGCTCGCAAAAGGCCCAATGTAGTTGGCTGTGAGTGAGGTGGGTGGATTTCCGGTAATGACTGCAGGTCAGCTGAGGTAGCATCTCATCTCCTTAGATATCAATGAGCAGATCAAGCCAACGGAAGCTTTCAAATTGGATGGTCTCCCCATGCGAGCACCAAGGTCAGTGGGTGCAATTCCATCTAGATGGCACCATTTGCAGGAAGTAGCTGTTACGGATTGGGGGGTGGGGAAGTACAACTCTGTAACGGCTTCGACGCCCCTAGAGCACATCGAGCGCCGGATCAGAGAGTAGGCCATAGCCATGCACCCTGCGCCATACGTACGATAATAGAATGGATACTATACGACCCAGCCGGGGGAGGTGGCTTCATAAGTCATGTATCGGCAGAAACGGAGCACCTACAACATCAGCTGCAGTGTCTGTACAAGAAAACGTTTCATGACTTTGGGGAGGACCGACTATCGTTATCCTGAGAGGATCATCTCACACCGCAGACTGTACGACAGGGAACCGCAAGCCTCATAAACCAGTTTGAAATTCCCCTCCCGTGGAGTACACGAGCCGACCCCTTGGTTGATAACGGAACTTACACTCTCTAAAGGTTGTTGCGCTGGAAAAAAATTTTCCGTCGGGGTGCGAACCACTGGAAACTGTACCAACAGTTTATGATGAGAAACAAAGAGCTCGGTTACTTAAAAGAGGTGCTTGCCATTACTAGCGACCGATGAGGGCTATGGTACACGCCTCAGCTCTCGGTCCTTCATTCAAAGAAACCCGAAGAATTTCGAGTGGCTTTCGACTGCTTATCCAAGTTTCAAGAGAGGTCGGTAATTGATCGTTTACTGCAAAGGCCCGATTGGATGACGTCCCTTATAGAGGTCTTGTGTCGGTTCAGGGCAGGCAGGGTGGCTTTGTCGGCAGACATCAGAGAGATATTTCTTCAGGTGAAAATACCAGTGAGAGGAAGAAATGCTTTGCTTTTCTTGTGGTGAGACGAGAACGAATTGAACAAATCGGTGAAGGACCGTGGAAGGAGGGTTAATCTTTTGGAAAGATATCATGGCTCTTTTATGCGAACCATACCGTACGAGAAATGGCAAAAAAGTGTGGAGCTTTGGAAAACCGGTCGGCAGTCCACAGTGTCAGACCAAATTTCTACCTCGAAAACCACCTTGGATCGTTCTATGAAATTGACTCAGCCAGAACACAATTCAGGTGCCTAACGGAACTGCTAGAGAGGGACGGTTTCCAGCCCACGAAGTGGATATTGAGAGCGCCGGAGGTTCCTAAAGCCATTCTGTCCCACTAGAAGGCAGAAAGGGTTCGAGATCTGAACAGGTCACCACTCCCAACAGAAAGCACTCCAGGATTACAATGGAACTCGGAAACAGAAGAATCCGTTTTCCAGCTGAAGTTCCCAGACCAGCCAGTTAAGCTCCGTGGCATACTGTCCGCCTTCTCCTGCCTGTTCGACCCACTCAGATATTTTCCCCTGTTTACTACGCGGCAAGACCTTACTTCAGTGGTCATGCCGAATGAAAGTCCAATGGAACCAGAGGTTTGACCACGAAGACTGGCTGAAATGGAAGAGTTCTCGGTCATTTTAGAGAAACCAGGGGAGGCACCGATTACTAGGGGCTTATCTTCTGGTGATGCAACGATGACGGCAGAGTTTCACGCCTTTTCTGATGCGTCCGAAGTTAAGTGCGGGGCTTTCGTGTATGGACATTGGTGCCTTAGTAATGGGAAACGCACTACGAGAATTTGGTTCGCCAAAACTCGCATTACCCCACAGAAATCGGTTTCTATCCGAGGTCTCGAGATCAGTGTGACCGTGTTAGCCGTAAAGGAAGCACAAGCGATAAAGGGGTACTTCGACTCCCATAGTTGGCCGGCTAGGTTTTAGACTAACTCAACAATAAAGCAGTGCTATATCAATAACGTCCGGAGACGTTTAAGAACTTTCACGGCTAGTCGACTCGCAATCATATACGGCGAAACCACTGCAAATCTGAGGCAGCATGTTAAGTCCGTCGACAACCCAGCCAATTTGTTTTCTCAGGGTGCGGCCATTTTTCGGCAATTAGACACACGGACGGGACAGAACTGGCCCGTTTACAAACTGTAGCCATCGACTGAATCGGAGACGGAGACCAAAGGCGCCGTAATGATAGTATCTGCTGTCGAACGGACTTTCATCTTGCCACCGTTGGTTAGATCTTCCTTTTGAATAAGGGCGCTGCCGTCACTGGTAGGGTTGACCAGGTTTAAGAGACACTTGCTGGTCATGAAAGGGATTCGCTCATTCAGCTGTGTACTTGTGGGTCCGATAAATCCTGATGAACTGCAATTCGCAGAGTGTGATCTACCGAAGACGATACAAAAAGGCCTTCCCCCAAGAAATCCAGAATTCCAGAGGGGTGGGAGAAAGCGACGAAAGGACATTATTTCCAAAGAACAACTTGAAATCTCTGAATCCAAAACTTGTGGATGGACTAATAATAGTGGGTGGCAGGCTGACAAACTCTCACCTGAGTTACGGCGCCAGACATCTGATATTATTACCGGCTTGGCAACCCGTGATAGACCTGATGATTCAATATATACAGACCGTAGAAAGACACCCCGGGGCAGGCCACGTGAGAAGTGTCATTTGGAGTTGGCTTTGGACACCGGGAGGAAGGGCAACTATAAAACGGGTAAACTGACGGTGTGTTCGATATAGGAGAAGCGCGGCTGTAGCCACAAGCAGCATAGGCTCCGCTGCCAGGATAAAATGACCCGTGGGTGGTGGCCGTTTAGTGACGCCTGACTTGATTATTTCAGACCCTTGCGGATCAGGTGAGGGGAAAAGGCTAGAAAAGAGATGCCGGTGCAATACGGCGTGCATGAATTCTCGGGTAGTACTCTTGTAAGTTGCGCATCCGATGACCACTGAGGCTCCCCTCCGGGCCCTACACATCCCTACCAACAGAAGAGGTGTTTCATGGGGTGCATATTCAGAAAATAGGTAGAATTGTGTGAGCGCCCAACGAGAATCGTAGCCTTGGCACCGAAATATAAACAAGGGTGAGCTGCAGAAATAAAGCTTGGAATGTGGCATCGGATGGAACCTCAACTCACCGCGGTCAGATCACAGCGGCGGCCTGTGGGAACGCTTGACCGGGTCGATCAGAAGGATATTGCTGTTGCTAACTGAGCAACAAAAGCCAAACAAAGTTGCACTGAGCACAGCGCCGACCGGAGTGGAAGCATTCTTGAGTAATCGCCCTGTAGGTACAGTATCTACCTGCGACCCCATCCATCTGGCATTACCCCAAACGGTCTGCTGACGTTGAGGCCAAATGTTGGATTCCAGGAGCCAGCTAGCCTCGGTGGTAACCACATTCAGGGGCGGAAACAAACGAATCGCTTGGCCAGGGTGTTTTAGAAACGAGGGCCACGAGGATACCTACCGATCCCGCAAACTCGACAACAGTGGTTAACCCAAGAAATGCCGTTCAAATTTCGTGTTGTGATCACGATCTCCGACGAACATGCCCACTTTAGGAAGTGGCCTCTTGGGGTTTTCGTTGACGTTATCAGCGGTTCCGACGGACTGATAAGAACGAAGAAGGTTGGGGCCACCAAAAAATACTGATTCGTAACGCCAGCAGCATCAGTCTTCTGGGAGGTGAAGACGGACCAACCAAAATCACGGATTCAGGCGACCAATTGCACTCAACCGCGAGTTTTAGACCAAGTAACCAAATCAAGCAGCTGTAATACAGCACACATTCGTATAGTAGCAGCTCCCTACACATGTGCACAAAAAGCTTTCCTCCATCTCCCTATACAGTTCCCCCCTCAGAATAGCTTTACTTGTGGGGACCGGGTCTTCCACAGGCCAAAGTGGCTATCTTACTTCCCCCGTTCATTATCAAGCTCCTTGATGCTCCTGGGTTTAACTCCCTCTCGTCGTTACTGACCTAGCTTACACATATCTTGCACTAGCCAACTACACACAATCGTGTGGTTGCTCTGACAGGCTATTATATCAAGTTTTGCAGGAAAGATTGTGATTTTTTCATAACCCAGTCACTCCTACCTCCAGAAGTATCCCCTTTCCAACCACCTTGAACTTGGAACTGCCCAAATAAAAGTGTCCTCCGCATGTTGGTGGACACTCCCATATCTGACTTTCTATCACCTCCACCTTTATCTGATACAAACCCATCTACACAACCGAAGCAACTTCCGTCTCCCACACCGCAATCACGCGATAATCACATGTTTATTGGGGCCTCCACCTGTGTGCACAATAATGGACTCCAACCGGGGCTTCTATCTCTGATGTTAATCAGTGCCCGGTCGGTGCTAGACAAAGTGCACTCAGTGCACTCCTTGACCCTTACAGGAGGCTATGGCTTCATTTCCGTAACACAAAAGTTGCGTCTGATGCTGCTCCTACTGAATAAACTACCTTGGTATATCGTAAAGTCCGCAGGAAAAATGGATCAAACCGGCGCGAGGGAGGCTGTCTAATCTATGTAAGGGAAGGTCTCGTCGCACCTTTGTTGGGCATCCAATACTGGGCAGCATGGAAGATTCAGTGTGGCTCAACAGCAAAACCCAGCATATTGAGATTTTGATTGATTGGTTTTACCTTCCGCCTGGCCCACTTAGTTGTGACTTCCTAACCATTACTGATGCAGTGAATTTCGTCGCAGACCTCCCTAGTGGACCCAAGATCATAGCCGGTGACTTTAAAGCACCGGATGTTTGTTGGTCAGCATTCTTCTCCTTGCAAAACTCATTTGACTTTTGACCACTATTCGACTTGGGGGATGAGTTCGACATCAGTCGTCACTAACAAGATTAAATAACATTCCAGACTTGAGTTTCACCCTGAATGTTACCCAGGTGTCCACTCTAATCCGAGGGAAGGTTCCGAGAAGTGATTATAGCGATTATCCCGGTCCTGGGTAAAGCCTAGCCCAATTAACGGATCCCAAAGTCAGAAAAGGATTGATTCGCTGATTTTACGGCAATGGATTAACAAATTATACGCATACAAATTACGTACAAACCCCGACTGTACGGCCGCAACGCTTAGCAACGAAGATCAGGGTTCATCAAAGGTCACTGTCGTATCCGACCTTCATGGTAGTCCGAGTTTGAATAAAAACTCTGCCACGGCATATGAGCAAAATATGAACGAATGTTCAGGTGTAGTGGTTGACGTCTGCTGTACTTGTTTGAGGGTCAATAAGATAAAGTACATGGTTTCAACAATACAAGCAAGTGACAACGACTAAGGAGAACCTCCAAGCATGTAAGTTACAGTGATCACTCCATGGTTTCCAGTGCGTTCTCTATCCCTCAAAATGTTCACCAGAATCTGCCCGTTACTAGCTCGTTCCGTTGTGCCAAACAGGACCTTTTATTTTCACTTACAGGCACCCAGAGCTGGGATGAATTTTCCCTATCTTTTGAGCCCCAAAGGGTAACAACCAAGCTTTATTCCATCCTGAATCGCTGTCTTGATATGAACACTCCTAAAAGTGACTCCATTGAAAGTGCAAAACCAAACAAAATAACCCGAATGAGACAGTGGCCCTAGAAGCCCCAAAGTACTTTTGACAAAACAAGAGATTTCTTGTTATACGTACAATCAGTCCACCTATCTCGAAGTATAACCTCTTATTCAGTGTGGATAGATAAAAAACAAGAACAGCACGCTTTGAGCAACCCAAAAGGAGTAGAGATTATAGCTAAGTTAATAAAACAGAAACACCAAATCCGCTTCAGCCACTCCTTCTCTTTCCCAAAATAATACTTAGGTAAACGAAGCACAAGACGCATCGGAGGCTTCCAGTGTGTTTTGCACCCATCTTGGGAAATAATTTTCCTGCAATCATCTCGATTCTGATAAATAATTCCTCTGTAAGCCTGCCTACAGCTTTTCTTTACTCAAACGATATATCTCCTCTATTGTCAAGTATTAGACTGTCCTGCCACCCGGGGTCAGGGGCGTTACATACTGACGTTTTCGGGTTGGGTGCACCCAATAACCCCGTTTCACTGTCAGGCATATTTATCTACGCAGAGTTGCTTGCATCCTAGTCAAAGGAAAACTTCAGTTACTATCCCAACTCATGAAAAGGGGTCAAAACAAGGTCCAGCAAGCTATAGACCTGTCAATCACACCTAATTTGTCTCAAGAACCATGGAAAGACTGACCAAAGCTGAGCTTACGAACTACCTCAAAACGATGGCCGCCAACAACGGCAAGCAAATGATTATGGTTTTTCTCGACATGACTAAAGCTTTTGACCAAGGCTCTTACTCTCGACTTTTGATCAAAGTGAAAACCTACTGCAATATTGACCCCTTATTTTCGTAGTTGTCATAGTATTTGTCTTCAGGCCATAATATGGTGAGCGTAACGGCACAGTGTCACTACCGAGAGTTGTAACCAGAGGAGTCGTTCAAGGCAGCTTTCTAGGACCAAAACTCTCTCCTAAGCATGTAAACGATATATTCGGCGTACTCCGTCACGGAATTCTTTTTTCCTTTGCTAGTGACGTAAACATTTTGTGTGTTTGACCCTCGTTCTTTGAACACAACCTTTAGCGACATATTGCAGGACCTCACTTCACCAAGCACCCGAGGAACTACTTGGTTATTGAATTTTTCTGCTGAAAAAGTAGTTTTCTAGCTCATAAACTTTTTTAACACCAGGGCCGCTTAACAGAGATGGTCGAATAACTGCACACAGTTCATCAATACGAGATTTGGGGCTTCAATACCCTAGCTCTTTTAGCTTCTCAAAAGGCATGGCTATTCAAGTTTCGAAGGCCCGAAGGTTGATTGGTCTGCTTCGTAGAACATTTCTATTACAAGTAAGCAAACTCAATATCTGGAGGACCCACTTTGGACCACTTCTGGAGTACGGATCAACATTTTATTCCCGCATGCGGCAGTGTGACCGAATACTCATTGAAAATATACAACGGATATTTACGAAGCGATTAATGGGTTATTCTACGACACTGAACTGCAAGCAACGCTGCAGTCGTTAACATCTAGATCCTCTTTGGCTATGAAGTCTAAAAATTAAACGGTCTCTCTTCCACTGACTTTTAGTGACCTCGATCGTTTTGAGAAAATGACTGTTTTCTGGACACTATTTTGGGTTTTTTCTCTGCGATTTTTTCTGACGTCTGACATCGACCTCATAGTGTTCTCAGGTTGCGTACGTTTTACTGGACTGACTTTCCCAAGGTTTCTGTCGACCTCGTTTTAAATCACTTTCACTTTCGGTATTTCGCCGATTGTACTCGGTCGCGGTTCGCCTTCCGCACAACCGTTGCGTTTCGTTTCGTTTTCCGTTCGGTATATCTCTCGTATCGGTACTGTTTCGGTGCCACAATATATGGAATACACCTTGCATCCGTACACCGGCCTGCTTCTTCTCTATTCATCCGATAGAGGGGATATCGTTGGTATTTCGCTTCTAGACCCAATAGGAGGCGAGTTCACCGACGGCTCTCGAAAGTCTTCTATAGGCTCACTAAAAATCAAATTTGCAGCTCATCACCTTAACTCAGAATACTCACCGACCTTCGGTACTCACTATGACAAAGAAGCCTTTCTGTGGCTGTCCCAACTTCCAAGGCAAGTATGCGGTCTAATTTCTTCATAGAAAAGTTCTCTTTGCTTAGAAATAAAGAGCCAATAGAAGTTCGTTCTTTCGATCACCGAACAGCTTTTAAGAAGGAAAGGGATGAATTCTTTGTAGCGTCAAAAGTAATCCCCCACTGGCCACCTTCACATCACTGGCGATAGGGCTTATAAAATCGGCTTAGTTTTCTGATGAAATTCATCCCGTTAACCAATTAATCACAGCTGAAACCCCTCTAAACTGCCGATTTTTCTTCCATTCTCTTCCAGATTACTTTTGTTACTCGCATTTTTATAAAATTTGACCACCAAAATAAACTTAGGAGTGGTCTGGCGGCTCATTACGCCGCAAAGATATTTCTATCTTCCTTGACTGGTATTCGGCAAATTACTGGAATCTGGAATCATATAACCGCGAAAACTGGTGAGTTACCGACGGACTTCATAAACTGATCACTTGCATTATCCCTCTAATCAACACCCGAAATCTCCCCGAGATGTAACTCTGGTAATCCCCTCATCCTTTCTGAAACTCCACCTGGCTTTTGTCTAAAGCCACTCAACCCTTTATGCGATTCAGAGGCGAAAATACTTTAAAGTATCCAGGCAAACGAACTGTGTTTTTTCTTGTCGTTCAGCTGACACATCATGTCACCCATCTTTCGAGAGGCATAAAAAGCTCTCTTTTATCGGCACCTTTCAGGGTGTCCATCAGGCACTTGCGTTGCAGCTCTTGATGAACAACTCAGCCTAGCAGAATCTAACGGGAACCCCCTTGAATCCTTCCTCAAGGCCCCGCGTGAACTTTCTCAACTGTCATCTCGCCGTACCTTCCACGGAACAAGAATCAGTAATTCTGCGAGTTGAGAAAAGGATAACTTGTTGTATTCTGTATTATTTTTACCGCCTGTTTTGAAATAGATAAGATTTGACTGCAGTTATCCTGAAATCATCCCACGACCGTAATGTTACTGGCTCCGTCTCATTGTCCGGTCATTTCTGCCATATTCCATGCCAATTCTTCGCATTATTCCATGTTCCAGTCAGCTGACCTCCAGCACATTTGATAGTGTCTTATTTTCCAACTTTAACGCTCATCGGACTGGCTTTAAAAGAGAAAGCTGGAGAAAATGGATGAATGCGATGGAATGTTACATGCGAAAAGTAAGTATGGTATCCTCAGTTTTTCTGTGAAGTTTATTTTAGTTTACAAATATTCAGTACATAAGTAGGCTCGCCAACGTTGCCTCCATTGATCGCCGTGGCTGGTTCCACTGGTGGAGCTGCCGTGGGTGGTCGGTGGCTGGCAGGTGATTTAGGGGTAGAAAACCCGTAGCTGTCAGGAATTATGCTCGAAACGAGTGCAGTGGATTTTCCAGCGTGAAGAGATTCACAGTGAATAAGGGCCAAAGAAGATGGTCAGAATGACCGAAATAATGTTACTGATGCTAAGCAATAACTGTATGGTGGAAGCCTCTTGTGTGTCTTGTTGCGAAGGTATACTGCTATAAATCTGAACCAGATTTCAGTGACTTTGGTACGGGTCAGGTTTAATAGGTTCCACTGCAAATGTCACCAATACCAGACTTTCTGTGAAAAGAAAGTTTTTGTAGCACGCAATGGGCATATAAACCATAGATAACTGAGGTCACTAGCAAGCTGCTGGAAGGAGCAATTCGATTGTGATCTCTAAGGTGTCCTAACTTAGGCTTAGGACCGCAAGTTTACGTATTTATTTCTGGTTGGCTTCTCACTCACCAAAAGACATTGTGCAAATAGTCTTATTCACTGTCGCAAATAGGTTTTGGGATTATTTAAGCGGCATGGGGAAAGCTTATATGCATGAATAGGGGATAACCAATGCGTACCTGGAATAACGTTCATTTTAGGAATAATTCAGCATGAGTTGCATCATAGACCATTCGGCTGTACAATTCGCCAGCATGCGTCTCTGTCGTCAAGTACCCTCCCAAATTGAAAGTAAAATTTTAAAAAGCGCACCTTTGGGCCGCAGAAAGCTACCAGTGCATTTTCCTACAGTGAACTTCACCCCCAGCTTTGCCGGGTTAATCGTCCTGAATTTACTCCGGTCGGTGGCGAATTTATTTTGACCTCTCAATTTACCATGCTTTGTACACTACTGATACCATTTTGTCCATTTCCGTGCATAAGCGTGACCTGTAAACTGTTTTCGCGCTTATTGCGTGCATCTAGTCCATTTGCGAGAAAAAAAAACCATTGCCGTTACCATTGCCGCTCATACCCCCACTCATGCACTCATACTGGCATGTAAGACAGTTCGCCGCACACTCCCATCGAGAAGCGGCGTTGCCTCAAGAGTTCTTGTGTTGTTTTCTCGTTCAGTAGTGGCCTGTTGTCTCACGGAGGCCGCGAAGCGCATTAAGTCAGTGGTAAGACTCCCAAGGGAGACAGCAACGGATTAACGAAAATGTTGTGTCTGGGTTAGGGCAGGATGTGTAACATATGCTTAGGAAACCACAAACAGCCCATCATTACGTGTCACGTCTTATTTGTTGCTGGTACTGGTAAAAACCTTTCCGGGTAGGATAATAGTTCTGGTTTTCTAGCATACCTAAATACACGCCAACCCACTCTCATCTGCACGCAGTTTCGCCCCGTAATTCCATCAAGACATGACATTGTTTCATAATTTTTCGTCTCGTTGTCGACATTCATGTGAAAGATTCCATTTGTGGTCCCTGCTGTGGTTTCTTCGCACACACATACACACCTACACATTCAGGACAGCTTTCTCCAGGCAGGTACATGGACTCGGAGATTATACTCATCTTCTCCGTTCGCGCCTGCAGCCGAGTAGTGGCTCTTGCGGATAATGAAGAGGAACATCTAGTCCGCCTGGCCGCCGGATCACGTGTGACAGTGTGCATAAGAGTAGACTCCGGGCACCAGCAGTAGTAGTTACACGGGCTGACAGAAGGGCCTTGATAGACAGGGAAAATGAGCACCCTTATTCCGGACATTTGACTCTGCCAGGATCGAAGGGATTTTGGTGTGCGGTGCAGCGATCCGTTGCGGAAAATCCTTCGAAGGTTATAGAAGATCGTGACTTTGTGGAATTACTCACATATATCACTCGCTCGTTCTGTAGAGCTTATATTTCCCCGAGCTAGTTTTCGTTTTCACGCCCAATGCGCTACTTTGTCGTATTCTATCTAGGGTCCGCGTGGCGTGCCTGCTTGTCTGTCGTATGCCGTGAACCTGGTTCCCGTTTTTGAGTCCGTTTGATCGGACATTTGAGGTTTGTGTACGTTTTATGTTGTTGTCTGTTAGGTAACTTAGTACTGTAGAATTTACTGATTAATTTCGTTTTGGTTTCGGGCTTTGTGCGAATTTTCCCTAGCATTTCTCAAACCGTGTTACGGATAATGAGAAGGGACAATGAGCATTCCGTCGGTTACAACAGAGGACCGAATTTGCGTAATTTTTCCTGAATGAAATACCATATCTCTGACAAATTTCTCTAATTTTGCTCCTTATCAATCGGCCGACTCAGTGTGATCTGTTATGATAACTTAAAGCGGAAGACTTCTTCTTTCAGCCTTTCCTTGATCCGAAGAATGGAGGATACAGAGACGGATGAGTTGCAACATTATTAAGAAATCTTAGACTCTTATGGTAAATCTCCCGCAGCTTCGTATGTTTATTTTGCAGCCTTCTAAGATAAGAGCTTTGAGCTTGACAATGTTTCTTTCCAGTAGCGGTGATTGATATAAAGCAAGTGGATAGATCACTGAAGTGCAGGCCGGCGACAAGCAGGGCGGCGTGCTGCAGGAGGTGGCCATCGCAGTTGAGAGAGCATAGTGTGGGCTGCGGCGAGCTACATTTGGGATATACGGATCCGGCTATGCATCCGCAAGGTGCCATTCTGAGATCACTGCCTGGGGATAGATCGAAAGCAGCATTTATCACATCTGATGGGCCAGTGTTGGATACCGAATCAAGTGTGCTACCCCTCTTGTTGGAGTAGTAACGAGCTGGATCAAGAGTTCCACGCGTACGAAACAAATTTTGTCAAGCATTGTCGTGGTGATATGGTGCTTTATTGGATACCAGGCTCGTTGAAGTCGCCAGCAATTAGTCTCCAAGAAAATATTTGCAGTGCAAATTGGTAAAACGCGCTGACAACATGGGTGAGGTCCGTTGCCTTTGAACTGGTTGGCCCATAGTCAAGGCCAACTTGGGGTGGGTAGTTGCCATTAGATTCGCTTTCTACTTTGAGTTCTGGGTTGAACTCATTGCCGGATTAGAAAAATGAACGGCATGCAAGCCACTTTAAACTTCCATTGATCAGCTTCTCCCGCGAGGAGGACGATTTTTTCTGAAGGTTTAGTAACCAGGATAGAAACTTGGCCAAAACCTAAAAAGCCAATTGGCCAGGCTTTGGTAATGACAGCAATATCGAGGTGGGGTAATACTGCAATATATTGGAAACTGTGAGTTTTGTCCAAAAGTGAGAGAGCTTTTAAGAGGAGCAAAGAATGGTTACTCAATAAAGAAACAGTAGTCATAAACAGGGATGCATGATATATGAACAGAAAACAAGTCGGCGGTAGAATGACGTGCAAAGAGAAGCATGGCGGTAGGTGGGCAGCTGTCGTGGAAATTGTCGATTGGAAGAGTAGTTGGACAACATTAGTACCAAAGTCAGGAAGTGCATGGAAAAAGTTGGATCTGTCAGCGCAATTAGATGCGTCACGATAATCAAAGAAATATCTAACTGCTTTAATCTTGTGATGAATAGATAACAAAATAGCAGATGAGGCAAGCCAAAGTATTGAGGGTTGATCATGATTGGCGATATGCTAATTGTTTGGAATCCAACCCTTCATCTGGATGCAGTATGCTTAGTGTAATTTTTTCGAGCACTGGGAGTTACCGATGCACAAGCTATTTTGTCCAGGAGTGACCGAAAACTGAGAAATGAGGGATAAATTACGATTTAAGCATAGGTGAATTGATCAGAAAATACGGCGGTTAATGTACCTACGCATTTCTCCAACAGGATCGGTAGTAGTTCTTCAGGCCCCTTACATTTTTGCATGGATGTGAGTGGGCTCCGCCAAGGTCCTTGTTGTTAGCTGCTACCTGCTGGTACCCGACCACCATCAGAGCCACCCGTTAGGCAGGTTACGAAATAAGACGAAACTTTCAGGGCGATTGGGTGAAACGGATAGAGTGAGCAATATTTCAAGACAAAAAATGGAAGGGAAAGGAAAAATGCAAGCAAGCGAGAGGGTTTGATGTATGAAGTTGATGTGCACCACGTCCTTCCCCAACCATACCTTCCTATTTTCTGTTTAGCATCTACTTGGAATCCACCACCGTCATGAACGATCTGTTCCTATTGTTAACCATTCTTGACACAAAATATTTACCTCCAATCTGGCCTTCACCCTCTCTTTCGGCAAATTTATGCTGCGCCCTTGAACAAATGAACTACTTTTCAGCCTCAGCTTTGAGCTGGGAGCGCAGCTTACATCGATAATACCTTTCGGTGCTTCGAAGGTCTCCATTAAGCCACCCTTGTTTTTCGCGCCCCAAGGAGGACGGCTTCATCTGATGTAGAGGCTTGTTTTAACTGAGTCCCCTTGTACTAATGGAGCACCTGCTGAAAGGAAGCTGTGGTTTCTGTATGGCATTAAAGGCCCTCACTGCAAACGTCCACCGCGCCTGAAGGCAGTGTCCTAGGTACCAGCCGAAGTATACCTTGCATGTTGTTAATTGTTGGCGTTACCCGTTTTATCCTCCACAGAGCTTTTGAAGCTTTCCGAGCAACAGTACGACACCGTTAGCTTGGTTTGAAGCTATTCATGGCCACGACTCCAGAATCTCCAATCCTATCCACCCGGGGACCAGCAACCTCTCACCCGGGTGATCCCAACTGCTTCATGGGCATCGGCCCTTTGTTGTTCACTAGGCCCAGAAACTCGCTCGCATTCAGTGGCGGGTTCCCATTTATAGCCAGCCCGTAAACCCTCCTCAGGTCCAGCTGGACGGATTCGTCCGATATGGGTGCTTCCAGCTGCGCATCGTCCCTAAATGTGAAGGTCGGAATTTCTGCTCCCTCCGGTAAGGTTATTATTAAACGTAAGTGATAAGAGAGGTCTCGACACCAACTCTAGAGGCAAGCCACCGTTTAGGAGACCCACCCGAGAAACACTCATTTCTTCCCCATCCTGAAAACTTTTCCTAGCTATGCAGTTTCGTATTCACCCTGTTACTTTTCAGGGTGATTCAAGTGCCTTGATTTCCCTAGACAAGAGGGGTTGGCTTACAGGTTCAAGGGTCCTACGGAAGCCTAGGTAACATACCTCCACTCCGTCCTTCGTGTCTGGCCTCTGAGTCACTTCGCCAAGATAATTCGCCAGGTTCTTCAGGCATGAGTGCTTTTTAAAAAATCGGGCCGACAGGTCACCATCAAGTTTTTGCCTCCAGGTGTGATTTCCTCTTATCGTCCATGTAATGTCAAGTCTTGTTTGGATTCAGTACGTATGAACACCATGGCCTGACGTCAATCCCTTCCTTGCTTAAATCTTCATAACATTTGCTCCCTCGCCTCTTGCTACATTCAGAGTCATCCCTTTAGGTGGCATTCTCTTATGACCAGCAACCTCATTACCTAACACGTTATGCACGTTTTCTCTACAATCTTATCTTCCTCCGAGGAGAAGACTAACACCACCACTAACATTCACCGGACCACACCGGCCTTTCTTTTTTGAAACCCCAATTCAGCGTCGAAGATTTTATCCCTCGATTCGATGAGGAAACCCTCACCATTCGCATAGTTTTCCTCGGTACGAATCGCAGCGTTCTCTCTATTTGTCTCACTTTTCACAGTGTATATTGTTCCTTTTTATGCTTCGGCTGAGACTCAACCAGACTGCTTTTTCCCATTTTTCCTCTCCAGTTCATCGTCCACGCGTACAGATCTCTACGATGTCCTGCTTCTCCGTGGGCAGCTTGAGCCACTATCGCAGCCCAAGCACCTGGAAAACAATTCGCCTCTAATCCGCCACACCACTGTGTTTCCATTTAACTTCCCATCAGGTAAGTTTACCATCCGGATACATTTTTCCGGATTACGGGATTGCTCCTGCTACATAACATCACCGTTGAAAATCAGCCCTTTTTTGCTAGCGCCTATCCCAAAGTTGTGGGGAGCTGGCTGAACCACGGCTCTGGCCGGAGCACTCGGGCTTGCAGGATGTTTGCGACGATGTGCGAATACAACTTGCATGGAAGACCTCGCCTCCTGTCTCCAAAAGAGTTTACCAAGTTGGGTGTCCAGTTCACGGTCAGCTTCGCCCACCGGCCCTCCCTGAGAATTGCGGACTTGCCTCTCTGCTCACATTCCTTCAAACGTGTCCCCCTGATTCTGCCTTCTAAATTTTTCGTCCATTTTTTGTGCTCGCGTTCGACACCACCTCACAGTTTACCTCTTCACACGTCCGGTAAAGACTTCTACCCCACCTAAGCCCATTTATCAAGCTGTTGTCAACCTGCTTTTCCTCAGTACATAATGTCCGCATATTCAGATAGCCACCGTCATCCAAAACATCCTTTCCGTTGCCCCTTCCGCACCAGCGCCCATCACACGGGATAAATGTCAGCAATCTTTGCCGGATGTGTTGCTGCTGGCCGCTTCCGTTCCAAAATAGCTGGTGATATCCCTGTTAAATATTCTTTCACACTATCACAGCAGTTCGTTGTGCGACTGAAGTTATCAGCCATTTGTTCATTCACATGAAGCCTTTTCATCCCATATTATCCATGATTAATTCCGTGCACTTAATCATAATGTGTGACGATCACTATTCCCGACCTTAACCAAACAACTGAGTTACGCCCAAGGTCCTGAGTCCAGTTCTACGAACACCGAAACTGTCTTGTTGCTCATTACTAATATTAATGTAAATAATCAATCCAATAAGCTGTACACACCTCGAATTGTGAGATAGCTAGTAGTTAGAGCCATCCAAGGCACCGAATCATAATGCTTTTCAAGGAGCATAAATAAATGGAGCGATAACTCCTAACACACCAGGGGATAATTAGACAGCCGCTAATGCCTCTGAGTTCAACAAGGCAGACGTTTGCTGTGCCTAAGTGGGAAGCCCTCGAAAGGGCGTCAGTACACAGGAAGATGGCGCGTTAACACAGAGAATCTGGATAACCGTCCATGGGAAACAACCAATCAGAAGAGCTTGGTGTGCACAAGTGACAAATAGTATACAAGCTGAACCTGGTTTCCGTCGGGCTGGGATCGATGCGCGCTTGCATGAGGGCCTGTGTGTAGTAAGTAGATCAAAAAATGAGAACCTGTAGGGTAAGAAGGTCAGGGCTCGCACAAAGCGATATGAGTCAAACAGGGAGCTAAGTGTACGTGCTCGCGGGTGTTAGCCCAACGGAAAGAGAGCTGTTAACATGCGCACAAACAAACCAGGTCAGAAGTCTGCACCCAGACGATAAGCGGCGTGTTCATGCGCCTATCGGGTAGGCTGTACGATCGATGAGACCGGCATGGACCGAGCCATGGCTAAAGCCCACAGCTGAGGGAGAAAGGCAAATACCAACGGGGCCCAACCTGGCGCGCTCGGGCCGGAAAACAGATGAAGTGAAATTAGAACACGGCTCTGCAAAACAGAATCTCCGCCGTTCTTTTAATCTTCAAGCCCTCTCCCCATTCTCGCTTCTATGACGCGTTTTTCATGCTGCCATTTTCTTTGTTTTATTCGTGATCTTCTCCGGAAGACGATCAGTGATTAGTCATTTACTTTATCATCGCTCTCGAGAGCTACTTGCATACCCTATTGCCGCAACGATGAGTGCCACTGAGATAAGCAATTTGGTTCTCTTTTTGTTATTGACAATTGAAGGTCCACCTGGTACAAAATAGCCATGTCGTTCAGGTTTACTTGTCCCCCCCCCTGCATTAACTTCATCATCACTGTAGCATTCTTCTGTGCGACATGTTGACTCCGTTCATTTGCACCCACCGGACTTTCACCGCCATGGTCGTCGAGTGATTCATTTTTATTCCACTTCCGATGTCCCGCCTCGTGTTGCTGTCTCAGATCCGGCTGTCCCTTGGCAACGTAGACTTCTTCCACCTTTCAAAGGTGCGACAAATGACAGTTAATTGCCTGCAGCTTCATCATCACTTTCGCAGAATACTGGCACACGCTATTTTCGTAAGGGTGCAAATAACACTGATCCGGTTCCAGTATCCATGCTGTCACACTACGGCCCGACTGTTTTTCAGAGCAAACAATTCGTTTGCCATTACGTGACTGTTTCTGGCCACCTAAGAATTATTCCATCGTCACCCGGGCCCCCTCCGGACAGACGGTGTTCATTTGGGATTTATTCGACCCCGTCAATATCCAAAAGCTGAATCTTAAGACCACATCTGCCGACTAATTCCATATCCGTTGGTCCATCCCGGTTCATGGTCTGATCCTCGGTTCAGATGATTTCCATTCAATAAAACTCACCAGTACTCTATATGTCTGCTCTGGAAAGAGTTTCTCCGTGACAACGGTAAACGAAACGTTCGTAGATTTGATATGACTTGTCATTTTTTCTGTCACTTCTGATCGACTCATGTATATTCCATCTTCTCAGCCAGATCTAACTGGCTTTGGCCAGTTCGAACACCTGACCCTCAGTTCAATTCTGCCCGGCCCCTCCATGACTGTGTTCATTTGGGTCCTTTTCCTCCACTGTCGCGAGCACATATTTCACTAATGACCCTGTAAAACCCGATTCTGCCACCACTTGCATCATTTGATCAGGTAATGCAGCTTGCCTTGAGCTTCCCAAAATGAACTGTCAGCCAATAACAGTTAGATGCAATGGACTGAGCGATATGGAGCCCCGCGGTTGTGTCAACCGGTGATTTTAGGATGGCTTGGTGGATGCAGTCTAGCTCTGCCTTTTTGTTTGCTACAAGCTTGCCAATAGCTTCAATGAACTCCGACATTTTCACCTCTGACCCAACTGTCTGGCACATCACTCCAGTTCTCTAAGGAAGGGGCCTAGCGCACCACCTTCTGCCAAGTAGGTAAACTGAAAGAAAGGCATTGTCGAGCTTACTTCTGCCACCTCGGTCTTGGAGTGCCAACCTCGACAGTCCCTGCCGATTCCGACTGCCACCCCTAGAACCGCCTTCAGTTGCATGTAATTAAAACACGCTTTTGAACTGGTTTTGGCTCGCCTTGCCAGCTTCTTCTTAGCCTGCTATCGATGGCCTGTTTGTGTTGCCGCAGACCAGGCTGTCGCACCTCTGTGCCACAGGAAGAGCAGGTGGCCACCGCAGTCCCTGAGTCGTCCTCGAGCCTCCTTTTTCCCCCTTTGTGCAGACCGTTCCATGCGGCCACCAAGTGGACGTCCCCGCTGGCATGCCGTTCTTGTAGAAAACCAGACACCTTTGGAGACTGGTCTTTATTCAGGCCCCCTGGTCTGAGTTATATCAGGCTCACCACCTCAAACATTCTGGGTGACGAATGGCGGAACATTCTCATTGTCCGCGAGACCGGTGTTACGAACGTTTGAGCAATGCGTAGCCAAATTCGCAACGGATCCCGAAATCAGAAGGCGATTATCCGTGATAATTCTACGATACTAGATTATTAAAATAAACAATGACATAAACAACATACAAACCTCAATAATGCGATCACAAAGACTCAACAACGAGAAACCGAATAGCAGCGTGTGAGCAGACAGCACGTGCGTCACGCAGGTCCTGAGCAAGGATGTGCCAAAATAGCGCTCTGGGCGCGAACAAACAACAATTGGTCCAGAAAAACAACCAGTTCGTAAAGACAAGTCAATAGTGTAGGCAAATGAGTGATGTTGGGAAAAAACACTGAATCGCGAGGGAAAAAGGGGGATTTTCCACGACCGGCTGTTACACCGCCCACCAAAATCCTCCTGGATCCTTAGCAAAGTCAAAGGTTCGGTATAAAGGTACTGATTCTTCCTACCTGCCTAGGCCCTGCTGTCAGTGCGCGCGTCTAATGCTCGTCGTCGACGTCCTACTACTGGTCGCACCTAACCCATTGGCTACATAGACGTGAGGCTAGTCTACATCTTCCACAGGACCAAATGACCGATGGCGGGCGTGAAGGGTCACATAGACGTTGTCCTCGTAAGGGGCCGTCCGGTCCTGGATGTACGTGCTTGAGTGTGTGTGTGTGTGTGTGTGTGCCGGGGTTACAATGAAATCACAGTTATGACTACACATCAAAGGAGGACTTTCTGCAATGTCAACAAAAGACCGCGTGGCAAGAAAACGAGTAAATGTAGCATGCATGTGTGACCTGAGCTCCACTACTTCCACATGTGCAAGGGGCATTCGGTAGCGTCAACAAAAGGCGAACAAAGAACACTGTCACATGTATGATGGGTTTACGGGATGTAGAGTGCGTCGTGCATGCGCGTATGTATCGGGATGTATAATGGAATCGCACTCATCACCACATATCGGAAAGAACCTTCTGTAATGTCAACGAAGGGACCGCGAGCACCTTAACGTGTTTGACGGAGATTGTGTGGTATATATGGTGTTTCTTTATCCACCTCGATTACTGGTGTGAAGAAGGTTTACTAGGCCACAGGGTCATCAGCTCCTCCGTCTTCGCTCTCGAGTAGGTTAATACTGCGTATGTCACGAATGAGCACTCCGTTAGCTGTCTTCACCTTCACCGTTCTTATCATTCCGTCAGTGCTTTTGATGGTTTCCGTAACTACTCCCAAAGACCAAGCGCTGAAATGTGCGCGTTCGTCGGCGATCATAACCACGTCCCCAACTTTGAATGGTCTTGTTTTGGCCATCCACTTCTGTCGAGTCTGCAAAGCCGGTAGGTACTCCCGTAGCCATCGCCTCCAGAAGACCTTGGCCAGATAGTTCGCTTGCTTCCACCCGTGGAGGTAGCTCCCACGAAGGTTTACCGGCCCTTGGAAACCCTCGTTCGACCTTAACGTCAATAAGTCGTTCGGGGTGAGCGCCAGGTGGGTGGGGTCGCCGTTCAATACTGGAACCAGGGGGCGGTTGTTCAGGATTCGCTCCACCTCAGTCATGACGGTGTTCAGGGTCTCGTCGTCGGGCGGCTGCTGCTCCATGATTGACAGCAATATCCGTCTGGCGGACCGGATCATGCGTTCCCATATGCCGCCTCGGTGACTGGCCTGTGGGCGGTTGAAATGCCATCGTGTGCCGTAGGCCACGGTTCGATTCTGCAGTTCGTCCCTGTTTATGTTCTTGTGCCAACGCTGCAATTCCCGTTGAGCGCCCACAAAGTTCGATCCATTATCTGAGTATATATCGGCCGGTACGCCTCTTCGGTTGATAAATCTTTGCAAGGCCCGTAGAAACGAATCGGTCGTCATCGAATGTGCGACTTCTAGGTGTACCTCACGTGATTTCATGCACGTCATGATACATCCGTATCGCTTTTCTAATCTTTTCCCGCACTTGATCCACAAGGGCCCGAAATAGTCCAACCCGGTGTCACTGAACGGCCACCAGCCCGTAGTTACCCTGCATTCTGGTAGTGGGGCCATGAGTTGTTTGCCTGCTGTGGCATTGCGTCTCCTGCATTGCACACACCGTCGGATTACGTGTTTTACAGTCTCTCGTACTCTCAACAACCAAAGACGCTTTCGGATGACGCTCGTCACGTGACTTTCCCCGGCATGTCCCTCCATGGCGTGGACGTGTTGAATCATTAGCTCTACTACAGGTTGTCTCGCAGGCAGCAGTATAGGATACTTTGTGTCGAAGTTCAGGTGGGCGTTGGTCAGCCTACCATCCACCCGCAGCAGTCCGTTGATGAGTTTGGGGTTTAAACGCTTCAGCTCGCCTCTTGGAGATGGCATGTCTTCATTGGTCAGCCCCACTTCTCCCGCCCTCTTGAGTTCTCGGGCGAAAGCCTCGCGTTGTATCATTCTGAAAATATCGTACTCTGCCGCTTGTAGCTCATCGGGACCTATCGGGCCGACCGGTATCCGACCTGAGGGCCGTAGCCCTTTCATGAGTAGTAAATTTCTCTTGAACCTGGTTAACCAAACTAGCGAACGAAGCATCTTCATCCAGGAAGAAAACCTGACCAGTCGCGATAGAATGGACGACGCTTCGACGACGTTGGTTGCTATCACTACGCCTTTGATCTCCAGTTCCAATTCCGTAGGGTTTTTTAATTCGAACACGGGCCAGTCCTGTTTGGGCAATTGCAGGAAGTTCGGCCCTCTCGTCCACGTGTCCAGTTGCCTGAAGTTGTTCGCACCTCGGGAGCACAGGTCGGCCGGATTATCGTCAGACCTGACATGACTCCACTGGTGCGTGGCCGATTCATCGTGGATAATCGTGAGCCGGTTAGCAACGAAAGTACTAAACCGGCTCCGTACGTTGTTAATGTAGTAAAGTACTATCGTTGAATCCGTCCAGAAGCTCACCGACCAAATGTAGAGATCGAAACATCTCTTCACAGCTTGCACCACCCTGACTGCCAACACGGCTGCGCTGAGTTCGAGGCGTGGGATTGAGACCGACTTGAGTGGAGCAACGCGGGCTTTGGCGAACAGGATCCTCGTGGTATATTGTCCATCTCCTGCGCACCATCGTCCGTACACCACAGCTCCATAACCGACTTCGGATGCATCGGAAAAGGCATGTAGTTCTCCAGTCCGTGTCGTATGGCCAGGGATCAAACATCGTGGGATTCTTATGTCCCCTAATTTCTTCAAGGTGTTCAGAAATTCTTCCCAGTCCAGCCGGTCCCCTCGGTCCAGTGACTGGTCCCAATCAACTTTCTTACGGCACAGCCGCTGCAGCAAGATCTTTCCAGGTAGCAGCCACGGTGAGACGAAACCGAGCGGGTCGAACAAACTTGAGACGGCAGATAGTATGCCACGACGGGTTATTGGCAGCTCGGGAACGTTCAGTTCGAAAACAAAATCGTCCGTTTCCGCGTCCCATTGTATCCCTAAAGTGCGCTCGATAGGAAGTGGGGAGCCGTCCAAATCTCTTACCCTTTCGACCTTTTCGTGATACGGGATGACCTTCAGCACTTTTGAAGCGTTCGACATCCATTTAGTTAGATGGAAGCCGCCCTCTTCCAGCAATCTCGTCAGACCCCTGAACTGCTCTAGAGCTGATTCCACATCATCGAATGACCCAAGGTAGTCGTCGACGTAGAAGTTCCTGCTGACGCTTTCTACCACCGTCCGATGTACTAGATCGCCATGTTTGTTCGCTGATTCTCGGAGGGCGTAGTTTGCACAAAATGGTGACGATATGGCTCCGAAGGGGTGGACGGTCATCCTATAATTCACCACTGCGTTGTCCCGGTCGCTCCCTTCCCACCACAGGAAACGCAAAGCATCTCATTCTCCTACCGGAATCTTCACCTGATGGAACATTTCCCTAATGTCAGCAGACAAAGCCACTTTACATACTCTGAAACGGCACAGAACATCGATCAGTGGTGCTGTCCAGTCAGGCCCTTGTAATGGGCGATCGTTTAACGACTTGCCCTGGAACTTGGCCGCACAGTCGAAAACCACGCGCAGTTTATTGGGTTTTTTGGGGTTGATAACCGGATGGTGAGGCAGATACCAGATACCCCTTTTGCTGTCGGTGTTAACAGGCACCCTTTCAACGTAACCGAGGTCCTCGTTTCGCTTCATCAAATCCGCGTATCGTTCCCACAGATTCTGGTCTCGAATGAAGCGTTCTTTTAGTCGTAGTAATCGTTGGAGAACATAATTTCTGTTGTCAGTCCACGGGTCGACCGGTGTGCGCCATGGGAGGGGAACCTCGAACTGTTTTTTGAGGCCTCTAGAGCCTTGCCGCACCGTTTGTAGAGCGAAGTGATCCTCTTGAGACAACGTCGGTCTTTCGTCTCCAATGTCATGAAACTCCTTTTCATACAGCCGTTGCAGATGATACTCTATGCGGTCCGTTTCGGCGGATAAGTAATTCACGGAACCGCGTACCCCTACTGGACCGTATAACATCCATCCCAGAGCCGTGCGTACGGCATAAGGTGCCTGGCGGTCGCCCACTCTTTGGTCAAGCACCCAATGCGCCTCTGGCACGTCGCATCCGATGAGGAGATCCACCTCATCATCTTCCCAGTCTACGACGGTTACATCCTAGAGGTGGGGCCATCGAGTCAAGATTGCGTTCACCGACCTTGGTGCTCGCATGGGAAAATCCGCTAACGTGAATGCCTCCGTTGGTTCAATTTCCTCGTTAGTGTCTAGAGAGATGAGTTGCAGCCTTAATCTACCGGGAGTCATTACCTGTGTTCCGCCCACCGTGCTCACTGCTAACGACGTCGCACCTTTAGCCAGTTGGTGTTTGTCGGCAAACCGCTCTTTCACTAAAGTGGTGTCGGATCCACTATCAACGAAAGCCAACGCCTTGACTATCCCAGTCGGAGTCACTACTCCCACGGCCACTACGCCTAAACGTACCGGTTTACTGGCAGATTGTGAAGTTGAACAGATCACGCTGGGCTTGGCACTCGCCTCGGATATGGTTATTCTCGCCTGATGCAGCAGCCGATGGTGTCTGCCCGTGCAGCCCTCGTAACCACATCGATTCCTTGTTCTACAGGCTGCTGCCCGGTGCGTGGTGTTGAGACAGATGAAACATGCTCCTGCCATCCTCGCCATTCCCCACCGTTCGTCTATTGTGGCATTGCCGAACTTGGGGCATTCTGGTAGGCCATGGCTAGTACCACAGGATCTGCAATTTGGTTTCGCCGTAGCATCTCGTGAAATGACGTGTGTGTTGGTCCAAGGCTGGTACTTTGGATATTCCCGTACAGGGGTTTGGACTTGGCTAGTACCGGGCTTGTTTGCTCGGTTGCTGTCCCGGATGAGTCGGCCGAATCTGCTGTCAGCTATCTTCGTTTGCCTGTCTAAGTATTCAGTCAGGTCTTCGACGTTGGCTTCTCTGTCGCCTCGGCTTATCCGTTCAGCTTCTTCCGCCCACCGACCCTGTAGTTCGGGAGAGAGGTGACGGACTATGCCTTCCAAAGTGTGCATGGCGTCTAGATCAGCTCTGTAACCTAAATGGTCGAGGGCTATTGAGCAGTTCTGCATCTTGATCACCAGGTCGGCCATGGTGTAGACGTCGCCCTTGGTTCTCTTTGCCTCTGCCATCACGCCCTCTATTAGGTTACGGGCTACTTTGGAAGGTTGGCCAAACAAGTCCCTCAGAATCTTTCTTGCCCTTGTGTAGCCTTGTTCTGGGTCGAGCATGGTGCATCCGTCGATAGCTTCTCTTGCTCGGCCTCGGCAGTAGTGAGTAAGGTAAAGAAGCCTTTGCCCAGGGTCGGTCACCTTGTTTTCAACGAACGTCTCGAACTGTTTGACAAACTTGCAATATTGCTCAGCTCGCCCGTCGAAAACCGTTAACTCCACTCTAGGCAGATCGATCGATGGTGGTTTGTAGTCGGCGACCTGCGTGGGGTTCCCTACCTTATTGCACTCTAACCTATCGGAAGTGTCGAAGTCACTGGTCCTATACTCTCGCTGTTTCTGTGTACACTTCTCTGCTTCATGCGCCTGTAGTCTAGCCGAAAGTAACTGTTGCTCTAGTTCTATTATTCTCAGCTTATATAAATCGACATCCTTACGATCAATATTGCTTTCAATAACACATGAACTAGCACTGACAGGACTAGGCGATCTAGCGTTAACTAAAGAATCATAAGTACCCAAAACCTCCCCAGAGACTTGCCGTATTACTTTCTGTCCGGGTTCGACTGCCTTTGATCCTTTCCTTGGCATTTTGCGTGAATTTTCCTCGTTCCAAATAGATCTATTGAGTATTGTTACGAACGTTTGAGCAATGCGTAGCCAAATTCGCAACGGATCCCGAAATCAGAAGGCGATTATCCGTGATAATTCTACGATACTAGATTATTAAAATAAACAATGACATAAACAACATACAAACCTCAATAATGCGATCACAAGGACTCAACAACGAGAAACCGAATAGCAACGTGTGAGCAGACAGCACGTGCGTCACGCAGGTCCTGAGCAAGGATGTGCCAAAATAGCGCTCTGGGCGCGAACAAACAACAATTGGTCCAGAAAAACAACCAGTTCGTAAAGACAAGTCAATAGTGTAGGCAAATGAGTGATGTTGGGAAAAAACACTGAATCGCGAGGGAAAAAGGGGGATTTTCCACGACCGGCTGTTACAACCGGCCTAGAAGGGTTAAAAGGCGAGGAGTGCTGCGGGCTCGGCTTGTTAGCCCCTTTGGGTTTATCCCTTGGTCCTGAGAGGTGAGGTCTGACAGTAAATGAGCCACGTGTGATGGTCCAGATAGAATAGGCCCCCGATAGAAATGATTCATATGTCTGGGGTTCACATAAAGCGCCATGACCGGTCTTGATCTTTCAGCTGCCCTATCTCCCGAAGCGGCCCATTTTCTGAGGCGGTGGATTTATCAATGACTGTGCCTTGGTTTCCCAGCCGACCGAATAAGGGTCACCAGGTGAAATTTCACATCCATTCCACTGTCCTCCAGTTCTTCAGTAAGGGTTCCCAGATGCTCTTCACTACCACGCTGTCACGCCCTCCTTCGGCTGTCTCGGGTAGCTCCTGAAGGTGATTCACCTTTGTGGACAAGTTCTTTCTGTCATTTTCTAAGGACTTAACCCCTTCGGTTCTTCCCCTTATGTCGTCTGAGAGGGTTGAGAGTGTAGAGGTTTTCATTTTTTTCCCTTTATGCCGGATCTTTTAGGGCGACAAAACGACACGACGCTGCTTCGGCTCGGCGAAGTGTATTGCCTTGGCTAGTCAGCAGTTAAAAGTGTTCAGCACAAGCGTGCGGCAAGCGTGAGCGCAAAAGTGTGAGCAGCGACACAATCATGTAAAGGATCCCACGCGTCAGGGTCACGTGTCAGCGGAAACGCGAGGGCATCATACAGTCAGAAAGGGTCACGATAGGCCAATGTTTGATTGGTCAGTGCCATCTGGAGTGAAGTGTGGCTAGCGTCAACTTGCGTGCGCAAGTGTCTACACTTGGACAGGATGGGAATCATCTGTCATTATGTGCGTGTGTGTGCGAGTGGGACAATCTTTTCTGGGTGTGTGACTGTTTGGACTGAATCGTACACTAAAAATGGAAACGGAAGTGTGTGAGCCACCATCTGGCGGTCTGCGTGGAGATAGTCCAAAAATGCTATAACTGTATCGCTCGTGAATCGTGGGCGAAAAATTAGATGGGATAAGTGCCAAAAAGGGAGCCGAGATTTTAGCAAAATAAATGTCTACACTACATGACCTGGTTTGTAATAAAACCCACCATTGTGACAGAGTTCCTTTGTCACCTTTTCCCCTTTGCCCTCCGCCTTCCCACTTCTTTCGACAGGTAAGGCCTGCGTTACTTTAGTGCTTTCTCTCTGTTGTACGGGCAAGGTAGCCTTGTCCCTCTGAACGGATTCTTGTCACTTATTTGTCGACTGGAAGCTCCCGGGCTCACCCTCCCTCCCCCCCCCAAGTTTTTTGCGCAAAGCATCAGTTTTTGATATAGAGGTGTACAAAGGCTGTACCCTCTATCACAAAGCTTTTTACATCATGTTTATGCGCCAGATCTATTGCATTTTCCACGAGCTCCGGTGTTGGGACCGGACCTTAACTGGTGGGTAGCTTCGGTGCCTACCTCACCGAGTGCTTTTCGGAGAAAGTCGAAGCAGGAGTGAAAAAATATGGTCTATCCCTTACGTCTGCAGTGTAATCCACAATTGTCCCGAGTTATCTCCCACACTGAAAGTGAAAACAAGCGTGGCGTATATAACACGGTATATCATCCTCTACTGGATCGCTTGAGCATCTTGTGTTCCTACATTTACTTTTTCCCCACTGCGCGACATGGAAATCTGTTACCAAAAGTTCCACTTGACGGCGTCATTAGGCAGAGGTTGGTGGTTGCAGGTCAGATCCAGCCACGCCGACCAACAGCTTGATACTGGGTCAAGGAGACAGAAGAGGCCCTTCAGCAGACAAACTAAGATGGGCGAATACTAGGCAAGGATAGACAATAATAGTAGCAGTCCTCATAAAGATATACTTTATTGTAATTCTGGACCCCATTCGACGCCTGTCCACCAGGGGTTCACAAAGCAAGCAAATCGTCCGCGGTGGGTTGTAGTCACCACAAGCGCAAAAAACCTCTAGACACGGTTAAATCGGGTCCGTGTTCCAAAGGATTGCTTTCCGACTCCACCTTGAAAGTGTGAAAGCAACTCTCGGTAATTCTTACCGCGTTCTTTCTGGAATGAAAACATTCTGTTCCAGATTTATTGTTCGTTCCTCCGTACAATTTGTGAGCGGGTCATTGATGCCCATTTTTGTATTATTGGTGAACTAGTGATTTTCCCGGCACCTCTTGCCACGGAAAGACACCTCACGGTGTACGAAGGTTACCTGCTGGGTGAAACCCATGGTGATAATGGCCAAGCAAGCAAGTCGTGAGATTGTCACTTCTGCGGACACTGAGCCAAATGTTTTGCCGTACTGCCACGAGTGAACGACCTGCCAACCCACATGGTCAGCATCGGGGTACTTAGCGCCTCAGTTTAGCGGGACTCGTCTAAAACCCCTCGATGCAGGAGACCGAAATTATCGATTAGGTCGAAGACCTAGGCCCCGCGGCTTGAAGCAGGGAACACAAGGCACTGATCAGTGCAGCCTTGACTTAGTGACCAAAAGGCAAGAAAATGACATGGACAGGGAGATGTGCTGGCCCCTTGGGGAAAAATGATCATTCTACCACCACATTTTCCTTTTGTTCCATTCATGCGAAGGCTGCAGGAAAGTGAAATAGAAATTTCGAGGGCATAAGCATGGGGGAGCTCAGGACTGGGGCCGCAGTGCTAGACTGGAGGAAAGAAGATAGGGAAGCCAGAGTAGAGGAAATGTGGCCAAGGATAAACGGAAATCTTGTAGAGGTGCAGGACAGTTTTGCCCCACATCAAGAGTGCAAAAATAAGCGCGAGCCAGCTTGGAGGATGCTGGCAGTTCGACGGGCAGCCAAAGGGTGTGCAAAAGCTGGAAAATCGTCAAGGCCACCGGTATCAAGGTAGCCTGACCATGATACGAAGCAAATAGGAATTCAGCCTTAGAAAAACAAAGGGGGGCAAAGAGAACCTTTGAACTGCCATTGGACAAAAGGCTAAACAAGACTGAAGCAGCCGCTATGGACATCTTTAGTCAAGGACTTCGGGTCTCGATAAATGGGCTTGGAATATACGATGACGGTCAGAGCAAAACAGACTCTTTGGCTTCCACTTCGAGGCGATACATAGAAGTGATAGGGGACAACAAACATCGACCGAAACGTAAGTGGCAGCCCCTATCTCTTCCAACCTGCAAATTGTGTGAGGGGAGACAGAAAAACTACCGGGAGCACTTAACATGTACATATCGGCGGGGCCTGATGGCATACACTTAGCTGGCATATAGCTTTTGGCCGCCATGGTCAGTTAATAAGCCTACCCTCTATATGCAAGCACACTAAGCTTGGTCGGTGGGCATTGCCACTGGATTGGAAGTCAGCTACGGTTGTGGCTATCCAAAAAGAAGAGTCACGGTCAGAAAAGGATAAATGCCATCCCGTAAGCCTTATATGCATTCCTTGCAAGCGTTTAGAGCGACTGGTAGGGGAATTCACAAGTAAACACTTAATTAAGTTGCTTTTTAAGGATAGCACGGGTTTCCGAAATTCAAATCTTGTCTCTCGAACCTTATAGTATTTTTAGACGAAGTCAGTACCCAGACGGATGAGGGTAACATGGTCCAAGTATGTCACCTAGACTTCGTTAAGGCTTACAACTCGGTCAGCCATTGTCCATGGACGAAAGCACTGAAGACTTCTGGGATAAAACAGCAGGCACATAAATGGGTGTCAGCCCTCCTGAAAAACAGAACGTTCAGTGTTTCAGCAGGAACCTGCGGGTCAAAAGCAGCAGAGATAACTAGCGGAGTACCCCAAGAGTCCGTTTTGGACCTACTGCTTTTCTTCACCACAAAATGATTTAACAAAATATTTGTCACCAAGACGTTCCATTTTTGCTGACAATGCAAATTTTTCGGATGAGGAGGCAGTGATGAATTAGCAAGATACCAGAAGCAATTAGTTGGCTGGGCAAACAAATGAAATACACTCTTGGAAGCAATCAAGAGTCATCCAATAACCGGAGCTTTAGTGGAAATGACGATAACGGGAGAAACTGGACCATCTGCTGTTGAGGCGACTCACCTCACAAGGAACTTGGGAGTCAAAATGACTTCAGACCTTAAGAGCGCTGAACACTGGAAATTGGTTGCTCACAAAGTAAGAGGTGGGCTCCTTCGGTTGAGCTCAGAGTTTTCCTGCGGGACCGCTGAAGTGTTCGCATTGTCGCACAAGGCAGTAGTGGGATCACCTTTATAATACTGTAGGCAGGCTTGGGCACATTGTTCGAAAAGAGTGCAGCCTGCCTGGAAAGTGTCCAGAGACTAGCCACTCGGACGGTTGGAGGAGAACACGGGAAATCATACGGACAGTGGTTGCTACTCCTCTCAGTTGAAAAAAGAATACTATGAGGAGACCTTACGGGAGCCTTAAAAATCCTAGAGGGTTTACTGAGTATAAGCACCAGAGATGTACTTAAACAGGCCACTGATCACGGAACGAGAGGGCGAAGCATAAAATTATGGATGCCATGTTCTAGGCTAAAAGCGCGAACGAACTTTTTCGGCCACGGAGCAGTAGGAAAGTGGAATAAATTTACCGAAGAAGTAGTGATTGTAAAAGGTGTAACCCGCTTCAAAAGGATGCTGGATGCTAAGAGGGACGAGTTGCCCGCAGAAGTAGAATACCGAGAATTGAAGAGAAATTGTGATTCCCTCCAGGCTTTTCGATCATTCTCTGTTCGCGCCTATCATCTGGGGCACTAAGTGTGATGGAACTATAACTCCACCGTTATCTCTCGCCTGGATGGTGAGAAGCGTGCCTCCACCTCTTTATTTTTCAGCCAAACCAAAGCAACAAATCCGTCCGTGTAACAAAACTGGAAGGAATGAACCAGGTCGCAGTAGCAGGTGCCGATCTCTGTGCGTACCACGGAAAGAATTCTGAAAGCTTGAATGGCCCGGCCGCCATCATTCAAGTGCAACCCCACCTGGCCTGGCCTGACCTGACTTGGGTTCTTTGGTCACTGCCCTTAGCCGTATCGCCATTCCCATTGGTGCAACTGCACAAGGCTTCCGTCGGCTCAACCAATATTGCTCCATGGGTCCAGACTTACCCCCCCCCCTAATTCTCGAGGAAACGGTGAGCACATTGGCTGCTCCTCACGCATCTCTTCTTCAGCAACGTGTTGACGACGGAGTCTTTCCTAGAAGCTTGGAAAAACAGTCATCTCACCCACCTATAAGAAAGGTTGTATACACCTTGCTTCTAGTTACAGACCTTTAAATCTAACTAGCATCGCCAGCAAAATTTTCAAGCGAATTCCTAAGAGTGCGGTTGTTTCCCATCGGCACAGAAGTAGGATCCCCTCCCCGTCCCAATATGGGTTTCTTCCTGGCAGATCATGCATCACCAATGTGCTTACAGTTATGAATATTCTGACAAAGGCGTGCGACGATGGCCAGCTCTCGCAAGCTGCATTCATCGATTTTGTTAAGGCCTTTGCTAAGTTCCCCCATGACCCTCTTCTTTAAAGGCTGCAAACATATGGGGTAACATGCCCCATGTTGGACATTTAAAGCAGCTTCCTTACCGACCACACCTTTGTGGTTAAGGTGGGGAACGTTTTGACTCACCCCCCCCCACCCCCAGTAACTACTGGGATATCACAGGGGCCGACCTTAAATCCTGTTCTTTTCCTGATCTACATAAAAGATCTTCCGACGGCCCTCCCCGTGAAAATCGCAATGTGTGCAGACGATGTAACCACCCGGGGCTCAAGCGCTGAAAACCTGCAAGTTGCTTTTGATGAAACAAAACGGTGATCCAGGGATTGGAACCTCCCAGTTAATGACGGCAAATAAGTGGGCACTTCTTTTGGCAGACAGACTGGTCACTCATTCTCCATTACCGGAGCAACCACACGGCCTAGGGTTGACCGAAACAAGGTGCCCGGTTTCTGGTTATATCGCAGCCTGTCCTCCTCTCATCATCGCCAACTTGCGAGCAAGTCTGCCTCTCGAGTTCTTAGTATGATTCGAAAGTCCCCCCAGAGCTTTTCTAGGGATGATCTCCCCATAAGTTCCGGCACGTATATCCATCCTTTGCTGGATTATGGTAGTCAGATAGTGCACTCTGGTCCTGTCCAAGATAGTGACTTCCTAGGAAAGGTTCAGAGGTCTTCCACCAGAGCAGTATGGGGTCTGCCCCACCTATCTTAGCCCGTCCACCTCTCACTCCTCGACCTCTACCCCCTTGACTTAGGACGCGTAAGGAACGATCTGTTTTTTGATGTTTCGCCTTTTGGAATCAGGTCAAATCGATTGCTTCTTCTCCTCTCGCCCAGCATCTTGTCTCTATGGTTACAGCAGAAGGGTTTTTAAACCGAGGCCCGGCACTTCTCTACGAATTACCTTTTTTAGCTACAGGAGGATATTGTTCTGTAGCAGAACACAACTGCCTTCAAGAAAACGTCGGACATCTACCTGGGTCGGTCCCAGTCATTCGTTGTCCAAAAAAGGGAAACAGATGTCTTTTATTGCATTTCCATTCGGCTACACGTTTCTGAATGTCGCGCCCCCGTTCCGTTCGAAGTACCGTCCATAATGAGACACAGCAAAATTTTATGTATATTTTGTTATTTTGCCTCCCCCGCCCCTCCAGGGCTTCCCTTACTCTCGTTTCAGGTCGGGCCAGGTAGCGGGACTTGCGCCTTGGGCCAGCTGTTACGAACGTTTGAGCAATGCGTAGCCAAATTCGCAACGGATCCCGAAATCAGAAGGCGATTATCCGTGATAATTCTACGATACTAGATTAATAAAATAAACAATGACATAAACAATATAGAAACCTCAATATTACGATCACAAAGACTCAACAACGAGAAACCGAATGGCAGCGTGTGAGCAGACAGCACGTGCGTCACGCAGGTCCTGAGCAAGGATGTGCCAAAATAGCGCTCTGGGCGCGAACAAACAACAATTGGTCCAGAAAAACAACCAGTTCGTAAAGACAAGTCAATAGTGTATGGAAATGAGTGATGTTGGGAAAAAACACTGAATCGCGAGGGAAAAAGGGGGATTTTCCACGACCGGCTGTTACACCGCCCACCAAAATCCTCCTGGATCCTTAGCAGAGTCAAAGGTTCGGTATAAAGGTACTGATTCTTCCTACCTGCCTAGGCCCTGCTGTCAGTGCGCGCGTCTAATGCTCGTCGTCAACGTTCTACTACTGGTCGCACCTAATCCATTGGATACATAGAAGTGAGGCTAGTCTACATCTTCCACAAGACCAAATGACCGATGGCGGGCGTGAAGGGTCACATAGACGTTGTCCTCGTAAGGGGCCGTCCGGTCCTGGATGTGCGTGCTTGAGTGTGTGTGTGTGTGCGCGTGTGTGTGTGCCGGGGTTACAATGAAATCACAGGTATGACTACACATCAAAGGAGGACTTTCTGTAATGTCAACAAAGGACCGCGTGGCAAGAAAACGAGTAAATGGAGCATGTGTGTGTGACCTGAGCTCCGCTACTTCCACATATGCAAGGGGCATTCGGTAGCGTCAACAAAAGGCAAACAAAGAACACTGTCACATGTATGATGGGTTTACGGGATGTAGAGTGCGTCGTGCATGCGCGTATGTATCGGGATGTATAATGGAATCGCACTCATCACCACATATCGGAAAGAACCTTCTGTAATGTCAGCGAAAGGACCGCGAGCACCTTAACGTGTTTGACGGAGATTGTGTGGTATATATGGTGTTCCTTTATCCACCTCGATTACTGGCGTGAAGAAGGTTTACTAGGCCTCAGGGTTATCAGCTCCTCCGTCTTCGCTCTCGAGTAGGTTAATACTGCGTATGTCACGAATGAGCACTCCGTTAGCTGTCTTCACCTTCACCGTTCTTATCATTCCGTCAGTGCTTTTGATGGTTTCCGTAACTACTCCCAAAGACCAAGCGCTGAAATGTGCGCGTTCGTCGGCGATCATAACCACGTCCCCAACTTTGAATGGTCTTGTTTTGGCCAGCCACTTCTGTCGAGTCTGCAAAGCCGGTAGGTACTCCCGTAGCCATCGCCTCCAGAAGACCTTGGCCAGATAGTTCGCTTGCTTCCACCCGTGGAGGTAGCTCCCACGAAGGTTTACCGGCCCTTGGAAACCCTCGTTCTACCTTAACGTCAATAAGTCGTTTGGGGTGAGCGCCAGGTGGGTGGGGTCGCCGTTCAATACTGGAACCAGGGGGCGGTTGTTCAGGATTCGCTCCACCTCAGTCATGACGGTGTTCAGCGTCTCGTCATCGGGCGGCTGCTGCTCCATGATTGACAGCAATATCCGTCTGGCGGACCGGATCATGCGTTCCCATATGCCGCCTCGGTGACTGGCCTGTGGGCGGTTGAAATGCCATCGTGTGCCGTAGGCCACGGTTCGATTCTGCAGTTCGTCCCTGTTTATGTTCTTGTGCCAACGCTGCAATTCCCGTTGAGCGCCCACAAAGTTCGATCCATTATCTGAGTATATATCGGCCGGTACGCCTCTTCGGTTGATAAATCTTTGCAAGGCCCGTAGAAACGAATCGGTCGTCATCGAATGTGCGACTTCTAGGTGTACCTCACGTGATTTCATGCACGTCATGATACATCCGTATCGCTTTTCTAATCTTTTCCCGCACTTGATCCACAAGGGCCCGAAATAGTCCAACCCGGTGTCACTGAACGGCCACCAGCCCGTAGTCACCCTGCATTCTGGTAGTGGGGCCATGAGTTGTTTGCCTGCTGTGGCATTGCGTCTCCTGCATTGCACACACCGTCGGATTACGTGTTTTACAGTCTCTCGTACTCTCAACAACCGAAGACGCTTTCGGATGACGCTCGTCACGTGACTTTCCCCGCATGTCCCTCCATGGCGTGGACGTGTTGAATCATTAGCTCTACTACAGGTTGTCTCGCAGGCAGCAGTATAGGATACTTTGTGTCGAAGTTCAGGTGGGCGTTGGTCAGCCTACCATCCACCCGCAGCAGTCCGTTGATGAGTTTGGGGTTTAAACGCTTCAGCTCGCCTCTTGGAGATGGCATGTCTTCATTGGTCAGCCCCACTTCTCCCGCCCTCTTGAGTTCTCGGGCGAAAGCCTCGCGTTGTATCATTCTGAAAATATCGTACTCTGCCGCTTGTAGCTCATCGGGACCTATCGGGCCGACCGGTATCCGACCTGAGGGCCGTAGCCCTTTCATGAGTAGTAAATTTCTCTTGAACCTGGTTAACCAAACTAGCGAACGAAGCATCTTCATCCAGGAAGAAAACCTGACCAGTCGCGATAGAATGGACGACGCTTCGACGACGTTGGTTGCTATCACTACGCCTTTGATCTCCAGTTCCAATTCCGTAGGGTTTTTTAATTCGAACACGGGCCAGTCCTGTTTGGGCAATTGCAGGAAGTTCGGCCCTCTCGTCCACGTGTCCAGTTGCCTGAAGTTGTTCGCACCTCGGGAGCACAGGTCGGCCGGATTATCGTCAGACCTGACATGACTCCATTGGTGCGTGGCTGATTCATCGTGGATAATCTTGAGTCGGTTAGCAACGAAAGTACTAAACCGGCTCCGTACGTTGTTAATGTAGTAAAGTACTATCGTTGAATCCGTCCAGAAGCTCGCCGACCAAATGTAGAGATCGAAACATCTCTTCACAGCTTGCACCACCCTGACTGCCAACACGGCTGCGCTGAGTTCAAGGCGTGGGATTGAGACCGACTTCAGTGGAGCAACGCGGGCTTTGGCGAACAGGATCCTCGTGGTATATTGCCCATCTCCTGCGCACCATCGTCCGTACACCACAGCTCTATAACCGACTTCGGATGCATCGGAAAAGGCATGTAGTTCTCCAGTCCGTGTCGTATGGCCAGGATTCAAACATCGTGGGATTGTTATGGCCCCTAATTTCTTCAAGGTGTTCAGAAATTCTTCCCAGTCCAGCCGGTCCCCTCGGTCCAGTGACTGGTCCCAATCAACTTTCTTACGGCACAGCCGCTGCAGCAAGATCTTTCCAGGTAGCAGCCACGGTGAGACGAAACCGAGCGGGTCGAACAAACTTGAGACGGCAGATAGTATGCCACGACGGGTTATTGGCAGCTCGGGAACGTTCAGTTCGAAAACAAAATCGTCCGTTTCCGCGTCCCATTGTATCCCTAAAGTGCGCTCGATAGGAAGTGGAGAGCCGTCCAAATCTCTTACCCTTTCGGTCTTTTCGTGATACGGGATAACCTTCAGCACTTTTGAAGCGTTCGACATCCATTTAGTTAGATGGAAGCCGCCCTCTTCCAGCAATCTCGTCAGACCCCTGAACTGCTCTAGAGCTGATTCCACATCATCGAATGACCCAAGGTAGTCGTCGACGTAGAAGTTCCTGCTGACGCTTTCTACCACCGTCCGATGTACTAGATCGCCATGTTTGTTCGCTGATTCTCGGAGGGCGTAGTTTGCACAAAATGGTGACGATATGGCTCCGAAGGGGTGGACGGTCATCCTATAATTCACCACTGCGTTGTCCCGGTCGCTCCCTTCCCACCACAGGAAACGCAAAGCATCTCATTCTCCTACCGGAATCTTCACCTGATGGAACATTTCCCTAATGTCAGCAGACAAAGCCACTTTACATACTCTGAAACGGCACAGAACATCGATCAGTGGTGTGGTCCAGTCAGGCCCCTGTAGTAGGCGATCGTTTAACGACTTGCCCTGAAACTTGGCCACACAGTCGAAAACCACCCGCAGTTTATTGGGTTTCTTGGGGTTGATAACCGGATGGTGAGGCAGATACCAGATACCCCTTTTGCTGTCGGTGTTAACAGGCACCTTTTCAACGTAACCGAGGGCCTCGTTTCGCTTCATCAAATCCGCGTATCGTTCCCACAGATTCTGGTCTCGAATGAAGCGTTCTTTTAGTCGTAGTAATCGTTGGAGAACATAATTTCTGTTGTCAGTCCACGGGTCGACCGGTGTGCGCCATGGGAGGGGAACCTCGAACTGTTTTTTGAGGCCTCTAGAGCCTTGCCGCACCGTTTGTAGAGCGAAGTGATCCTCTTGAGACAACGTCGGTCTTTCGTCTCCAATGTCATGAAACTCCTTTTCATACAGCCGTTGCAGATGATACTCTATGCGGTCCGTTTCGGCGGATAAGTAATTCACGGAACCGCGTACCCCTACTGGACCGTATAACATCCATCCCAGAGCCGTGCGTATGGCATAAGGTGCCTGGCGGTCGCCCACTCTTTGGTCAAGCACCCAATGCGCCTCTGGCACGTCGCATCCGATGAGGAGATCCACCTCATCATCTTCCCAGTCTACGACGGTTATATCCTGCAGGTGGGGCCACCTAGTCAAGATTGCGTTCACCGACCTTGGTACTCGCATGGGGAGATCCGCTAACGTGAATGCCTCCGTTGGTTCAATTTCCTCGTTAGTGTCTAGAGAGATGAGTTGCAGCCTTAATCTACCGGGAGTCATTACCTGTGTTCCGCCCACCGTGCTCACTGCTAACGACGTCGCACCTTTAGCCAGTTGGTGTTTGTCGGCAAACCGCTCTTTCACTAAAGTGGTGTCGGATCCACTATCAACGAAAGCCAACGCCTTGACTATCCCAGTCGGAGTCACTACTCCCACGGCCACTACGCCTAAACGTTGTAAGTCAAATCTCGCAAATCGAGCAACGCGTAGCCAATTCAAACGAATCCCAAAACCAGAACAAGATTGATTCGTAGTTTCTACGGTACTAAATTGAAATGCACAAAGGATACAAATATATACGAACCTCAAGTATGCGGCCAAATAGACTTCACAGTAAAACCCAAAGGTCCAAAGCCCCGTGGCTCAAGCACGACAGTCAGAAACGGTTCAAGGCCAAATTCAAATGTCTCACATGGATAAACAAACGTGAAAATGTGTGGTGTATGAGCGAGCTTTCCAAGATAATGTTAAATATAGTCAAATTCACAAAGCACGTTGAACATTAATAAGGATTTTCAGTATTCGTTCTTTACACCGCCGGCCAAAATCCTTCCGCGAAAATGGTTGTCTAAGGTTCAGGAAGGGGTCATGATTCTCACCCTACCTACCTTTAACTTATTGTCAGTGCCTGTGGATACTAACTTCCTGTGTTATCTGAACGTGAAACAGGTTTTTGCCGTAGTCATCATCGCACAATCCATAAGGAATCAATTCCAAATCCCGCTGCACAACTTGAGATTGACATATTCATCAGGAGACCGGCGCATATAGTCAGACGCACGATGAAGATGAAGGCTTCGCAGAGTGAAGTGTTTCGCCGCACGAAATAAGTCTAAGCATCACAAGCAGTAACCCATTGCAGCAACTGGTAAGACTAATTTTGTTTACAAGCATGAGCGCAGAAGTTGAACGCAGGTGCAACGCCTAATGAGATATCGCGTAAAATCGACAGGTCACGAACCAGTGGAATTACATAAAATTAACGCACCAAATCTTCCGGAAGAAATGAAAACCGGTTTCTGATTATAAATAAATTTCGAAAACAAGTGTACGGCGGACAGTATCGAAATACACATGAACACGGAGATTGATCGAATACTGGCATCTATCAGAGTATTTCAAAGTTTTTCTGTGCACAAAATATGTGACAATCAATATTGTATGAAATGTAAATAAATGTTCTTCTTTGAAGATGATAATAGTTTCACAATGTGCTCGCAGCTAGTATGCCTCACCTGAACTGTTCAAGTGAAATACTGGTGAATTTCTCCTCTTCGCCTATGTGTACGCTAGATAGAAACTGGAACTAAGTACATTTACAACCTTTCAGAAAAAATGGGTCCAGTTGATTAGTTGTAGGGCATAAAATGCAATAAAGTGCTGAGTAACTCGGAGCGAGGCGATCTGCGAGCTACTCTGTCTTTTGTATGTGGTTTCGAGCTCGAATCATCAACATTTTCCTCGCTGTTTCCTGCTACGAGTGGATTAACTCTCTGATGTCTCGAACACGTTCTTCGTTTCTTCCGTTTCCTGTAATGTAACACAACTGTAGGATCTGTCCAATAGGCAAGGCTCAGTTCGGCGGTGGTGCAGTTCTCTTTTAGCATTCGTGCTACCTTAAAACCCAATACCGGTGCAGTCGTTTTGAGCTCGTTTAGGGATACTGACTTCAGCTCAGCAATTTTTGTTTTGGCAAAGGGTACTTTGTTTCGCCGCCGGCCATGCAGTTCCACCCAGGTACCGTACACTGTCACTGGGTCGGCAAATTTCAAGCTGCTTTGGGTGACCTGCTGGTGTCCTTTTTTGAGATATTTCAAAAGCCTCCGGGCAACTTCTCCTTTTCTCAATAAGTGACTTGACGGTGGTCTCTTGGGTATAGCAACTTCATGTTGCCCACTGTGACGTCCCGTCTTCGAATTTGCCACCGAAGCACCGACTGATCCTTTGAGTGAACTTCGCTTTCCTGAGATGGGCCGTTGGATTCAATATCGAAAGGCTGATCGTGTTCTACAGAGGCACTTCTCTCAGCAACATTTGAGCAATATATTGATGCCGATTGTTGAAGTTCGCTCGTCAGGGGTCCGAGAAGTGTCCAGCCTAGTATCGTTCGCGTAGCGAATGGTTCTTTTCGATTGCTTATGCTCTGTTCAAACACCCAGTGAGCCTCTGGTACATTGCATCCAATTAGTATGTCGACGTGGGGGCTAGAAACTTCTTCGAACTCTATGTCCCTGAGATGAGACCATCTCCTGGCGATCGATCTAACAGAGTCGACTGGTCTCATTGGCAAGCTGTCTATTGCAAAAGCTTCCGGAATTTCTACGGTCTTCTCATCAGATAAAGACGTTAACTGCAGGGTCAGCCTCTTAGAATTGCTAACATGACCCCCTGCAATCGTGCTGATAGTGAGCGAGGTAGGCTCGCCTACTAGTTCACAGCTTTCTACAAGCTCGCGAGTAATCAGCGAGGTATCCCACCCCGTGTCCAAAAATGCATTGACCCTCCTCAGTCCTTTAGGTGTCACGATACCGACAGGTACGATGCCTAATCTTGCCGGTTTGAAATCATCATGTCCCGTTGAACAGACAATTTTGGGTTCATCTGGCTGAATAGGTCTATTGTTGAGAAGGCCATGCAGTAACGAGTGATGATCACCCAAGCATCCGTCTTGGTTGCATTTCACTCTTAAGCTGCATTCAGAGGCTCGATGAGAGTTGTTCAAACACATAAAGCATGAGCCAATCCTTTTTACTGCACACCACCGATCGGGTACACTCATCCCATGAAAGGTCGGACAATCTAATAACCGATGCAGGGAGTTGCATAGCTTGCATTCAGCTGACCTCTCGGGTTCTTGACTTATCATGTGCATGTTAGCCAAAGACTGGGTTTGGTTACAGTCCTTCTCCACAATTTGAGATGTTGGTTCCCTTCGCGCCAGTCTGCAACTTTCGCGTACGATTTGTCCAAATCGACTGTTGGCGATACGGGATTGACGACCTATGAACTCCGTCAAATCGTTGAACGTAGATTCCCGCTCAAGCATATTTATTTTTTCAGCTTCCTCTGCCCATCGGCTCTGTAAATCAATAGAAAGACATCGGACAATGCATTCCTGTGTGTGCAATGCATTCAGATCAGACTGGTATCCTAAGTGCTCCAGTGCTATACTACAATTCTGCATTTTTATCACCAAACTCGACAGTGATTCAGCCTTGCCCTCAGTCCTTTTCGCCTCCAATAAAACACTACCAATTAGGCTTCTAGCCACCTTGAATGGTTGTCCAAACAAATCTTTCAGGATTCTGCGCGCCCTGATGTACCCCATCGGTGGATCAAGCATCGCGCAGCCTTCGATAGCACTTTTGGCTCTCCCAAGACAGTAATGTAATAAATACAAAAACCTTTGACCAGGATCTGCAACTTTGCACTCAACAAAATTTTCGAATTGTTTCATGAATATACAGTATTGGTCGGGGTGCCCGTCGAAGTGGGACAGCTCCACTCTCGGCAGATCAAGAGCCAAAACCTCGGTAGTTTCAGGCTGTCTCAAGGGTTTATATTCGTCGATCACAGCGCCTTTTCGATGTTGACATTGTGAACTACATGGACTTTTTGCTGGCTCTCTTAGACCAGTTCCTTGTGTAAGGGGCTCTGCTTCCTTTCTGGCTAACCGCAGCTCGTTTTCTAATTCTATTACTCTCATTCTATAAGTACTAATATCGTCAAACGCATCGCGGTTAGAGATATATGACCTGGCACTGACAGAGCTAGCAAACTTAGCATTGTCTAGAGAATCAATAACACCCGAACCAGCCCCAGAGACTTGCCGAGTTATTTCCTGTTGTCTGAAAAGGTCCTTGCTTCCTCGTCTGGGCATTTCCAATGGGTTTTTTTGTCCAGGTTCCACTTGAGTACTGTAAGTCAAATCTCGCAAATCGAGCAACGCGTAGCCAATTCAAACGAATCCCAAAACCAGAACAAGATTGATTCGTAGCTTCTACGGTACTAAATTGAAATGCACAAAGGATACAAATATATACGAACCTCAAGTATGCGGCCAAATAGACTTCACAGTAAAACCCAAAGGTCCAAAGCCCCGTGGCTCAAGCACGACAGTCAGAAACGGTTCAAGTCCAAATTCAAATGTCTCACATGGATAAACAAACGTGAAAATGTGTGGTGTATGAGCAAGCTTTCCAAGATAATTTTAAATATAGTCAAATTCACAAAGCACGTAGAACATTTAGAAGGATTTTCAGTATTCGTTCTTTACAAACGTACCGGTTTACTGGCAGATTGTGAAGTTGAACAAATCACGCTGGGCTTGGCACTCGCCTCGGATATGGTTACTCTCGCCTGATGCAGCAGCCGATGGTGTCTGCCCGTGCAGCCCTCGTAACCACATCGATTCCTTGTTCTACAGGCTGCTGCCCGGTGCGTGGTGTTGAGACGGATTAAACATGCTCCTGCCATCCTCGCCATTCCCCACCGTTCGTCTATTGTGGCGTTGCCGAACTTGGGGCATTCTGGTGGGCCATGGCTAGTACCACAGGATCTGCAATTTGGTTTCGCCGTAGCATCTCGTGAAATGACGTGTGTGTTGGTCCAAGGCTGGTACTTTGGATATTCCCGTACAGGGGTTTGGACTTGGCTAGTACCGGGCTTGTTTGCTCGGTTGCTGTCCCGGATGAGTCGGCCGAATCTGCTGTCAGCTATCTTCGTTTGCCTGTATAAGTGTAACAGCCGGTCGTGGAAAATCCCCCTTTGTCCCTCGCGATTCAGTGTTTTTTTCCCAACATCACTCATTTCCATACACTATTGACTTGTCTTTACGAACTGGTTGTTTTTCTGGACCAATTGTTGTTTGTTCGCGCCCAGAGCGCTATTTTGGCACATCCTTGCTCAGGACCTGCGTGACGCACGTGCTGTTTGCTCACACGCTGCTATTCGGTTTCTCGTTGTTGAGTCCTTGTGATCGCATTATTGAGGTTTGTATATTGTTTATGTCATTGTTTATTTTATTAATCTAGTATCGTAGAATATCACGGATAATCGTCTTTTGATTTCGGAATCCGTTGCAAATTCGGCTACGCATTGCTCAAACGTTCGTAACAATACTCAATAGATCAATTTTGGAACGAGGAAAAATCACGCAAAATGCCAAGAAAAGGATCAAAGGCAGTCGAATCCGGACAGGAAGTAATACGGCAAGTCTCTGGGGAGGTTTTGGGTACATATGATTCTTTGGTTAATGCTAGATCGCCTAGTCCTGTCAGTGCTAGTTCATGTGTTATTGAAAACAATATTGATCGTAAGGATGTCGATTTATATAAGCTGAAAATACTAGAACTAGAGCAACAGTTACTTTCGGCTAGACTACAGGCGCATGAAGCAGAGAAGTGTACACAGAAACAGCGAGAGCATGAGACCAGTGACTTCGTCACTTCCGATAGGTTAGGGTCCAATAAGGTAGGGAACCCCACGCCGGTCGCCGACTACAAACCACCATCGATCGATCTGCCTAGAGTGGAGTTAACGGTTTTCGACGGGCGAGCTGAGCAATACTGCAAGTTTGTCAAACAGTTCGAGACGTTCGTTGAAAATAAGGTAACCGACCCTGGGCAAAGGCTTCTTTACCTTACTCACTACTGCCGAGGCCGAGCAAGAGAAGCTATCGACGGGTGCACCATGCTCGACCCAGAACAAGGCTACACAAGGGCAAGAAAGATTCTAAGGGACTTGTTTGGCCAACCTTTCAAAGTAGCCCGTAACCTAATAGAGGGCGTGATGGCAGAGGCAAAGAGAACCAAGGGCGACGTCTACACCATGGCCGACCTGGTGATCAAGATGCAGAACTGCTCAATAGCCCTCGACCATTTAGGTTACAGGGCTGACCTAGACGCCATGCACACTTTGGAAGGCATAGTCTGTCACCTCTCTCCCGAACTACAGGGTCGGTGGGCGGAAGAAGCTGAACGGATAAGCCGAGGCGACAGAGAAGCCAACTTCGAAGACCTGACTGAATACTTAGACAGGCAAACGAAGATAGCTGACAGCAGATTTGGCCGACTCATCCGGGACAGCAACCGAGCAAACAAGCCCGGTACTAGCCAAGCCCAAACCCCTGTACGGGAATATCCAAAGTACCAGCCTTGGACCAACACACACGTCATTTCACGAGATGCTACGGCGAAACCAAATTGCAGATCCTGTGGTACTAGCCATGGCCTACCAGAATGCCCCAAGTTCGGCAGCGCCACAATAGACGAACGGTGGGGAATGGCGAGGATGGCAGGAGCATGTTTCATCTGTCTCAACACCACGCACCGGGCAGTAGCCTGTAGAACAAGGAATCGATGTGGTTACGAGGGCTGCACGGGCAGACATCATCGGCTGCTGCATCAGGCGAGAGTAACCATATCCGAGGCGAGTGCCAAGCCCAGCGTGATTTGTTCAACTTCACAATCTGCCAGTAAACCGGTACGTTTAGGCGTAGTGGCCGTGGGAGTAGTGACTCCGACTGGGATAGTCAAGGCGTTGGCTTTCGTTGATAGTGGATCCGACACCACTTTAGTGAAAGAGCGGTTTGCCGACAAACACCAACTGGCTAAAGGTGCGACGTCGTTAGCAGTGAGCACGGTGGGTGGAACACAGGTAATGACTCCCGGTAGATTAAGGCTGCAACTCATATCTCTAGACACTAACGAGGAAATTGAACCAACGGAGGCATTCACGTTAGCGGATCTCCTCATGCGAGCACCAAGGTCGGTGAACGCAATCTTGACTCGGTGGCCCCACCTGCAGGATGTAACCGTCGTAGACTGGGAAGATGATGAGGTGGATCTCCTCATCGGATGCGACGTGCCAGAGGCGCATTGGGTGCTTGACCAAAGAGTGGGCGACCGCCAGGCACCTTATGCCATACGCACGGCTCTGGGATGGATGTTATACGGTCCAGTAGGGGTACGCGGTTCCGTGAATTACTTATCCGCCGAAACGGACCGCATAGAGTATCATCTGCAACGGCTGTATGAAAAGGAGTTTCATGACATTGGAGACGAAAGACCGACGTTGTCTCAAGAGGATCACTTCGCTCTACAAACGGTGCGGCAAGGCTCTAGAGGCCTCAAAAAACAGTTCGAGGTTCCCCTCCCATGGCGCACACCGGTCGACCCGTGGACTGACAACAGAAATTATGTTCTCCAACGATTACTACGACTAAAAGAACGCTTCATTCGAGACCAGAATCTGTGGGAACGATACGCGGATTTGATGAAGCGAAACGAGGCCCTCGGTTACGTTGAAAAGGTGCCTGTTAACACCGACAGCAAAAGGGGTATCTGGTATCTGCCTCACCATCCGGTTATCAACCCCAAGAAACCCAATAAACTGCGGGTGGTTTTCGACTGTGTGGCCAAGTTTCAGGGCAAGTCGTTAAACGATCGCCTACTACAGGGGCCTGACTGGACCACACCACTGATCGATGTTCTGTGCCGTTTCAGAGTATGTAAAGTGGCTTTGTCTGCTGACATTAGGGAAATGTTCCATCAGGTGAAGATTCCGGTAGGAGAATGAGATGCTTTGCGTTTCCTGTGGTGGGAAGGGAGCGACCGGGACAACGCAGTGGTGAATTATAGGATGACCGTCCACCCCTTCGGAGCCATATCGTCACCATTTTGTGCAAACTACGCCCTCCGAGAATCAGCGAACAAACATGGCGATCTAGTACATCGGACGGTGGTAGAAAGCGTCAGCAGGAACTTCTACGTCGACGACTACCTTGGGTCATTCGATGATGTGGAATCAGCTCTAGAGCAGTTCAGGGGTCTGACGAGATTGCTGGAAGAGGGCGGCTTCCATCTAACTAAATGGATGTCGAACGCTTCAAAAGTGCTGAAGGTCATCCCGTATCACGAAAAGGTCGAAAGGGTAAGAGATTTGGACGGCTCCCCACTTCCTATCGAGCGCACTTTAGGGATACAATGGGACGCGGAAACGGACGATTTTGTTTTCGAACTGAACGTTCCCGAGCTGCCAATAACCCGTCGTGGCATACTATCTGCCGTCTCAAGTTTGTTCGACCCGCTCGGTTTCGTCTCACCGTGGCTGCTACCTGGAAAGATCTTGCTGCAGCGGCTGTGCCGTAAGAAAGTTGATTGGGACCAGTCACTGGACCGAGGGGACCGGCTGGACTGGGAAGAATTTCTGAACACCTTGAAGAAATTAGGGGCCATAACAATCCCACGATGTTTGAATCCTGGCCATACGACACGGACTGGAGAACTACATGCCTTTTCCGATGCATCCGAAGTCGGTTATGGAGCTGTGGTGTACGGACGATGGTGCGCAGGAGATGGGCAATATACCACGAGGATCCTGTTCGCCAAAGCCCGCGTTGCTCCACTGAAGTCGGTCTCAATCCCACGCCTTGAACTCAGCGCAGCCGTGTTGGCAGTCAGGGTGGTGCAAGCTGTGAAGAGATGTTTCGATCTCTACATTTGGTCGGCGAGCTTCTGGACGGATTCAACGATAGTACTTTACTACATTAACAACGTACGGAGCCGGTTTAGTACTTTCGTTGCTAACCGGCTCACGATTATCCACGATGAATCAGCCACGCACCAATGGAGTCATGTCAGGTCTGGCGATAATCCGGCCGACCTGTGCTCCCGAGGTGCGAACAACTTCAGGCAACTGGACACGTGGACGAGAGGGCCAAACTTCCTGCAATTGCCCAAACAGGACTGGCCCGCGTTCGAATTAAAAAACCCTACGGAATTGGAACTGGAGATCAAAGGCGTAGTGATAGCAACCAACGTCGTCGAAGCGTCGTCCATTCTATCGCGACTGGTCAGGTTTTCTTCCTGGATGAAGATGCTTCGTTCGCTAGTTTGGTTAACCAGGTTCAAGAGAAATTTACTACTCATGAAAGGGCTACGGCCCTCAGGTCGGATACCGGTCGGCCCGATAGGTCCCGATGAGCTACAAGCGGCAGAGTACGATATTTTCAGAATGATACAACGCGAGGCTTTCGCCCGAGAACTCAAGAGGGCGGAAGAAGTGGGGCCGACCAATGAAGACATGCCATCTCCAAGAGGCGAGCTGAAGCGTTTAAACCCCAAACTCATCAACGGACTGCTGCGGGTGGATGGTAGGCTGACCAACGCCAACCTGAACTTCGACACAAAGTATCCTATACTGCTGCCTGCGAGACAACCTGTAGTAGAGCTAATGATTCAGCACGTCCACGCCATGGAGGGACATGCCGGGGAAAGTCACGTGACGAGCGTCATCCGAAAGCGTCTTTGGTTGTTGAGAGGACGAGAGACTGTAAAACACGTAATCCGACGGTGTGTGCAATGCAGGAGACGCAATGCCACAGCAGGCAAACAACTCATGGCCCCACTACCAGAATGCAGGGTGACTACGGGCTGGTGGCCGTTCAGTGACACCGGGTTGGACTATTTCGGGCCCTTGTGGATCAAGTGCGGGAAAAGATTAGAAAAGCGATACGGATGTATCATGACGTGCATGAAATCACGTGAGGTACACCTAGAAGTCGCACATTCGATGACGACCGATTCGTTTCTACGGGCCTTGCAAAGATTTATCAACCGAAGAGGCGTACCGGCCGATATATACTCAGATAATGGATCGAACTTTGTGGGCGCTCAACGGGAATTGCAGCGTTGGCACAAGAACATAAACAGGGACGAACTGCAGAATCGAACCGTGGCCTACGGCACACGATGGCATTTCAACCGCCCACAGGCCAGTCACCGAGGCGGCATATGGGAACGCATGATCCGGTCCGCCAGACGGATATTGCTGTCAATCATGGAGCAGCAGCCGCCCGATGACGAGACGCTGAACACCGTCATGACTGAGGTGGAGCGAATCCTGAACAACCGCCCCCTGGTTCCAGTATTGAACGGCGACCCCACCCACCTGGCGCTCACCCCAAACGACTTATTGACGTTAAGGTCGAACGAGGGTTTCCAAGGGCCGGTAAACCTTCGTGGGAGCTACCTCCACGGGTGGAAGCAAGCGAACTATCTGGCCAAGGTCTTCTGGAGGCGATGGCTACGGGAGTACCTACCGGCTTTGCAGACTCGACAGAAGTGGCTGGCCAAAACAAGACCATTCAAAGTTGGGGACGTGGTTATGATCGCCGACGAACGCGCACATTTCAGCGCTTGGTCTTTGGGAGTAGTTACGGAAACCATCAAAAGCACTGACGGAATGATAAGAACGGTGAAGGTGAAGACAGCTAACGGAGTGCTCATTCGTGACATACGCAGTATTAACCTACTCGAGAGCGAAGACGGAGAAGCTGATAACCCTGAGGCCTAGTAAACCTTCTTCACGCCAGTAATCGAGGTGGATAAAGGAACACCATATATACCACACAATATCCGTCAAACACGTTAAGGTGCTCGCGGTCCTTTCGCTGACATTACAGAAGGTTCTTTCCGATATGTGGTGATGAGTGCGATTCCATTATACGTCCCGATACATACACGCATGCACGACGCACTCTACATCCCGTAAACCCATCATACATGTGACAGTGTTCTTTGTTTGCCTTTTGTTGACGCTACCGAATGCCCCTTGCATATGTGGAAGTAGCGGAGCTCAGGTCACACACACATGCTCCATTTACTCGTTTTCTTGCCACGCGGTCCTTTGTTGACATTGCAGAAAGTCCTCCTTTGATGTGTAGTCATACCTGTGATTTCATTGTAACCCCGGCACACACACACACACACACTCAAGCACGTACATCCAGGACCGGACGGCCCCTTACGAGGACAACGTCTATGTGACCATTCACGCTCGCCATCGGTCATTTGGTCTTGTGGAAGATGTAGACTAGCCTCACGTCTATGTATCCAGTGGATTAGGTGCGACCAGTAGTAGAACGTTGACGACGAGCATTAGACGCGCGCACTGACAGCAGGGCCTAGGCAGGTAGGAAGAATCAGTACCTTAATACCGAACCTTTGACTCTGCTAAGGATCCAGGAGGATTTTGGTGGGCGGTGTAACAGCCGGTCGTGGAAAATCCCCCTTTTTCCCTCGCGATTCAGTGTTTTTTTCCCAACATCACTCATTTCCATACACTATTGACTTGTCTTTACGAACTGGTTGTTTTTCTGGACCAATTGTTGTTTGTTCGCGCCCAGAGCGCTATTTTGGCACATCCTTGCTCAGGACCTGCGTGACGCACGTGCTGTCTGCTCACACGCTGCCATTCGGTTTCTCGTTGTTGAGTCTTTGTGATCGTATTATTGAGGTTTCTATATTGTTTATGTCATTGTTTATTTTATTAATCTAGTATCGTAGAATTATCACGGATAATCACCTTCTGATTTCGGGATCCGTTGCGAATTTGGCTACGCATTGCTCAAACGTTCGTAACAATAAGTATTCAGTCAGGTCTTCGAAGTTGGCTTCTCTGTCGCCTCGGCTTATCCGTTCAGCTTCTTCCGCCCATCGACCCTGTAGTTCGGGAGAGAGGTGACGGACTATGCCTTCCAAAGTGTGCATGGCGTCTAGGTCAGCCCTGTAACCTAAATGGTCGAGGGCTATTGAGCAGTTCTGCATCTTGATCACCAGGTCGGCCATGGTGTAGACGTCGCCCTTGGTTCTCTTTGCCTCTGCCATCACGCCCTCTATTAGGTTACGGGCTACTTTGAAAGGTTGGCCAAACAAGTCCCTTAGAATCTTTCTTGCCCTTGTGTAGCCTTGTTCTGGGTCGAGCATGGTGCACCCGTCGATAGCTTCTCTTGCTCGGCCTCGGCAGTAGTGAGTAAGGTAAAGAAGCCTTTGCCCAGGGTCGGTTACCTTATTTTCAACGAACGTCTCGAACTGTTTGACAAACTTGCAGTATTGCTCAGCTCGCCCGTCGAAAACCGTTAACTCCACTCTAGGCAGATCGATCGATGGTGGTTTGTAGTCGGCGACCGGCGTGGGGTTCCCTACCTTATTGGACCCTAACCTATCGGAAGTGACGAAGTCACTGGTCTCATGCTCTCGCTGTTTCTGTGTACACTTCTCTGCTTCATGCGCCTGTAGTCTAGCCGAAAGTAACTGTTGCTCTAGTTCTAGTATTTTCAGCTTATATAAATCGACATCCTTACGATCAATATTGTTTTCAATAACACATGAACTAGCACTGACAGGACTAGGCGATCTAGCATTAACCAAAGAATCATATGTACCCAAAACCTCCCCAGAGACTTGCCGTATTACTTCCTGTCCGGATTCGACTGCCTTTGATCCTTTTCTTGGCATTTTGCGTGATTTTTCCTCGTTCCAAAATTGATCTATTGAGTATTGTTACGAACGTTTGAGCAATGCGTAGCCGAATTTGCAACGGATCCCGAAATCAAAAGACGATTATCCGTGATATTCTACGATACTAGATTAATAAAATAAACAAGGACATAAACAATATACAAACCTCAATAATGCGATCACAAGGACTCAACAACGAGAAACCGAATAGCAGCGTGTGAGCAAACAGCACGTGCGTCACGCAGGTCCTGAGCAAGGATGTGCCAAAATAGCGCTCTGGGCGCGAACAAACAACAATTGGTCCAGAAAAACAACCAGTTCGTAAAGACAAGTCAATAGTGTATGGAAATGAGTGATGTTGGGAAAAAAACACTGAATCGCGAGGGACAAAGGGGGATTTTCCACGACCGGCTGTTACACCAGCAAACGTCCATTTTCTTTAACAGCGAGCCCAAGGATTTCTCGCCATGCTGAAACTTCCGGCTATCCAGTATAATTCGGTATTTGTAGTAGCTGGGGCAGGGAAAAGGAACGAGCCCACCCTCGGGAGCAGCTACCCCACACTAATATAGGTTCGGCTCCACAACTCACAGCTGTCCCCAAGTGAGACATACTACGAGTCCTCGAATAATATAAAGGTGTTGGTATGGAATGATGGCGAGTAGGGTGATGTGAAAGCTGTGATAGAGCTAGGTACGGTTAGGACTCTAGAGTGATGAGATGCAGCATAAGATAGTTAATCGGGAGGGGCGAAAAAGACGGATAATAGAAATAAAAGATAGCTTCCTATGATGGTTGGTGACAGGCTGGGAATACCTCTGCTCAGCAAGCATCCGGTTTGCGCTTAAGGGCAACGACCGAGGCTGCCGTTACTATGTGTGGGGGCAAACTGTTTCACCTATTTATGACAAGGTGGGAAAAGAAGCGTGCCCCTACGCTCTTGTTCTTGATTTGTCCAATGTATGCCCTTGATCCGTGAGTGCAACATGTGGCAACGGGCCAGCAATGGTCTGTCGGCCGTAGTGATTCCCTTATGTAACTTATGGCGCTCTATCAGATCCCTCCTCAGAGTACGACGATCCTGGTACGACTTCCCTTGAGCCCCGTTTATCATCCGAGTGAACCTATTTTGAACGTCTTCTGACACCTTTTTGTCTTTCACTGGGCTGGGTGCCCATTCTTGAACAAACGTTTCCAATTGATGCCTAACAATAACCTTGTGCGTAGGTAAAGTTACTCCGACCTCTCTGGACTCCGGGGTTCGTCTTAAGTTGAAAAACGCCCTGTTTGCCCCGACCGCTGCTGACGTGCATTGCTCAGCGAGTTTGACGCCCTAATGTACAAGCACACCTAGGTCCCTTGCCACGGCAGTGGACTCAGTCCTGGCTGGGACGGACGGCACTACGTACTTGTCTTCCTTGCTTTCCCTGCCTGCCAGCAGGTGTTTGCATTTGGCTGCATTCAGTCGCAGCTCCCACATTTCAGTCCACCCACTAATCCTGCTTAAATCGGTTTGCAGTTGTCTTGGGGCTGGCTATCTTCTATTTTGATATCGTCGACTAACAGGAACTCCGGGCATCCTTGTTTGATTGTCAGATCATTCACGTATACCGAAGACAACAGTGGTCCCAGCACGCAACCTGGCTGCACACCACTGCGTGCCTGGACCAGTGTAGACCTGGTGTCCTGGACCAGTACGAAGAAGGCCCTGTTACTTAGAGAACCCGCGATCCACCCCACAATCTGTGGGACCACCTCAAATGCCTTCAGTTTGCCCAGCAAGAAGTGGTGGCATGTTGAATCAAGGGCTTTTTGAAAGTTTAAGTGCCATAACTCCACTTGTTCCTCTTGGTCTAATCTGCGAGTTACCTCGTCGAAAAACGATAGCAGGTTAGTCGGACAGGATCCTTCTTTACCAAACCCGTGTTCCTGCTTAGCAGTCAGCTGGTGAGTCCGTAGATCTGTTGGCCGCTCTCTGACCCGTCCCCTTAGTACTTTGAAGGTGATTGCTAGTATGCTTGCGGGACGGTGGTCGGAAGACACCTCCCGTCTGCCTCCTTTGTAGATGGGGGCAACTTGCACTGGTCTCCAATAGTCCGGTAGCTCCCCGAGGCCTACAGATACTTTGAACAGCTGTGTTAGAGGTTCAGCTAGTACATTGGCTAGGGCTTTTGGAATGGCGAGATGGACACCATCCGACCCTGCTGCCTTACTGCTATTCAGGCTGCTCAGCCCCAGCTCAACTTCACTATTAACAATGATGATTCCATTCTTGATGGTCGCCTGATGGATGGCCGCGATCTGGGGCTGTCATCCGGTGTCTCATCTATGCGCGCTTTAAAGAAGTTCTTCAGAGTTTGCTCTTTCCCGTAAGCGTTCGTTGACTGCACTCCGTTTTCGTTGACTACGCACCCCACGGAGACTCTTGCTGTAGCCTTGGACGGGGCATAGTAGTAGTAAGCCTTAGGACACGCCTTCACTCTGTGAGCTAGGGCATCTTCATATCTTGCCTGGCTTTCTGGCTGCACCCTAATGGCACTTTCATGGGCTCGCATGCTGCACCAAACTCTGGTGTCCACCTGTTGGCCGATAGTGGAGCCACACTTTGCGCTTCACCAATTGCGGATCGGCTTGTCCACCGCGGTAGTTTGCTCAGTCTTCTGAAGCGTCTCAATGGGGCGAACTAGTCGGTCAACCTGAGAAGGTGGTCTCTGGTGAAGGTCCACTCCTCTTCCAATGTCCGATAATGAACGCCCCAGTCAACTCTACCTGCCGCTTCCCTGATCGTGGTGGCGTCCAGACTCCTGAAGTTCCTTCGCATCTTATTTTGCACCCCGAGGGAAGCCTCTTGAATCAGGAACCTGAAGGTCACGTGGTCGCTCCTCCCAAGCGGGGCGGCGGACTCTAGTCTACTCACTTCCTCTGGGTGTCTGGTGGGAACCAGATCAAGTACACTTGGAGTTTGCCCTTCCCTCAATCCGGTCGGCTGGTTGGCGTGCTGAGAGAGTGGTGGGCGGTCCACCAGCTCGGTTACTTTCCTACTACAGTAGGTGTCAGTCAAAGAAGGCAGGCTTTCTCAATTTGTTTCAAGGGAGAAGAAATCCCCATTATCAAAATCCGGGATGCCTGCGAGGCAATCATGGCTAGACATCAGGATATTAAAAGGCCCTCCTCCGGGTTAGCATCTGGGCTGCGGTATACGCATACTATATCCATAAGAGGTCCCGGAGATAGTAGGCGGCGTAATGAAGCTAGGATAGCCGGGGTACGTAGGGTTTCTCCAGATAGCTGTTCAAGGATTCCGTTTGCTAACAGTAGTGTTCCCTCCCCTACCTTGCCGTCATCTCTGTCCGTCGGGTAGGCGCGGTATCCCTTGGTGGGTAGCAGCTCCACGGTTGCACTTTGGTGCAGCCCCATCTCCGTTATCGCAGTGCCGTCGGCTCCAGTTATTTCAACCTCGAGTTCCTTTCTCTTGTTTACTACGCTGCAAGAGTTGGTGTACACTACTCTGAGTTCCCCTTTGGGAGGTACTGCTTCGCCCGCCCGTCGGATATTACTAATCTCTCTCCCTAGCTGATTCTCGGACTCGTCGCCCGATAGCCTTCCCCATTTATTGTCACTCGGTTAGGGTGTTCGGGGAGGGAAGCCGGACCGATGCGTGTCACGCTGTCCCTATTGTGGTGTTCCCGGCTCACCGTGGAAGTGCCAGTCATTGGGGATACTGTTTGGGGCAGATGATGGGTTATTACCATTGGTCTCGCGCTCACCAAAGGGGTGGATGTGGTTCCTCCGTAGGTGAAGTTCCCACCCTAAGAGTTTTTGAAGCCTTTCCCAGAGTGGTCGGGTTCCACAAGCATTGCTCCACTTGTGTGCCTAACGGTTTGGTCCGCTGCTGCTAAGAACCAGTCTCGGAAAAGTGGGGCTCCAATATCCAACAACACAGGTCTGGGGCCCTGGTTTTCTCTTGAACCGGCTGACCAGTGACCCAGACTAAAAACCCTTCAGAAAAGCATGCTCAGACACGCTAACCTGCCTCAGTTGGTTTGTGACCTGGTCGCTTAGCTCCCTGGATGGTTGTCTAGTCAACAGGCAGAAAGGCTAAGGTGCCCCATTTATGACGGCCTTCCTCTGCCTACCGGTGGCAACTTCTGCCGTGTGTTCAAACCTCATCAGTTTTTGCGCCGTGTTATGGAACCCGGATATTTTTTGCAAAAAGGGCTGCTTCAACTTTTCAAGCCTCTCTTTCATTTTAGTCATTTGTGTGTTGGTATCTGTGTACTGTGATCGATTCTGGATCACTCTGGTTTCACAGCCTGTGGATAATTCTCGTTCACTGGAGCCCCGGCCTAGCAGCGATCTACATGAGCTTGCACAGACAGTAAAGATACACTTTAAGCTGAGATGCTTCACATATAGTTGTAGGTCACCGACAGAAAGCTCCCCTCACTTTCGATGGTACCACCGCTCGCATACGTCACAACAAATTCCGTTCTTTTTCACCTCCTTACGGCACTTCAGGAAGCCGCGTATGGACATGGGCATTCCCACTGGAGAATGGCTCTCCATTCCTGGAGTTATCGAAGTTCTAAGACGAAAGCTCACTGAGCTTCAAGGGAAGGAGAAAAATGGTCAGACTCTGGATACACCCCAGCGATGAAGACAACAGACAAGTTACTCAACGGCAAACTGAACTGAACTGAACTGAACTGAACCTTGTAGGCACGATAACTGGTTGCAGAGTTCCGTTGGGCTAACCCGTTTCCCAATTTCCTAACCTCTGGTCTTCTGAATTCCCGCCTAAATTGCAGTCGGGAATCTTACCACAAGGTTTACCAGACCAATATCAGTTTGGCTTTCTCGCGATGTTCCTTTCCGAAAAAATATGAGCTCCAGACAGCGTCGCGTCACGATTTAGCGCAGATCGTCAACTCGGTGAATCCTACCGACGATCAAAGACTTCTTCAAGAACCAGGACGATTGGGCTTAAAGCCTCGAAGCCGTGTAGTACTTCAAGACTTCAAGGTGGCGGCCAGTATATAGGTGGCTGGAGGACTTCCTCTCCCACAGGACGCTTTACGTCAAAGTGGGGGACAGGTGCTCCAGTTTGGTGAACGTCACCAGTGGTGTACCTCAGGGATCCGTCCTAGGCCCGGTCCTATTCTTGTTATTTATTAATGACCTAGCATCCTCTCTTCAATCGCCCAGCTTTATTTTTGCGGATGATGTGAAGATTGTTGGATCTAAGGGTAGGACGGACTTGGGCAGGGAAATAGGTACCGTCCTGAACTGGGCATACAAATGGGACTTACCTCTAAACGCTCAAAAAAGCCATTTGTTGTCAAGGCCAAAACAGAGCCCGTGATAAAGGGCTGTTCACCGTAGAGGCAGCCAGTAGGGTTAAAGACCTGGGGGTCATCATGAACAGTGACTTCAAATGGTCGGAGCAATGCAATGCTGCTGCGCATAAGGCTCGTGGGGAGCTCTTTAGACTGCGATCAGCTTTGTCTTGCCGGAAGCCGGAGGTATTCGTACCTATTTACATGGCTATAGTACGACCCCACTTAGAAGGTAGCGTGCAGGCTTGGTCACCCTTCTACAAAAAGGACGCCGCCTGCCTCGAGAAAGTCCAACGTCTCGCCACGCGAATGGTTGAAGGGCAGAAGGGTAAGACTTACGAGCAGAGACTCTGTGACCTGAATCTTTTCTCGTTGGAAAGGAGGAGACGTCGAGGGAATCTCATAGAAACGTTCAAGGTAATGAAGAGCTTTTCTGGCCTTAGACCAGATAGTCTATTCCAAGTGGCCGTAGACTCCAGAACAAGGGGACACGAAAAGAAGTTGATAAAAGCCCGATCTAGGTTGATGGCTAGATCACACTTCTTCAACAACAGGGTTGTGAACAGTTGGAACGGTCTGCCTGGTGAAATGGTAGATCTGCAGACAGTCCAATCCTTCAAAGGTGCCCTAGATCACAAGTGGTACGAGATCTTTCCTTGTAGTGAGCCTTGAGTATATCAACTAGATGGATGACGGGTAGCACTGTGGTCCTTCTGGAGTATGTTTTAGCAGACTTTTTCCCTCATTACATACTGTCTCAGTGAACGCTCACGATGCATAATGTCTCTCGCAGTTGATGTGCGATGAGGTTTTCCGTTTCCCTCTCATTTTTAGCAGGGATTTGACGAAATACACTCGGCAGTGGTGGGTGCATAACTGGTGTGCATACCATCGAAGGAATTCTGGACGCTCGATTGGCCGTGGCCATTACCTGTCCTGTGCAGACTGAACTGAACTGAACTGAACTTCAAGGCTTGTTTGAAAGCACACTCCGCATTGGCGCCAGTGGCTGCACGCTCTGTCGTTACGATTCGCTTGTCGACTTATCATAATGGTAGGTACTTGTGCTCAGGAATGACCATTTTTTCAGGATCTTATGATGCCAGAAAAGTTTCAGCATATTTTGCGTGTAATGAACACAAACATTGATGGTCAGAGGAAAATCATGTACGCCATATGTGCCATCAAAGGTGTCGGTCGTCGTTATGCTAATGTGGTTTGCAAGAAGGCAGGCATTGATCTGAATAAACGTGCCGGTGAATTGACTGATGATGAGGTCGAAAAGCTGGTCACTGTGATGGGTAATCCGAGACAGTACAAAATCCCGGTCTGGTTCCTCAACAGACAGCGTGATGTGGACGACGGCAAAAACTCCCAGTTGATGTCAGGTCAGCTAGAAACCAAACTCCGTGAGGACTTAGAACGCTTGAAGCGAATCCGTGCCCACCGTGGCCTTCGTCACTACTGGGGGTAAGTGATCTCGAGGGTCTTTGTTCGTTTGTGTTTGGTAACGTTGGCGAACGATGCCGCAAGATAGATGCTATCAATTTATCGTTCCCGTTCACTGAGTGTTCATCAAGTCCCAGCTCTTGTTGGGTTAGATACTGGTTGGTTTACGCATCGTAACTTAATACCACCAGAGACATGCACAATTCCTAACGCTTTTAAGCCTACGTCCTTTGGTTTTCAACAAGTGACGCTTTGTTCATAGTCCTGTCGGTCGTTTTTGTTGTCTGTATTAATTCCTCGTGCACTTGATGCACTCCACACTTGGGTTATCAGGACATCCAGGATTTCATCGACTAGGGAAGTATTTAACCTGATCTCAGCCCCCTGTATTAAAGGCGCCCCGAAACCGAACCGTTTTTTGGCCGGTTTTCTGCTGTATGCGCTATTGCACTGTTCGGTTTTCGATCGGCTTGAGCCGGTCGCGTTGTGATAGGCGTCGGCAATCTGTCACTTTCCCTCTTACTCCTTTTAATCCACTGAACGACCAAATCATAATAAGCATCCCTATTGACCCATTTTGAGTTGCATCAAACAAGACTCCGTGTGACTTGGATTCTTTTTTAATGCTAGCTGTTGATAAAAAGCATTTATTGAAATAATGTTCAGTAAAAATGCACGACACCATGGTCGTCGATTTCTTTCGTATCAATTAAATCTTGACACGTGAAAGAATGACTACAAGCAAACCAACCGGAAACCGATCTAACAAACAAGCTGTGCTACAGGCAATTTCATAGTGCAGCAGTTGATGGCCAATACAATGTTGAGACAATAGAGGTTAAGGCTAGGTATCCAATATCTTAATCCACCGAATACTTCTATCTGACCCTTGAGATAGCTTTGTCCTCGTAAGACTGGCGACATCGATCTTTGCTCAGGCGATCTACTGTCTAACTTCAATACGCGGACGGTATTGTCTCAAGTGAAAATCCGAGTAAGCTGCAAGCTTTTCTAAGTAGCTTGGGAAACAGTGTAGCAACGTTTGGAATGTGTTTTACACCTTCAGAGTGTACAGTGTTGCTACCGAGCTGGGTTGGCTCTACGCAAAACCTTTCTTGGTGGAAGAAACTAGCTGGAGATTTGCTACCGCAGCAGATACATATAATCAGGTGGTCAGATATCGGATGAGGTATCGTGCATACGGAAGGCACGTTTGACTTTTGACAACTTCAGTGGTGTTTCGCCCGCATGCCATCTTGTCTATCAGGGGTCGATTGTACATTGGGGTTGGTAGATTCGTTCTATGCGGTTCGGATACGTGACCGTTGGGGGTAGAAAGTGAAGAACTGTCAGTATTTGAGCATTGGTCGAATATGGTGGGGACACCGTATCAGTAATGCAGAGGTCAAGCGTAGGATGTTGGGGACCATTAGTCATTCAGTTGAACAAGTGCTGAATCTAGACAGGTTGAGATAGCTGGGACACGTTACGCACGCCCACTGGTAGACTTCGGCGTACGCTTTCCTCCAAGTCAGGTACTGGTTAGAAAGTGAGTCGAGGTGATCAGTCCATGTCATGGCAAAAACCTGTGAAGACCTTGGCTTCCTGATTGGGGCCCACTAGACCCGCCTCAGATGTCTGGTAAAATCAATTGGTGCAGCTGAACGTCGGGTACATTCTTTGTCTTCATAAGTACCGCTCATCACTTGGTCTTCAGTCCTTTCATTTTATGCTTCTGTTCATCCTCAGCTGGGTGGTGCTGATGTAGCAACCAGAATCAAAGCACAAGTGCCAGGTAAGTAGTTGAACAAACCGGACTGATCTATGCGTAGTGCTCATGATTTTGAGATTTCCGGTTAAGGCTCCTGCTGCTAAACAGCAAAAAAACTGCAAAAATGTTTTCGGACTGAAAGGATTATCTCCATATGCATCTGAGTTCTGGGAAGTTAATCTGATATTTCACTAAACTTGAAAGGTCGTGTACACTGTGCCGCAGTGCGTTCAGTTTTGTTTTATGGTTGCGAAACTTGGAGTCTGCGTGCTGAAGATGTTCGTCGTCTTGAGGTCTTCGACCACCGATATTTACGTAGTATCGCTAAAATTGGGTGGATTAGCCGAGTAGCCAATGCTGAGGTCAGAAATCGAGTGTTGGATACAAATTCGGAGAACGTTTTGTCACAGCGTATCCAACTTAGTAGACTTCGTTGGTTGGGGCTTGTGTTACGTATGTCAAACACACGTCTACCGTATCGCGTCCTATTCTCTGTTCCTCTTAGGGAGTGGAAGAGACCACATGGAGGTCAACAGATGACGTGGCAACGAGGAATGAGAAAATGTACAGCGAACTTAGGGAAAGTAGGTGCTTCACGTCTTTGTGGTTGGGGTCCAAAAGATCCGTGTACCAGTTGGCTGGATACACTGAAGGATATGGCAGCGAACCGCGAACAGTGGCGATCGTGTTGTCACTTTCTATCGAATCAGAATGACTGATCAATGTGCGTTTGTACAATTAGACTGTGCATTCCGTGTGTTGGCTACTAGGGCATTCTTTCCCTTTCCTACCCGTGTAGGTCCAGTCCCTGTCCATCTTGTATATTCATACTTTCCAATTCAGAGTGCAACATGGCGAGAAAGGCAGTGGTCAGTGGGGCTTGCCCTACTGTGCGGCCAGCTAAACTGTTCCTAGAAGTATTCGGCCCAACGGTCGGGCCTTTGCTGTTTGCCATGGATAAGTTCTTCATTTCTACCTCAAATCGTTTCACTGACCTATGTGCGCCATCCACCGGTGTCACGAATAAGTTTGAACAGTCTTTAACTGTTACCTGAAGCAGCTGCTACTTCCATTTCTTCGGCTACCTTGACCCACCAACTTTCGCGATCATTCTTGCTTTTGTAGATGTCTCCGTATCTTATCCATCTCCTTACAGTTCGAGAGGTGACGCTTTTGCTCCATTATACTCAGTGACTCTTGCGAGATCCAGTGTCTTTGATGGACAACGGATCTAGGACCACAAGCGAAACATGCTGCCACATGCATCGCCTGTTTGGTATGAGCCCAATGCTCATCTACATTACTGTTCGTGGTCGTTCCTAGCTTATGTGCTGACTTCTGTTCATGACGGGTGAGTACTTCTTGATCAAACATATGTTGCACGGCTAACCGGGTTTGCTCTTTGCGACGATGACCATGGAGCTGGAGAGGTAATCGCATTAAAACTAATGCATGGTCCGACTCTACATATGTGGACCAGTGAAATCTACAGTTTTGAACAGAACCGCGCCACCGGTAGCTTACGGCGATATGATCAATTTGACTCAAAGTACCTGTAGAGTTAGAGCGCCGTGCCTCTGTGCGACGCGAGCTGTGTCGGAAATTGGTGCTGGACAAAAACACTCGATTGTCTGCACAAAACTGGAGAAGTCTATCCCCGTTATCTGTACGCTCAGCGAATAAAGAACAACGCCTGCCTAAACAAGCTTCTGACACACTGAACATACCAACTTGTGCATTGAAGTCACCAACTAGCACTACAATGTCATAACCTTTGCTACTGCGAACGAGGGTGGTGAGTTCATCAAAGAACTCATCTTTCTGTTTGTCTGAACTGCAGTTGGGGCGTACGCCGAGATCACAAACAAATTTCTTAACACCACTATCATTTCGAACGCCGACTGACCCTTGGAGTCTCACAGCACACAAACGACTGTTAACAGGGATCCAGTCTGAGAGGGAAGCCTCAGCCTTGTCAATCGAGATTATTCATACACCACGTTGACCCACAGCTCTAGCTACTTCGTCTCCTGAGGTGCGCAGGAATACCTTGATGAGATACCAAGAGCAGTTAGTCGAATTACACTGCTTGAATCCTGGATACGCTTTTAACTTAAGCAGCTGACATCAGTCTTCAGAGAGTTCATTGTGAGGGCTAGACACGCCTGCTGACCGGCCTGCATGAGTGTAGGCACGTTGAGGGAGCCGAGATTGAGGCTGACGAGGCTTGGGAAAGTGTGAGTTACCACAGGATTATTCCCGACACTATTTGACAGTGAATCGTTGCGGGTATCGGCCGTGTTATCAGTGGGAGCATTATGGGTGGATAGATGGGGCAAAGAGAGGTGGTTCGGGACAGAGGAAAAAGGTTGAATAAAATAAAGAAGACTCGGTAATGATCGGTTAGTTGTTGAAAAGTTTATCTACTTAGGAATCTTTATAACTGTCGATGGACGGATTGGAGACGATGTCAAATATCGAAGGTTCGAACGACGTTCTGCAATTTACGTCACCTGTGAAGACGGCATGACATCTCTATCCAAATAAAAGATAGGGTATACAACGCTGCTGTGCGTAGTGTGCTCCGTACGTTTGTGAGACGTGGCCTGTTCGAGCGGCCGATGTCGGCTGCTTGTCCATGTTCGATCATCAATGCCTGAGGAGTATCTCGCGTGTTTAGTGGCAACAGCGAATAAGCATTTCCGCAGTTCAGACGCGCAATTACGGAATCGGGCGTGCCGCGTACCCAATTAGTGCTACCATATCACTCCATCGGCCTCGTTGGCTGGGACATGTGCTACGTATACCACCTGATCGACTTCCTCGTCACGCTCTATTCGGAGAGCTTGAGGTTGGCTGGGAAGGACAACATGGAGGCCAAGCCATGATATGGCACCGGTCTGTCAAAGTGTTGACGTCAAGATTTGCTTCTGTCGATTCCCCACATTTGCATAGTTGGGGACCTCAAGATCCACTTTGTCGGATATGACTCAGTGGCGGTTATGTTGTGACAGATTGTATTCCTACTTCTGAGAAGTTTTCCCTTTGGTTCTTCACTTTTATCTTTCTGTTCCATGTTTTTGTATGTCACCACGCCTTCGTGCTTTGTACCGTGTTATCGGTATATGTCAAATTCGGCAGTGGTTTTTCGTTAGTGAGTGGATATATCTCAATAGGCAGGGATGTGCTATCGCTTCAGTTGGTGCGTCGTTACAACAATACAGTGTTATCTAAAGGCTATTTATCTTCCAGATCAACCGCCATTGTGACTTTTTTCTGTTTCAGCTTGCGCGTTCGTGGTCAACATACGAAGACGACTGGTCGCCGTGGTCGTACTGTTGGTGTGTCAAGAAAGAAGTAACCGTTGTTTTACGTTGTAATAAAAGATATTTCGAGGATTCTTCGTTTTCGAACGCCATGCATTGATATGGGTTTTGTGCATGACAGGCTTCGAAATTCTTCAGGACCCCCTTTAGTGACTTTCATACAAAGGGCAACGCAGTGGTTCTGGATTGTTCTAACCATGTTTCATAAACGAGGGGGGTATCAAACAATCGGAACTGATCCAGCGATGTGTTCACTGTCGATGAGACCGTCTGTGCGCGTTTGCCATTACCGTACATAGCATCTGTTTTACAGTGGTTGAGTGTGCTTTCAGGCCTTTGAAGAGTACGGAATATATCGATACTAGGGCAGCGATCCCTGCGAACTCCAAGTATGGATATAAGACGGGACAGAAAGTAGGATGGTTTCACGGCGCCTGAACATCGGGCGTGGTAGGTTATTTTCGTTGTCGGTAAGTGAGGTTGTATCCCTAGTGAGAACGATAGATCTTAGAGGTGAGATTTTAAGAGAATCGTCTGCAGTGCAAGTTTGTCGCTAGATATCACTCAGACGTGATGCTTCATATGTTTGATGCATCTTTCGATAGATTCTCGGTATCTGTACTAACCATTGGTCGAGATTTGTCCAGAATTGCCGGTCCGCATTGCGCGTCATTCCACTCGTTTTCAATGCATGCCCTTGGCTACTGGCCACCCACGGTCACTATTGCGGCCAATAGTTGAGTGTACTGGGTGGCATCATCAGTGTGTCGAAAGCGCGTTAGACGCGCGTCACTCCTAGCTGCGAATTTATTTTGTGGTTCCAGCTCTGCCTACTCTGAATTGGGCTACTGAGGAGTAGAAAATCCACTGCGCAAACAGCCATGAAAAAAACCAGACACGATGATTCAAGTCAAGCACATTACTTTATGCACCCGAAGGTGAATATTCAATTGCCGCATAACCACTACTGCGAAAATCCCCGAATGGGGCGAGCTAAGAAGGTCGGTGATGGTAGAGTACGCTTTGGTTAGAAACTACAGAGGATTCACAGGCTCAAGTGCGAGGCGACATGTTTGTCCTTGGGCCGAGTGACGGTAATATGCAAGTGTCAGTATCGGGATAAAGGTGTGTGCTGTCACTCATCATCTTACAAGAAAAACTCGGACGCCTTGTGATGTTGGGTTGAGGTTAATTGGATGAGCAAGTTGTGAATGGCGCGACTGTGTGGAGGCAAATATCTGAGTGACAAGGCGACATTTTTTGTAGTGCTTATTGGGCACTTCAGAGAATATGGCAGAGACATAGAGTAAGTGTGGGGAGGGTGCAAGAAACTACGAAGCGTCCTATTGAGTGGAACGGGGTAGAGAATTACGGATCCTATCGAGTAGAATGTGGGCTGTCAAGTTTACGAGACTACCGCGACACGATCAACTCAGGTAAGGTCTCGACCAATGGTTGCACCGAGGTGCTGGACGATGGGTACTCTTTGCATTGGTTCTCCATTGATGGTTGGTTCTGGATATGTTGAGTTAGAGTACTAGGTTTTATGGAGATAAGGTTTAGTTTAGTTCTTCCAACCATTACCTTCGCATTTCCGTGCTCTGAATTCTGTTGCTGGTTATGGAGACAAGACAACATCAGAGCACCGAGAAATTCAGCCTGAAGGATACTTGACGAGGTGGATTGCTCTTTGTCGTAAAAGGAATAGCGTGAAGCTATCAGAATTAGGCGTTCCGAGAATCACCCGTTCATTCAATAAGGAGACAGTAGTCATAAACAGGGATGCATGATATATGAACAGAAAACAAGTCGGCGGTAGAATGACGTGCAAAGAGAAGCATGGCGGTAGGTGGGCAGCTGTCGTGGAAATTGTCGATTGGAAGAGTAGTTGGACAACATTAGTACCAAAGTCAGGAAGTGCATGGAAAAAGTTGGATCTGTCAGCGCAATTAGATGCGTCACGATAATCAAAGAAATATCTAACTGCTTTAATCTTGTGATGAATAGATAACAAAATAGCAGATGAGGCAAGCCAAAGTATTGAGGGTTGATCATGATTGGCGATATGCTAATTGTTTGGAATCCAACCCTTCATCTGGATGCAGTATGCTTAGTGTAATTTTTTCGAGCACTGGGAGTTACCGATGCACAAGCTATTTTGTCCAGGAGTGACCGAAAACTGAGAAATGAGGGATAAATTACGATTTAAGCATAGGTGAATTGATCAGAAAATACGGCGGTTAATGTACCTACGCATTTCTCCAACAGGATCGGTAGTAGTTCTTCAGACCCCTTACTTTTTTGCACGGAGGTGAGGGAGTTCTGTTATTACGACGAAACTGCACCTCGACTTGGTCTGATGGCTTGCCTACCTCCATGACGCGAAGCACTTAGCGGGATGACTTCTTTAAGCCGGAGATGCAATCATGCCTGACAAGTCATTAGGTAGAGGTCAGATGAGGCCCAGTCTCTGAACCGGCTGATGTGCAACACTTGTTTTTAAACGCCAAGCCCCTGAAGAGGACACCCCAATGAATAATTACGAAGGTGCACTTTTTCGGTCAGAAAATCTCCACAAGATGGACATGGAAGTGGAGTAACTGGGGCTCCTCTCGACGGTGGGAAAGGTCCCCGCTTTCACTGGGTAGCTATTGCTTGCCTAAGCTGGGCAGCCCTAAGCTCAAAGGGTACTGTCGCGTCCACATCCCGCTTGGCCCATGGGGCGCATTTGGTCAAGTATTGAATCCGAGAGGTGGATCGATAACCAACGAACTAAGTCTAGCCAGAATGCATGCAACAATCAGGCACCACGTAGCAGATCAGAAGTTCCTTCACGGGCTCTTCCGTCACGTTTCGGTGCTGGTTCACCGCGCATCTACGTTGCGGGCCAGACCTTCGAGACAAAGGCTCTGGTTAGGCTTCTTAAAAAATCCCTTCTGCGTTACGGAAAGCCGCGAAGTATCATTCGCCCGAGAACTTCCAGCACCCTTCCTGTAGAGCCTCGCCCATTTCCCCTGCTTTGATTTGAGATCCGTGCAAAACGCCACGGGCGATTTTGGCTGTGATGAAAGCAGTAGTTCAAGAGTCGGGTGTGTATTAAACGCACTTCTTGAGCGTACATGTTTGCTTCACTTCTCTGCTCTCGACGTCCACACACTTGCTGTCTTTGCAAGAGTTAGAAATTTTTAAGTAGGCGTACGCTGTCTCCGGAACGCATAGAAGTCCCAACTTCTGTGATCACTCGTTGCACTCCAGATAGTCTCCGACTCCTGCTTCGCTCTTCGTGTGTCGAGTGATCCGGTGTCCATCGCTCGTGGTCAAATCGGCGTTAGAATTGCTTTCAGCGTAAGAGCTGAGCGCACACTCCTAGGGTGGATCCCAGTCAACAATCGGCTGTGTGCAGTTCGATTGGTCGGTTATGCGTGTGTCAATAGTAACAGATGAGCGTCGATGCTTGTTCGTATCAAGTGAGTGGCCAGCCTTCCTAGATAGTTCAAACAAGAGTATAGCAGTGTTTGGGATGCGTTGCGCACTATATTGGCACAACGCCAGATCGCTTTCGCAGAAGCTTCAGCTAAAGCTTTATTACTTGAGCGGTTACATCTCACCAAGCGGACCGATATAGGATGAAATTTCGTCGTGTATACAGAAGGCACATTCGGCTTTTGCCAACCTCAGCCATTTGTAGCGTCGGCGTAACATCCTATTGTCAGTCAAGGGTCGAGTGTATATCGCGGCTGTTAGATCTGTTCTCCTGCACGGCTCAAACATGGCTGACAAGAATAGAAGACTGGTGAGGGCTGTTGGTGTTCGAGCATCAACATCTCCGTAGCATTGCCCGAAAATGGTAGGAATACCGTATCACCAATGCTGAGGGTAGACGTAGGGTGTTGAGAACTAGGTGTCAGTCTCTGGGTCAAGTAATGAATCTAAACAGGTTAGGGTGACTGGGACATGTGTAATGCATGTCCACCGATAGACTTCCTCGACCTACACTGTCTTCCAAGACAGGTAGTGATTGGAAGGTAGGTCGAGGTGGTCGGTCCATGACATGGCATGAAAGTATCAAAACTCTGACCGGTGGACTTGGTCAAGTAGGACGTGTTAGACTTCCGGGTTGGGGTTCACGCGACCCGTCCACTAAATGGCTGGAGATATTAAGTGATATGGCTAGGTGTCGCGGCAAGTGGCGAAGTTGCAGTCGACCTCTTCCTTTGTCTTCGTGATTCCCGATTCCTATCTTACTTTCGGCTCGGTCTCGCTTCATGATTCTATTCTTTCTTCCCTTGACTGGATGATACTGGAAGGTATCGACCGAAACCCGACCACAGAAGCGCAAGTTTTATGGTCCACTGAGCTGAACTGAGGGAGCTCTATATACTTTCAGGAACGTGATGCCTTTCACTGCGGGGTCTTGGTAATATATATATATATATATATATATATATATATATATATATATATATATATATATATATATGCACGGATCTCGAGTCGAAGCAAGGGAAATAGGCAAGACTCCTTATGGGAAGGGTGCTAGAAGTTCTCGGGCGAATGATACTTCACGGCTTTCCACAACGCACCAGGGATTTGTCTTTGAGAAGCCTAATCGGAGCCTTTGTCTCAAAAGTCTGATTCGAGTGCGATTCAAGTCGGCACCCCAGGTTCTCGTGCTCAGAACGGGACGTCACTTGCAAATCTTGTGAGAAGAAGGGGTATCACCAGAGGGTCTGTCGTTCCACCGTAAAGGTGAAATACTCAGCGTCATTGATAACATCTACGCTCTCAACCATTACCACTGCTGCTGCTCCCAAGTGCTTGTCAAAAGCAGTCACGGATATCTCTATCAATGGACTGCCACTAAAAGCACTGATCGACACGAGGAGCTCTGGAAGCTGTCTCGAAAGCCACTGTCAATCGCACTTTTCCGAAAAAATTCATCCTCTCGTCGTCAATGGAATATTTCCATTACTATTGGTTGTAATCAAACAACCGAAGACCTGAAGTCGGATTCAGTCCAGGCTACTGTTGCCACAGTGGATCCATACCCACTACCAACCTTAGAGACTGATGCTGCTGACGTCGCAACGATCAATCAACATGGGTGCCCTGTTGCATTTTTCTCCAGAACTCTATCGTTAAGCGAATGCCATCATTTTGCAAACGAGGAAGAAGCACATGCCGTGATAGAAGTTGTTGGAAAATGGAAGCATTACTTTCTCATCAGTCACTTCAAGCTTGTCACTGATCAACGGTTGGTGGCTTTTACGTTCGATTCCAGAGAGGAGGAAGATCAAGAACAAAGTACAGCTCTGGCGCACCGAGTTGTTTCCATTTTCCTACGACATAATATATCGAACTGTTTCAAAGAAAAAAGCTGCGGATACACTTTCCCAAAGCTACTGTTCAACGGTGTTTAACACCGATTATTTAAAACTACTCCATGACAACCTAGGCCATCCTCGTTTGCGTACGGCAGATTTTCAGATGAATAAAGCATAAATCACCCGGCACCGTTCTTTCTCGATTTCTCGTATTGTCGTATCCGTCGTAACTGCACAATCTTGCTTGACTACATTGCAGTTCATTCATCTAAAAGTTGATGGACCGTTTTCTTCAACCCGACCAGTTTTTTGCGAATATCCGAACTCATCAAATGCTGCGGACGTGTGGACTCACTGGATCTGCACAGCCTGGACAAAAGATGCGTATACACCGCGTAGAGGTCGAATTTCGCAACTTACTACTCAGAACCTTGTTAGTAGGCAAAATGAAGCAAATACCACGAAGTAAATAACATATTATATGTAAATAACAAAGTCAGTTTAAAAAGTGCACACGAAAATTGTTTGATAGAGAAGCAAGTTAGCGGACTTGACCGGTATTTAATGTTGCATAATGGCTCAAGGATTCACACTAACTTTGAGGGAAGAGTTCGTAGGTGATATATTCCTTCCAAGTATATGGGGTACTAATAGAGATGAAGTGTGATAGGGTCAGTGGTCCAGACGGGTTTTCGTCAAGAGTGCAAACCGAATTTGCTCTCATATCACCTCAACGTTAACATCTTTATACCATCAAATTGCCTTCCGTGAGAATACCCTGGATTATCCTCGAGTGTCACCCATGATGAAAATGCATGTTCACTGTCTGGAGGATAATGGCGTACCATGTTATACTCTGGACTTGTGCGTTCGAAGGCTTCTGTTGCGATAAACGTCCTCTGAGATAAGGAAAACTGGTCTGGTCAGCTTGACTGTCGTCACTTGCGTGTTCCATTTAATGTCAATATATGCCGTACGCTATTTTGTTTTTCATTCTACAGGATATGTAAAGCCTCTAGAATTAGTAGTAGGGACTGTGATGATGCATTCAAATGTACAACGAATAACAAATTTTCATATATATTAGGTGTAGATGGTAGCCTGAAGCCTACCGGAGGTTACTTATCTGACCGCTCTAGCAATCGCAGATCACTAACGCGATGTAAGGGCGCTAAACTTTACCTCGCAGTTTCTTTGTTAAACGCATTCTTCGGTCTTTCGTACTACGTGGACCCCCTGCACGTTACTGGGCACTGTACGAATAGGTTAACCAAGACGATATACTCCGCGACTCGTAAGAACTAGAAGGCGATCGGGAGAGATATTGATTAGCGTGTGTTTGAGAGCGTACGCAACAGCAGCAGTGAAATGGCCACCTCTATTGGCAGTCAGCTTTTAGTTAAACAGCGAACATGTTAAAGGAAGAACAAAGATGACTGTCGCCACAACGTGGTCGTGGTCACAACGCCCTAACTACTTTCAAAGATCGAATTTCTTCAGAGTATCAATCCGTTTCTATCCCACACATACTACTCCTTTCAAAGTCTATTTTAGACTCCCATGAATAACTTATTGGCTGGTCTATTTTCTTTCATTCCTTGATCGTAATTCGCCATCTAAAACTTACATGTTCGAATCAATTACACATTGTGTTAACCATTCACGTGGTTCACCGCAAGGCATTTCTCATCAGACCTAAAAAGAACGTGACGAAATATACGTGGTCACAGCGTCCAACAAATCTGACTGATAGTTTACGACAGTATTATCGGGGAATTTGTAGCGCACTCCTTCAGCTTAAATGTAGACATTCGATGGGGTGAGTCTAATCTGCAACTGGACACAGAATAACTTCTTCAGTGCAACGGAGGTGACAAGTTGCAGTCAGGGTATTGTTAAGGAGGCTAGCACTGCTAAGAAGTGACTAATAAATGAAAGAGAACCGTAAAACAACGGTTGTGAGTGATCTATGAAAAGGGACGTTATTGACTGAGAAGATGGTTTTGGCACTACGTGTGTTTCATACAGAGATGATGAATATATTCTCAGTCTCGCTAGTAGGAGAGAATGATCCAGATCTACACCGTGTTTTCTGTTACAGTAGGTGGCTATGGCTGAACCCACATCCTGCACCGTGGACACAAATACTCGCAAAATCTCTGTAGTGTTGCATCGACCCCACTTTTCGGAAAACATGGTGATAATTTTACCTTATCATGTGGCGACTTAAATTTAGATGGATCAAGATTATCATAACCGTGTATGGTCAAGCAATCACTGCTTTACATGGTGGTGGGCATAGATAGGGCTGAATGAAGGCACTTCATTGTGCGTCCCAATGACCTCGTCCGCGTAAACGAAGTAATCGCATCAGTCAAATTCAGGCCACTGCACACATTCACGTTTAGGCACAATTGGTTTCCTGGTCATACACACGAAACTGTTTCGAGGACCGGGTTCACCCAGCTCTCCGCAGAACCATCTCACTGCTGTCTATGTGTTGTAGTCAGCTCACACATGAGTGAACCATTCCCACAGCGCACATCAGGACATACACACACACCAAAAATATGTGTGGTGTGTCTGCGTGCAGTATGTCGTACATGTGGCTAAACATGGGGCGGGGATACTCGGGTGAACCCAGTCCTTGAAACAGTTTCGTGCACCGGAAAGTGTGAGTGTGCATGACCAGGAAATCAATTGTGTTTGAACGGTACGGGTATTACCACATCGATAGATTCAGTTATACGCAGATCAAATAAAGTGAATTTTTGCAAGTGAGTTCAATTTGAATGAACCTCGTTCGGTTTGCTCTGCCTATTACATAACTATCAAAAACATGCACTTGGCACTGAACGCCACTCAGCGTGCTGACATTCGTAGCGTCTGTCGATATCGTGCGTGCATTGTGTACCTTCTTCACATGGTTTGGTCTGTCTGCAAGATGGTTGAGGAGAAAATTACGGCCTAGAAGTTCAGAAGTCTGGGTCCACATGACCCATAGGCCCGTATTACGGTCGAGCTGAGTACGACTACTATGATGGATAAACTAAGCGGTTGTTCTTCTGCTTCTCTAAGGCACAGCATATGCACTGAGATGACTTCGCAACTGAGGGATGAAAACCTAGAGCCGGATCGAGAATGTCAGTAAAGTGAAAAGGTTACCTGGACGCCCCACGATAACCGCTTTTCGTTGTCACTGTCACTTAATGATCTTGACTGAAGGTTGAGGAAAATAAAAGATAATGGATCTATGGGAGAACGACATGGTATCATGCTAGGATAAACTGAAGGTTGAGAAGTGCAAAAATAATGGTAGTCTAGCTGAGGATAGCGGTCGACCCAATAGATCTTTATTTACTAAGTGCGGTTGCGATTACAGGATGATAAACGAGTACATATAGTGAGAACTAAAACTTGATTCAGTTATTTCGATCTTTCCTTCCACGTTACGAACAACTGTCTGAAGAGGTTATGGCAAACAGGTGCAACTTCTGTTGATCGTTTACCTGTAGCTCCAAGTTTGTGAATGTGCTGATGGGCCAGCTAGTTATTTTGGTTAGGATTGTAACACTGTGGATGATCAAAAATAATAACACTGTGAATCAGTTGTCCCGTACGATCTGTGGTCACGCTTTGTCTCTGGCTGACTTAGTGCTGTATGGGCAGGGATACTGATCTTTAACACATATAATGAGAAACAGGGATATGGTTTTCGATAGTGTCTTTCAACTCCCGACCAGTATCCTTGTTATTAAACGTAATATATGTATTTCTGTATCCCGTGCTATTACAGATATGGTGGAATAAAATTACTGGAGTCACAAGAACAAACACTATAAAGATTTAAGCCGTAGTCGGATTGTTGGTTGGTTTGAAAAACCAACAGTACACCGCTTATCAGAGACTATATTAAACTTGATAGTCCGTAACATGGAAGAAGGATATTAGCTTTATTAACCAACTTTATTAAGCGTAGTGATTGTACGCCCAATTGTGGGTGGTGATGGCCGGTTGCTGGTGTCGGACCAATGCACTTGGCCATTTAGAGCGTGTCGGGCTTCCACAGTAGGTTAAATAACAACGAGATCCATCCAATCACTGACCATATGCAGGAAGATATGACTATGTGACATGAAAAATGACACTTGTATCTGCACCACTTAACACTCAACATGATACTATTATTATCTGTGGTTTTCTCCTTAAGTTTCAATTCTAATATTCGAGTTAGGTTGCTGTTGGGAAGTGGGAATCAATGAACTGTTAGTGGTTGTTACGGTGTACTAATCACGGACAGCGTGGCAGGAGTACGTCGGTAGCTTCGCACGATCGCTCCACGGTAAAATGAACCATTTTTGAACCTTCCTTGGCATATCACGTTATCGGTCATCTTCAACTGAAACGGACAATCAGACGCATTTTTCCGCCGGATGTTAAAATCTAACTGCTGCTACCGTTTCCAGAAGCTTACATAGAAATTCCACCGCCCCGGGGCGGATCCGCTTCCAGTGAACATACTGTATTACATGTTAACGCTGAGGATGAAATGAGAGCAAATTCGGTTTGCACTCTTGACGAAAACCCGTCTGGACCACTGACCCTATCACACTTCATCTCTATTAGTACCCCATATACTTGGAAGGAATATATCACCTACGAACTCTTCCCTCAAAGTTAGTGTGAATCCTTGAGCCATTATGCAACATTAAATACCGGTCAAGTCCGCTAACTTGCTTCTCTATCAAACAATTTTCGTGTGCACTTTTTAAACTGACTTTGTTATTTACATATAATATGTTATTTACTTCGTGGTATTTGCTTCATTTTGCCTACTAACAAGGTTCTGAGTAGTAAGTTGCGAAATTCGACCTCTACGCGGTGTATACGCATCTTTTGTCCAGGCTGTGCAGATCCAGTGAGTCCACACGTCCGCAGCATTTGATGAGTTCGGATATTCGCAAAAAACTGGTCGGGTTGAAGAAAACGGTCCATCAACTTTTAGATGAATGAACTGCAATGTAGTCAAGCAAGATTGTGCAGTTACGACGGATACGACAATACGAGAAATCGAGAAAGAACGGTGCCGGGTGATTTATGCTTTATTCATCTGAAAATCTGCCGTACGCTAAAATGTAAAGAAAACGTTCGTAAGACAATCTATCAGACAAAAAGTTTATCAGAATAATTCTCAATCGGTTATAAAATGCATAACAGTGGCATGCGCTTCTTTCTCCGCTTCTGAATGCCGACTTTCTGAAGGTGATACTGTCCGGGAAAAGGAAGCAACTGAAAGGCCATTTTGATTGAGAGACTCGGTGGTTGCGATATCTGTAACATCTGTTTCCACACCCAGAGCCACACCGAGCTCAATGGTGACACAAGATTTTCGAGCTGCTTTTTCAGTTGCTCAAGAGTCTCCAGGACATTCCGCGGAAGCAGGAAGGTTCGGTTTCGAACAAGTAGACTAATTCTATCAAAAAAGCGAGGTATCCACTGGGAATAGTAGACAAACATGTCGACCAGACGCTCTTGTGCTTTGATGTTGGTAGGCAGCGGAACCTATTGCAGCGGTCCTAGTTGTTCTGGATCCGCTTTGATTGTCCCTCTAGAAACTTCAAAACCGAGTAGAGTAAGATGCCGAGTACGAATGATATTCTTTTCCTCATTGAGTGTGATATCGTATCTTCGAACAACCTCGAGGAACTTAGACCGACCCAGATTGTGTTATAATTCGGTTATGCCGCAAATCAATGGATTATCTACGTAAACGAATGTACTAGACCGCTTCTCAGCTTCAATGACGCTATCAATAGTAAGTTGGAAGCAAGCGACTTCGTTTGTAATACCGAAACACACGCGACAGAACTGGTACAGCTTACCCCAGGCTTCAAAAGCTGTAAATATTTTTCCAACGGCACGGATAGGGATCTGATTAAAAGCATTTGTCAGATAAAGCGTGCTGTAGACTTCGTACCTGGGGATTTTCACGATCAAGTCGTCAATCCGTGAAAATGGATATGCGTCGATTGCCGTACGACGTTTACGGCGATCATTAGACGTTACTAATACCTTTGCTCTCCACGGAGAATCAGATGGTTCGACGATTCCAGATTGTAACAGCCGTTCGACTTCAGATTTGATAAAGGCTATATCTTGCGCTGAATGACGTCTTGACTTTATGGCGATCGGTTTGCAGTTCGGTGTTAAATGCTTGAAGAGAGGTTATTGTAGTGAGACCGTAAGCCAGTCGGATTCACGCTACAGCTGATGTCCGTCCACATTCATCAGTCCGAACGTGACTGGCCAGCCTTTATGCCACCTTCGCGTGCGTCATACAATCATGTGTTTTAATCGATTTGTACGCGCATTGCCTTGCCTTGCAAAACCACTCTGCAATGAAGTATCATAACATTGTTTATCGTTTCTGTTATACAACTTCCTGTTTCCCCTTTTCAGCTCCCATACATGTATTGTAGGTTGAATGAAGCCTAAATTGTTTATCTCCTTCGTTCTCCGTCTACTCTTGAGTCTGTCTGTAGATTACGCACATAACATATCATCACACTGTTCTAATCCAGAGGCGCGTGTTCTCTCTGACTGGGGTAATCAGACCAGGACTGACCGTTATAACAATTTCTGGCGACGTTGAATAATAGTTATTCCAGCAGATACTCAAGTACCAACAAGAACAGTTTGGAATTTTATTCCAGCGGCTTTCAGTGCAGCCAAAAGTGGACAGCCCGAAGATATAAACTGTGGAGACGCTGTTTCAAAGCACGAGTGAATTTAATTATCAGCCTGACGATGGTGTAACGTTCCACTCGTGGTATCGCAGATACGAAGATGTTCTCAAAGTTGATGGTGCTGCTTTCGATGAGGCCGCTTGTGTACGACTTCTGTTGCGTAAACTAAGTCCGACTGAACACGACAAATACTGCAATTTTATCCTACCGAAACATCCGAGGGATCTTGATTTAACACAAACAGTTAAACAACCCAGTGCAATTTTTAGTGAACATTCCTCTTGTTATTACACATTACCAGTGTTAGCAGATTTCAAAACCTGCAGACGGTGATTTTATCTCTTATGCAGGCCGTGGTAATCGTAAATGTGAACGTTTCAAACTCCAGAGTCTCACAAATGATCGGTTCAAAACTCTTATTTTTGTCTGTGGTCTCCACACACCTGCTGACAGCGTCATTCGCACCCGGCTCTTAGCCTGAAATCACATTACAGCAAATCACCGAAGAGAGTCAGCATTTGTTCAATTTAAAACACGATACCCAGATGATCCAGAACCCAGAGATGCAGCTAGTTCCCGGGATCAATGCTCTACATACGTCTAGAAGACCACGAGTTCCCCAACTAAACTTCAAAAATAGACGACGGACCGCATGTTGGCACTGCGGATTGTGGCATTCCGCTCGTTTCTGTGCGCGCAGGTCACACGAATGTGGAATTTGTGGTGAATTGGTCGCAACGAAAGCATCTGTCGCGGCCGTCCTAAGCCACACTCATACAACGATGCATCAACTAGACATCGTGGTTCTTCAAAACTCATTTTTGCCATGAATGGCCTCGATTTCCAGTCCCGTCGGAAGTAAGTTTCTAGTTGCATTTATAACCTGCCAGCGAAATTGCCATTGGACGCAGCATCTGATGTGACTATCATTATCTGAAGCCACGTGGAATTTATTAGGCAGATCTGTTTATCAGCAAACTAACCATATTGCTCGCGCAGCATCAGGTGAACAATTGTCATTTGTTGGTGAGTTTCTGTGTAAATTTTCTTTTCGTGACTGTCGTTCGTGTGGTACATGTTACGTATCAAACCGCAGTCACTTGAGCCTACTTGGTATCGATTGGATGGACAAATTAGATTTGTGACAGTTTACTTTTAATGAAATTTGTGATTCTTCTAACTTTATGCTACCCTCACAATCAAAACATGTGAGCGGTGTTGTATCAATGTCCTTTAAAGACTTGTGTATTGAACTTTCACGTTTCAAAACAAATTATCCTGACAGTTTTTCCGACGGTCTTGGTTTATGCTGTAAGACAAAAGCATTTTTACATGTAAATCCCGGCATTAGACTTGTGTTTTTTCCCAAACAACCTGTACGTTACGCATCAGTGGAGCTTGTTGACCGCGAGTTGGCCCGGCTGGAGCCACTGGGAGTAGTTTTCCACGTCAGCTACTCATTATGCGCGGCACCTATCGTAGCAATTGGAAAGGCGAATGACACAATCAGCATCTGTGTCAATTTTCCAACAGGACTGAGCCGTTGTCTTGAGACACATCAGTACCCGCTACTTGTGCCAGATGACTTGTTTGCAAAGTTGAACGGCGGTAAAATATTTTCAAAAACTGATTTTTTTTGTTGCCTACCTACAAGCTGAGGTTGAAGATGAGTGCAAGGAGTTGCTTACCGTGAAGATTCACAAAGGTCTTATCGTTACAACCGTTTACCTTTTGGTGTTAGATGTGCCCCAGAAATTTTTAAGCAGATAATGGATACCATGTTAGCCGGCCTGGAATTCGCAGTGGGATATCTAGATGACCTAATTATTGTTAGAAAAACAACGGATGAACATACTGAGCATTTAAATGACTTTGCAGAGGATTTCCGAGTATGGATTCTGAGCTTAGCCTCCGAAATGTTCATTTGGATTATCCGGTATCACCTACTTGGGGTCGGTCATTGGCAGTACAGGTAAGAGACCGGATCCAATGAAGATCGCAGCGATAGGGAGCATGCCGGCTGCAACTAATAAAGAAACATTCCAGTCCTTCCTCGAACTTGTAAATTACCATCACAATTTTGTACCACAAATGTATCCACTACCAGCTCCCTTGAATCAACTGCTGAGGCGAAACACCGAATGGCACTGATCACCGGCACGTCAAAACGCATTCGTTGACATCAAAAGAGTTTTCACGTCCGACTTACTCACTATGACCCCAAGTTACCTATGATCACAGCTGCTGACGCTTTCGAGTATGGAACTGAGGCGGTAAAACTGCACGAATTTCCCAATGGCAGTCGTAATGCGGTATACCACGTCTCTAGATCACTCACAACAGCAGAAAAGAATTACGGCTAAATTGAAAAAGAAGGACTGTCACCGATTTTCACACTCAAAAAGTTTCATAAGGTGTTACATGGAAGAAAATTCACCCTGCTTACTGCTCACGAGCCGTTATTATCTATCTTTGGCACGAAGACGGGTACCACTGCATACTGCGAATCGCTTGCAGCGTTGGGCCACAATGTTGTTAGGTTATGATTTTGAGTTGCGCCTCGTAAAAACAACAAGTTTTGGCCATGCCGATGCCCTCTCCAGACTAACAGCTGATCACGGCAGTCGTCTTCCTGATGAGGATAGTGTAATTGCATTGATCATCGTTGATTCTGACGCTCATTATGTTTTCGAAGATTCGCTGCGCGGTCTACCAGTCATCACTGAAATGATCCGGCGCGAAACAGCGAAGGACAGACTATGGCAGGGCGTGCTGCTTTATTGTAGAACGGGTCGATCCCGCAATCTTCCCAACAGAGCTTGCCAAGAGTTCTTCGAAAGTAGATTAGCCTTATCTTTTGAAAATGGATGTCTCATGTTCGGTGAACGAGTCGCCGTGCCTCAGACATCGCAGTCAGCGGTGGTAAAACAATTCCACCACGGTCACTGTGATATCAGGCGCATAAAGACACTCTCTCGGAGTTATGCATATCGGCCCTTTATGGAGCAACGAATTGCACACGAGGTAACAGCTTGTCACAACTGTTCAGTGGCGGCTAAACTACCACCTAAGAGTGAACCCCAATCATGGCAACCCCTAACAGTCCCCTGGTCCTGCATTCACATTGATTTCGCCGGGCCCATTGACGGCAGGTATTATCTAATCACTGTCGATGCATTCTTCAAATGGCTTGAAGTTATTCCTATGCGTGTCATAACCACAACCTCTGTAATTTCAAACTTGAGTGGAATATTTGCTCAATCCGGTGTGCCAGAAGTTCTCGTCTCCGATAATCGTCCACAATTTACATCTTCACCGTTTGCAGTGTTTTGTGCTTCAAAAGGCATTCGCCACAGTTGCTCCCCAATATACCACCCACAGTCAAATATCCAAATCGAACAGTAAGTTGACTCGTTTGATCGTTCTTCTATCAAGTCACAAAGGGAAGGGCGACTACAGTAGTCAATTGATGCTTTCCTCCTGACATACCGCTCAACATCTAACCCATCTACCACGGAGCAGAAGTCTCTAGCTGAATTGTTCCTAGGCCGACTTATGGAGCTACCCGAAGATGCATTGATCCCGGTCGCTCGTGATACTGGCGAGCCGCAAATTCATACATCCATTTATGTCAGAGCATTTAAGACTGGAGATCGAGTTGGTATGCAATTTTCGGAACGGTTTGGAGAACTGGATTCCCGGACGGATTGTGAGACAAGAAGGAACAATCATGTATAGGGTTAGAGTGGGTGGTTTCATCTGGACCGGGCATGTTAACCATCCCAGATCTCGAAATATGCTGTACGACTCAGTAGAACGTCCCTCCGATTTCATACCTATGGATGTATTGATAGATCATCAAGATGTCAAGACAAGTCCGGAAGATTTCGTTGCTCTTATAGGGGCATCTGAACAGTTAGACCGGAGACACTCAAGACGGATTCGGTCTCCAATACGCCGGTTGAATATCAGCAGTAGCAATCGAACTTATGAAACTAACGTAGCTCAGATCACCGAACATCCTCAAAGGAGGGAGGTTAAATGAGACCGCAAGTCAGTCGGATTCACGCCACAGCTGATGTCTGTCCACGCCCATCTGGCCGAACGTCACTGACCAGCCTTTATGCCACCTTCGCATGCGTCATCCAACCATGTTTTTTTCGATCTGTACGCGAATCGCCTTGCCCTGTAAAACCACTCTGCAGAAAAGTATCATTACACTGTTCTGACTGGGGTAATCAGGTCAGGACCGCCCGTTATAACAGTTGCGGGTTAAAGTGGGCCCCCGCAAGAAGACTACAGAGAGTAAAGGGAGGCTTACTTCCAAAAAAGGGAATCTCGACAGTTTGTATGATTCAAGTACGTTCGTGCACAGGTAGGGAAGGGCAAAGAGTTAAATGTGATCTTAACGATAATCTCTGTATTGAACAGAAGAGTAAAGATCACCACAGGAAAGAATAGAAAAACATGTAGTGGCCATTGTGACTCCTTGCTGTGCGGGGACGGTTAGCCAACGGTGTTTCTCAACAGCAAAATTGGAGATACAACTCAGCGAACTGCTTGTGTCAATAAGAGCATGTACGGGAATGTTATTCCCTTCTAGGTTAATTACAGCATCAGAAAGACTGAGTGGAACATTGGCGATGGTAACAGCAGATATGAACAAACTGGTAGTTGAGGGAACATGTCGCCGGGATACAGGTTCCACTTGAGACGAAGATCGATGTACCCGCTGAAAGTGTCCATTTTGCCACGAGATTAACACAACGCTCTCTCTCTTTCTCTAACGGTGTCAAGCGAGACCACAAAAATAACAGGAACTAGCTTTTGAGAGAACAAGGTTTTCGGCTGAAACGGAGTTAACATGCTGGTCGGAAGATGCGTTTTTGTCACATAGAGTATACGAAGACGAGGGGTCAACAGTATATACCATGGATCGCTTCTGAGCTAATTCTAATTTTTTCGCAATATCGTAAGTAGCTTTGAAGTCTAAATTTTCTTCTAATAGCCTCTGACGGATATGATTTGACGACAGTCCACGAATAAATGCATCGTGAATAAACTCCTCACGATGCTGCCCACTACTGGCAGATTCGGATTCACAGTCGGTAGAAATTGTTTTCGGCTTCTGAAGAAACTGATGGAGAGGCTGACCATGTTCTTGTCTTGAAGCTGACAGTACATGTCGAATGGAGGTGGGGTTCTTTGGTCGTATGTACAATTTTTCCAGAGTGTTTATGGCCTTGTCGTAATCCTGACAATTCGCAGTGTGTCTGTAGATAGATGGAGTGATAAAGTTTGTCAGGGTGGCGAGTATGTCAACGCGGAGTAGATCAACAGTAATGAGAAAGTTATCGAAGGTTTTCTTCCAATGAATCCAGTTGTTCGATACGTCTGGCGAGTGAGGGTCAATGTCGAAACGATCAGGTCGAATTGTACGTTTCATATCCGACCTGAACAAACTGTGACGAACGATTACAAACAAACACAGACGAGATGAGTGAAGAAGTCGGAATGGCTATTTTCATACTTTAATCAGTTTGAAATCATATCATACAGCTGAAACAGAATCAGTGAACCACTAGCAAAAATATGAGTGAAATGCCCTGTGGTAAACAGGGTGACAATATTGGTCAGGCCAAGGAATGTAAGGAATCTCACACTGAACCTGTTAAAGTCGCCACAGACAACAGTGAAGAGTCGACCAAGTTCAGTCGATTTGTAGAGGCAATATCGCGGAATTAATCAAGCTCAAGCGAGGACAAGTTGAGGGAAATGTGCATTTTGACTAGAATTACACATGCGTGATGACTTAGATAGTTAGATTTGCACTATACTACGGAAGCTGTTGGGGAAATACCTTTCCCCACAAATCGATGCCAAGGAATTCGAATCTTCGGTCAGTTTTTACCTACTTTGCTTCCTTTAGGAGATATTTGATATCGACTTTGAATTTGAATAACTCGCGGTTGTACTTTATGCAGAAACTGTATAATCCATCTTCACCGGAGTGCGCTATGTTGTTTTAATCTTCAAGGCCGCACAATTTTGTATTTATGCAGCGTAGTTGCAATAAACAGTCGCCTTTGGTCCATAATCAAATGCACGGCTGAGCTGAAGGTTTTGTCTTCGGTGTTCTTCCTTGCTTGTGTGGGCTATCCTGGGATCGAGTACCGGTAGTAGCGCGAGAACCGGGAAGTTGTGTATTACCGACCGAGCGATATTCGTGGGGGCTCGTAACAGAAGCACTGACTTGAGATGGAGAATACGTAAACATATTTTCCGTCCTTTCTGCCGTTTCTTTTCCTCCCATCATTGTAATTAGTGTTGTTTTGTTGACACCATACTTAGTTTCAGGCCGGTGTAAAAACAAATATCGAACCATCTGTTTAAAGAAAACCATCTATAAGTACCTTGCTACCAAATAAAAGTGCGAACCTGAATATCACTGCATGCATTTCGACCCTTGGGACGCTATATTATGAATGTCAAGCAAAAATAAACAACCAAATTCTCAGTGGGTTCTTGGAAAGATCCTCCTCTAAGGTGAATATTGAACAGCCCAGTACCGAGGTAGTGTTTATTTTCGGCACTGCTCATATACATCGACGGGCATCTGAAGCTCGTTTGGCCATTAAATATTCTTTCTGTTTTCTTCCTCCGTATAGTCCGTTTTTCAGCTGCACTGAGGAGGCATTTACCTGTTTTAAAACTTTGGCAAAAGTTTTATTGGAAAAAAAAACAGAAAAGCCCATGAACCTGCCAGAAGGACAGCCTTCCAGGATGCTTAGATTTCTTTTATTACAATAAATTTGCCATAAATCCATTTAAGATATCACAACAACCGCTCGTGCTTCATACAATATACACATTCACATTCAGACAACCATCCAAAGACTTTAAACTGGTAGTAATGAATCTTTTGTAAAATATATGGTCTAATTAGTATTTTTACGTAAGATAAATTCATTTGTGATGGATGGCTCAAACTGTGGCACAAGGCTCATATGCCGCATGGCAAGACCATTAAACTGGCGCGTTTGGCTCTGAAACTACGGCAAATAATGTAGATAAGGGAAAACGACCTTAGTTTCTCGGTCTCAAGGGAGCACTCGACTGGACTGGTTAACGACACTGGGTTCCATGCTCCAAAAGGATACTCTTCCTATGAATGTGAGCCTACTGAAGTCGTGCAGTTTAAAGCTACCCGATGAATGGGAGCATAGGACAAGAGAGTTAGTTATGTTATTTGTCCATGTTGTGTATCGCGGTTAGTTATTGTATATCATGCTTCGATCAAACAATTATCACGCCAGAATGCGAAGAATAAAGGCCCAAAATATAGGCTTTATCCGTTGAACAGATTGAGCATACACGCTGAAATAGACAATGCGAATTACGGATGGGCAGTAATAAGAAGCAGTTAATGCACCAAATTCTTCCCCGCTGAGTTTTACAATTTAGATTGCAGCAGCTATGGATGTTTACGTTTCACGATTTCGGAGATTGTACGGTCGTACTCTTTGTTGTTTATCTGCGAGCGATGACTGTATTGTGTTATTAGGAATGTGTTGACCTAACACTTCTTTGTGAACGGGGTCATCAGTGTTTGTGTGGTGGTCTGATATGCTATCTGTGTCTGACGCACAATCATCATCAAGATTACGCTGCTGCTGTTCTTTTGGAGGGAGGTTGTGGACAGAAACCGTTTCCTCGCGTCCGTCTGGTGGATGCATATGAGCATTCCTTGGGTGTCATTCAACGAGTTCCGCTTCGTCGACAGCAGCCTCATGCTTCGACGAACGGACATGGCGCCTCATGAAGACTGGTCCGGGAGCAGTAAGCTAGCTTGATAAAGAGACTCCCGATGTGGATTTCTTATTGTATCGTAGCAAACATTCGTGTGGGGTGGCGTTCGAGGCAGTGCACAACAGGGAGCGAATGGAATGGAGTGCATCTGGAAGGACAGTTTCCCATTCGGTGATAAGCAGAGACCTGAATTTGATGGCGAGAGAGATGCAACGTCGTGTGGTACCACTTAGGCGTTTTACTTGCCCATCAGACTGTGGACTGTACGCTGTCGTTCTGCTGGTCATAGTTCCTTTAGCATGTAAGAAATGTTTCAGTTGTTTAAACATGAACGAAGGACCGCGGTCTGAGTGCATGTACGAAGGCATGCCGAACAGAGAACATTTGGCAGAATCTGTTTATGATAGTTGACGCCGTCATGTCATGGCAAGGAAAGGCGAATGGAAATCAGGAATACCCGTCAATTATCGTAATTAGGTACGTATTACAAGTGGCCGAAGGCAATGGACCCTTGAAGTCAAGATTTAAACGTTCGAATGGAGAGGTGGCTTTGACCCCGTTTTTCAATAGGTATTTTGCAAAATCTCGGTTTTAGCTCAGCGCAGACAGGACAACTGGATATTGTTTTCTTTACATCCTCAGCCGAGAAGGGGAGATTCCTGGATCGTACAGAGTGTCTCAAGTGGACTGTTCCGAGATGGCACAGGGAATCATGTAAATTCTACAGAGTAATTTCACATGCGGAGCGGCAATACCCACGAGATAGTGTATCGGTTGCTTTGTTGTCCTCACCGCGACGGTAAACGACGTTGAAGTTGTAACATGATAGTACGATGCGCCAACGCTGTATCTTATCATTCTTTACTTTGCCTCGGTGATTTATGTCCTACATAATAGTGACCGATCTTTGATTCGTGATTACTCGAAAGTTTCCAACAAGTAAATAATGTCACCACTTTTGGATGGCCTCAGTAATGGCAAACGCCTGCTTTTCCACCGATGAATGTGTCGTTCATAACCTGTCAGTGTCCTAGAAAAGAAAGCAGTCGGTCTACTGCCCTGTGTTAGTACTGCAGCGATAACGATGTCAGAAGCGTCAGTCTCGACCACGAGGAGTGACTTTGGATCTACTGTTGACGTCACGGATCTCGAAAGTTCGTCTTTCATAGACTTGTAAGATGTTGCAATTTCCTCCGGCAAGGGAAATATCCGGTTGTTGACTAGAGACCGAATTTTCTCCGAATAATTTAATATCCATGGTGAATAATACTCGAAGAGCCCAATGATGCGCTGTTGAGACTTACAGTCTTGAGGAAGTGGTAGGTTTCGAAGAGGTTTAAGTCTATCAGGATCAGATTTAATCGACCTGTGGGAAATTTCGTATCCCAAAATCCTAATCAGCTTTACTCCGATTGTTCTTTTACTGTCGTTAAATGTCAGTCCGAATTTCTTGGCAGCAGTAAAGAATCGCGATAGGTTTTTCCAGTGTTGTTCTTCGTCCTCACCACAAATAGTAATATTGTCCAAGTATGCAAAGGTGCCTGCGAGGGATTCCGCATTGATAATCTGATCGATGACCCTCTGAAAGCACGACACAACGTTGGTGACATCAAAGGGAATTCGACGGGACTGGAACAGATTACCGCAGGTTTCAAATGCAGTGAAAGCCTTGACTTCCTCCCCCATCGATATTTGGTGGTAGGCAGATTTCAAGTCTAGAGTACTAGAAACAACATAGCTTGATATTTTTTCGACCATTTGATCGACCTTTGGGAGTGAATAGGCGTCAAGGAGCGTGAGTCGATTAACTGCCTGTCTATAATCAATTACCATTCTGCGTTCCTGCCGTTCTTTAGTGGTGACCTGTACCTGAACGCGCCAGGCGGAGTTGCACGATTCTATGGTCTGCTCTTTTGAAAGATTTCGATTTTCATCTTGATGAAGCGTTCATCTGCGGCGGAATGTCGTCGTGATTTGGTGGCGATCGGGATGCATTTGGGTAACACGTTGTGAAAACAGAGATGGCGGGTCAATACGACCAGAAGTAAGGTTAGACAATGAAAAGGATTCACTTTGGTCTCCGAAAGGAATTACTAGCTGCTGCTGGCGCTATACCCGACTCAAGCGGGCGAGAGCGTGGTTCCTTGAACATAGCTGGATTACATGTTGAGGCTGAATGCAAAGAATCAGACGGGTTAATTGAATGAGATTGATGGCTAGCCATTTCCAACGAAGGAGCTTGTTTGTAGCCAATATTGAAATCCAGTGACCTGTTTTCCAGAAGTCATTGTCGAATGGTGTTGGAATACATTTCACTGATGAAAGTACCGCGTATAGCGTTGTTTTGATTTTGTTCGGCTGTGACAGATTTGAAAGTACTGTCTTTTGCTAAGATTTTGAGCTTTTGTAGGAACTGGTCCAGAGTTTGACCCGCTTCCTGTCTACAAAAGGATAACAGGTGCCGAGCAAAAACCTCATTTTTCGGTGTTATGTAAATTTTCTAAGAGCATCGGCCGCTGTTTCGTACGCTTTGCACTCACCAATGTATTCGTACACTGGTGTCGTGACGTAGTTTATAAGAACATCGAGCTTATCTTAATCGAACGTTAAAGATTTAGTGGTGAAAGTACTGAATGTACGGAACCAATGATTCCGGACCAGTGATCGTGTTTGTGACGAAGGGTCAGCATTAACGTGTCCGAGTAGTAAAATTCTGTCCATTGTTGAACGAATAAATTGTTGTTGACCTCTTTTGACGTGCACTGTGCATCTCCAAAATGTACAGTACAGCTTATATGTCAGTTATTCTTGGGTTAATATTAGATAGAAACTGACCATAGCCCGTCTCCACGCAATTGAGTAGCTGTGAATGGTGATGACACCCTTCCTGAAGTAAATACTCTCACAGCTCAGCTTATTTTGGGTTGAAACGTGGGTTGATCTTAAGTTCAACTGTAGTGGAGGTTGTATCTAGTAAACCGCGGTTCGACCAATTCTGCACTGGTTGAGAGACCTGGCATTCGCTAGTTTAAGATATTTGCCGGTCAGGGATTATGGATTAAGGCTGTCTACGAAATCTAATAATGGTCGAACTGAGTGACAGGTCCTAACAACTAGGTAATACGCACTGTTTATTTCGTCATCAGGTTATTTCTTATCCCGTTAAATTAACTCAAGTGAACTCTATTTCCTGGTGCGTGTCTTACGTTATGAGAAATCCTCCGTCTTATTGCGCACTGTCCGTGGCTTCTGTATCAAGATGCAGAAGACTGCGCAGAGATCAGCAGATAAAAAGAATCCATGTGAAAATGGATAAATCTGGCATATGGTATGTACCTATCGGAGGGATATTGCAGCGGTAAATCTTATATCCTTGATGGGCTTAACGGATTCGCGCTCAATGTTAAACACTGGCGTTGACATGTGGCCTGATCAAACGATTTTGCGTTAGCTCCACTGTAGGACGCGTGTTGTGATGCGGGATTTTGCGAAATGTCAAAGTAGAACGGCTTGACGGGAGAGAGGTTCTGGTGTGTAACAGCATTTAATATTAGGAACCTTAAGGGGAAAGGGTATAGCGCTGTGGTTCGTAGCGTTTTACTTTAAGGTTACAAGGCCTGGCCTCTTTGCGTTGAGGATGTTCGGCGGTCTTCGGTGTTTGACCACTGATATCTTCGAAGCATTGCTCGCATCTATTTGTAATATCTTGTGAGCGATAGCGAGGTTCGTCGTCATGTATTAGGCACGATAGTCGCCATCTGACTGAAATGATCGCTCTACACCACCTCTGATGTCTCGGGCATGTTTCGTGAATACCTACCCATCGTTTACCTTTCCGTGCCCTTCGTACGTGCTGGACAAGGCTGGAGGTGGTCAGGCCATAACTTCTCGTAGAGGTGTGGAGAAACTGGCATCAGCACTGGTTTTGGTCGGGGCTTTCCGTCTTCCTGGTTCAAGCCCAGGAGATGAGGGCTATCGCTGGTTAGAGACGTCAGGGTTTGTGACTCAGAATAAAAGTCAACGATTCGAATGCTATTCGGTCTGTCTGCTGAACTGCCGTGTCCTACAAACAACAAACATCATTCAAAGAAGCAGAATGACAAATAACAGCAGAAGGTGTATGATGAAAAAGCATGATGAAAATCACAATGTATCATGCCTTTTTACTAACTACTTACTCTCTGTCGTACTTCCCTTCCCTCATTTCCGTACTTGTTCTTGTTTTGGCCCCATGCTTGATTTCAGACGGGTGTAAAAATATGATATCGAATGATTGACTACGTGGTTACCTGTTATGACCAAAGGCGTATTGCCACTCCAAACTTTTACTTATTCTGTCGTTTTTTGTTTGTTGCTATCACTTGGACCGTTCGTGGCTTGTTTTATGCTTGAAATCATGAGGGTTGATACGAGAGGAACTGATTTCCGGCGGTGTTCGCCAAACGTTACTGAATCCTGCATATAGTCTTCAGTGAACCACTGGTCTCTCGCAGTCTGATCTCGAGCAGTGGCTGATCCGTTTCATAAAGCTAATTCTGAATGTGAAAGTTCTCATTTACAATTTTGTTCTCTGAACAGAATCAGCGATTAGTTTTTGGTTATATAGCTGCTGACTATTCACCTTCGGGTGCATAGAGCAATCACTTGACTTGACTCTGACTGGTGAGAGTACACACTATCAGTGTACGAAACCTGATAGTTTTTCTGAGTCAAGGTTTGACTGCTTTCATCTTGTAGATATGAGAAAGCATGCAACACCAACCGCCACCGGTTGCATCAGCCACTGTCATAATGTTATGTCTCACCAAGGCCGACCACATCGTTTTAGTAACAAAACCCCTTTGTTGATGTGCACTATTTTATTTGCCATGCAAAAGCGATAACCTACTTTGAACAGCAATGTGACAAAAATTTCGTTTGATTTAATATTTTTCTCGTATTCACTATCGATCTACACAAGACCGAACAGCAGAGTGGCTGGAGAATGAATATGATGCGACCAGGATTTGTTCTGATCAATAGCACACAGGCACGGAGAACAACGAGCCACGTTTGTCCCGAATAGGGAAAGTTCTTCGTGCATTTAAACAGCGTTGATCAATCTGTAGGGAGTTCTCTTTGATAGCAATGTCCACTTCCAGGCCGGTCTGATTCTGCTTCAGTCGAGCTAGGGTCATTTCACCGTGCTTCACGCGATCCTTCAGCATCCGGATTGCACTACGAATCTCGATCACTTCATTTTGCAAACTGAATAATAGAAACAATACACATAAGTTTGGTTACTATTCGGAGTGTTTACTTTCATCAGATACTGCATGTTTGCAGTACTTGGTTTGACACATGATGTGACGTGGTCTGAAAATTATCATGTAGGGCTTGGTCAGTCACAATTTGGGAGTGCCTTTCTGCACGAAGGATGAGCACCAGTATCTACTATTTACATAAGGTAATAGGACTAAAATTTCAAAACAGTAGCATCTGCCTGGTATCTGCTTTGATAAGATTACATATGATGTGGATTAAAATTGCACTCAACAGTTGAGAGTTAATTACCATGACCGGGCCGAATGCATCCCCTGGTGAGGCCAGATAGAAAACACATGTAGTACTGACATGATTTTGATTGTTTTGTTTCAGTTCAGTTCATTCAACCACTAACCTCGCACTTCTGCGCTCAGGTTTTGGTTACTACCTTCCAGCATCGTCTAGTCAAAGTAAGAAGGAATGTAGGCATGAAATGGAAACGAATCAAAAGTAAGATAATAATCAGTAATCACGAAGACAAAGAAAGAGGTCGACTGCAACTTCGCCACTTGCCGCGACACCTAGCCATATCACTTAATATCTCCAGCCATTTAGTGGACGGGTCGCGTGAACCCCAACCCGGAAGTCTAACACGTCATACTTGGCCAAGTCCACTGGTCAGAGTTTTGATACTTTCCTGCCATGTCATGGACCGACCACCTCGACCTACCTTCCAATCACTACCTATCTTGGAAGACAGCGTAGGTCGAGGAAATCTATCAGTGGACATGCATTACACATGTCCCAGTCACCCTAACCTGCTTAGATTCAGTACTTGATCCAGGGACTGACATCTGGTTCTCAACACCCTTCGTCTAACCTCAGCATTGGTGATACGGTATTCCTACCATTTTCGGGCAATGCTACGGAGACGTTGATGCTCGAACACCGACAGTACTCGCCTGTCTTCTACTCTTATCAGGCACATTTCTGAATCGTATAGGAGAACAGATCTAACAACCGCAGTATACACTCGACCGTTGACAGACAGTCAGGTGTCACGCCGACGCCACAAATGGCTGAGGTTGACAAAAGCCGAATGTGCCTTTTGTATGCGCGATAAAACTTCATCCGACTCCTGTCTGTACTGTTTAGGTTTGAATCGAAGATGTTTTCTTTTTACTTGAAGGTCTGATCTCGAACCACTTACAAAATAGGAAGGTCATATTGCTCCGTCCTTATATCCAAATAGACTCATTGAACTATGCAACTAGGGAAGCAAGAGGACGATGTGCGTTATTGCGGTGATTCAGCAGCTGTCACACGTGATACGGCCAGGTACAGCTTCGTAGCCACTTACGCGGATGAGCCTCGACCAATCAGGATCGCCGCGGACAAGTCTGACAAGGCTCCCTGTGATTGGTCATCCTCGACTCTACCAATTATATTCTCTAATTAAACACTTTTATACAAACTCGTTCTGCAATGCAACTAAAGTGCTATTTCGCAGCCTTGGTCTTCTTGCTACTTTCGTTCGCGTAGTTCCGGGGGGGGGGGGGAGGTGACAATTTCAATACGTCCTGTCGGTTCGTTTAAATACGATTATTACAGCTATGGAGTTCAGACGAAAACAGGTGTATGAATGAAGTCATCATTCAAGATTTTCAGACCTAACTGAATTCCAGCTGAAGGATAGTTCGTGTAACCCCTTTGGGGTCCTCCTAATTGTCCTCATATTGAATTCTTCTGACCAGGACCCAGATTCAGAATAAAATCAACATAGTCTCTCGACTCAAGTGTCTACTTTGGCGAGTATAGTACAGATTAGGTGTGTGGACTAATTCACTGCTTTGGGGTGCGATCTTTTTAATGATCTGTCATACGGGGGTGGAACCGAACATCGTCCACTGACATGGCGATTTCCAGTAACGTACTTACAAGTCTTTTGCTTATCCGCAGCCTCCGCATGACTGCAATGAAAGGGTCGCACTGCATACCCAGAAGTAACTATTGAACCACCAGCGGCCCAAGACCGTGGTATTTGGAGGTTAAGTATCACAAGACCTCCGATAGGTCAATAATTCTAGTGAGATGAGGTGCTACAGAACTGTTGAGCACGAAGGCTGACCAGTGATACTGGGATTCGAGCGTCCCTTCTCACGCCTGATAGTGTAGTTCTTTCGCTACCCGACAACCTCCAGTCAGATATGCTGAAGTACACGAACTTTCACCTGTACAATTCTTTCGGTGTTATCTCGCATGGAAGGGAACGCAGACAGATAATTTTATCCATTTTTTCTTGATTTAGTCACAAGCCTCATGAATTTCAGACTAGAAGCTGATCAGTGTAAAATTGTCATGAAAAAGCTAATTAACCAGTGATTTGCATTCAGTTCACACAAGGGGTAATGCCATCATGTGAAAAAGTGGTCTAGAACGATCAAATGGTTGCTTCATAACAGACACATTTCCACATGCATTTGTACGGAATCATTTACTAATTTCCGCTGTGCGTATAAATGAGACTTTACTATTCTAAGATTGGTTTCAGAAACTATCACATTGATTTGTCAAATTAGCACAGATTTGCAGACCTATCATATAGATTTGGGTAACTATAAATTTAATTTGAGAACCGAATGCAGGGGCTGGTTCTCGTATAGGCGAAGCGCCTTTCACTGATCAACTGGCCACAAGCCTCTCTGGCCGACCATTGACCGTGGTGACCGCCTGTCTTACCACGCTCTTCCCGTGCAAAAATGGCACAGACCTCAGTCGTGCGATTCGTCACATTCACAGACGGACGTCGACACGGTGGGTCATGTGATCTGAGCCAGAAAACCAAACTGTCCTCCACCTGCCAATGGGAACGACGGCTCATTGCGTTAGACACTTTTGGGCTAGCGAGAAAATTTTGAATATCCGTTAGACAGAGTTGTGATACTGATTGCTGAACAACATCAGCATTCGGTGCAACGACACGATGCGAAGATGAAAATATGTAAATTACTTTACTAGCCTGAACATCGCTGTGTTGGATAACAGCTGGTCAGATTTTTTACTTACCATCCTGAAAAGTAATTTCCCACGGAAATTGTATTATACACGTAAATATATATATATATATATATATATATATATATATATATATATATATAATGTAAAGAATATTCCCAATATGCTTGAGTTCATGTTATCATGGACACAGAGCGTCCGTACTTCCAACATACATGTATTCTGAGAATCAACAGGAAAAACGTATCCAAATAAATATAATCTATGGAATCTCGCGCTGGATTGCTGCACCAGTAAGGTTAATTCTCATGGTGTTCCATCTTGTTTTTCTGATCGTTTTCGGACAATAAAACACCTGTTGAACATATACTGTTCGCCAAAGAAGCTCTCCTCTGACTAAACGCACTATGGTCACGAGGCTCCACACCGTCAATTCGGTTTTAATCTGAAATGAGCCGAGCATAGTCGTACTTTTACGTCATACCGTTGCATGAAATTTGTTATGAAAGTCAGGCACATAGTACTTTCCAGTCTGACAGCCCGCACGGCTATCCGTCCTTCTGAGTTCACGTGACGTTCACATAGGTGAAGGTCATCTGGCGCGCAGATGGGAAACCGGAATCAAGGAAGTCACGTCATTGGCTTACCAGGTATTTTTGTTTTTCAAGACGGGGTAGCGAACAGATGGGTCGGTCGGTTTGTTAGTGAAAATTCATCATTTGAAAAGATGAGTCAGCTTTTTCGTTATTCCGACACGGTCGTCGAAAAGCGTGTTTAGGAATAAATCTCAAAATGATAAAAGGAGGATGACAGCGACGGTACAGCACAATGGAGTTCCGGCGCCTGTCTGGGGAACCATCTGGTGGGAAGGTCGAAGCGAGCCGGTATTTCTGGACAGCATCAGCAATGATCAAGTTTGCTTAGAAGTCCTGATCCGACATATCTTGCACCTGTGGAACACAACTACTAAAGCGATTTCCCTGGACGACAACGCGCCTCTATAAAGTTCCCTCGTCGCACGCGAGTTTCATGCACAACATGGTGCAAAGACGCTCCAGTGGTCGACCCGAGCCCCCCGTTCTCAATTCAGTCTGGTTTTGTGGGACCAGCTTCTGAGGAAAGTGGATAGGAGTCCGCAGTGCAAATCTCTGAGGTAGTTGAGGTCTGCCTTGAAGGAGGAATGAGACCGTACGCTACTTGATAATTCTGCTTGTTGGGAATCTTCAGTGGTACTAGCTTCATAAGCCACTAGACGATAATCTGGGTGCAACTCTAAGAATTTAATTAAAAAAATACTGAATGCTGTGGAAGAAGTTGTCTCGTCGACAAAGCCGATTCCGGTGTTTCAAGCATAATCGGCAGCTTTGAACATGACACTTAAGTGACTGAATGACTCAAGGACTCGTGAAGAATCAGTTGATATTGCACCCATCTTGCCTAATATTATTCGCCAGCTGAAATGACATTCTGTTTAAGTTTCAGTTTGAAGATTTTAAATCTCGAAGGGAAACACCGCACACTGTTTGCCATAAAATATATGATCAAAATGCAGCTACTCATGAGTAGCTTACCTTGAAAACGTGATATCGTTGGTTATCTGCGGTGTAAGTCCACGGGGTCAATGCGTTGATTTAATTCATATTCCGTTATCAGTAGTGTTTACGGATTCAAAAGCTCGAGTAATCACTCACCATATATATTACTTCAGGTCTGTCGGAAAATGTAGGGAATAGCATGTGTGTGCATTGTCGAACATGGAACTCACTTTTTCATTGCGTCGTCGAAGCACAATTCGACATTCTGCCTCTGTGTGCGTTCTTTCAACCGCGTTTCTGCCAGTTTGAGTGGGCGCAGTTTGTCATCGACCGAACTGCGTAACAGTTGGATCAATTTTTCCACATCATAATTTTCTTGTTTCACCTGGAAAAGGAGAACGGAAGCAATGAAAGACCCATTTACTTTTCCCAGCAGGTGGGTTTTTTTTTGTTAAGATACCTAATTTGAAGGCTTTATGCTGCGTATAGTCAGATTTTCCGTTATTGTAGACCTAATTCCATTGACATGCCATTCGTTGTTAGTGGACTTGGAAACGACTCCGTCTGATGGAGCATATAGTTCATAACCAATTGATCGTCGTCCAGCGGCATGGGTTCGTCAAAGGTAGATCCTGCCTGGTTTCTTAGACGACATCACCCTAGTCCTCTAGAGAGGGACGAGTGCAAGTTGGATTTCCAAAAAGCCTTCGACTCCTTGAACCACAGACTCCTAGTGTTCAAACCGGAAGTTCTCGATGTAGCCCCACAAGTAGTTAAGTGGGTTGGTGGTACCTAGCTGGAAGATCCTTCTTTGTTAGAATTGAAGAGAACAGTTTCACACTGGAAAGAGCATTTAGTGAACTGCCTCAAGGGCCGGAGCTCGGCTCCCTACTGTTGTCGTACGTAAATGACCTAGTGACAATCCTTGATTGCCCGGGCTTTCTATTTATGGACGACATCAAACTGGTAGGTGAACTGGGCTCAGAATGATTGTAGGGCGATTTTACCAAGACTAGTACTTTCGTTGAATAGTGGGAACCTCCAATCATTGCCGAAGAATGTAGGCACTTGCTTTCGGGTGGGGCAGGTGAGGGAAGATTCATAGGTCTAAACACCGCCGCACTGATTGAGCCCAGCTAGTGTAGTACGGGACCTGGGTGTTCTTGTACACGATAACTTCAAGACCACCCTGTAATGTACCTCTGCAGTGGCTGAGCAAGTAGGGCGCACTTCATCCTGAGAATGGCACCAGTGTCCCGGGGTGCTGACATACTCCAGCCTCTCTACAAGGCATTTGTAAGACCCCGCTTGGAGTTTCGTGCGCAGGTTTGGTCACCTAACCTAGTGGGAGACAGGAAATCACTGGAATCAATGGAGAAATTCTCCCGAAAGATTAGTGGGCTGGATTACGCCCTCACTAATCGTCGACCGCTAAGGGAAGACTCAACTGAAGTTTTAAAATATTCGCTTCAACACTCAAGGACTCGGAGTCAAGTCTCAAGTGTGTGTTGCAGCTTGTAGAGGCGCTGGACCCGTCTTGTTGTGTGGTGGCTGTTTCCTAGGGCGAACCTGCTTTATTCCGTTCCCATCAGATACTACAAAATCACCAAAATGGCACTAAATACCTGGAAGTCGCATCACAGCAGGAATCCTTGGAGCTCACAGTGTAAGAAACTGGACGTTTATTGACCCAAGCCGCAAGTCCTGTGACCCAATCTGAACTGTTGCATAACTTGCTAATTAGGACTCTGTTCTTCGGACTGTATCTCACCGTGTGTAGCACGTCTCGGCCAGTGAGGTCCTCTCAGCTAGAAGTAACTGGCTCAACATCATCTCATAGTTCCACTGAACTGGCAGGATTATAATCTGGTGTGCATCACTGTAGCCAGTCTATTAACCATGGCAAATAATACACAAACACGAAGTTTGAGAAAATGCAAGCACGCATTTCCCGAAATAATCGTGAAAAGAAAAGCTGGAGTTGCAACATAGCACGATTTATGTCCAGGATGATTTCGTTGCATCTCAACATGATGCGTACTGCAGAATAATGGTGTTTATATAAGTTCATGTAAAACAATAACGTTCGACGAACACGGGAAAATACGATGGTCAAGTTACGTCACCATGGTAGAGACACAATAACAAACAGCTTTTTCTGCTGACATAGTACGGGTTTCCATCGTGTATGTCAATGGCATGCATCGGGATCCGTTCATTGGAAAGTACGCCAATCCTAAAGTCATCAGAAAAACGACTCGTTTGGCAGCGAACTTAATAGTCACTCTTTGCCTTCCATTCAAAGGTGATGATATTAATGGCTTGCTCAGACGACGATATGGATCAGCAGTTGCTCTAACATATTGTGCAGCTGACATCAAAATCGTTCATCGAACTATTAGGATCCCCACACCTTCGGTGAAACAATGTCTAACTATGTGCACCAAATTTATTCTGATTTTTTTTGGAAAATCCACTTGCATTCTTCACATCGAAAAGTGATTTACCGGTTTCAGTGTAGTTGCGGTGCCACCTACGTGGGTTACGTAACCAGGCTAGTGAACATTCCAAGTGAGGTCAAAAGCATAACTACAACGTTTAAAACCATAAAATCCCGTTGTCAACCCTCGCTCTTCATCTTTTGATGACGTAACATCCAGTTGACCGAAAAGCTGCGTTCCCGGTCATATACGTGGCAAAGAATACCGGGCTATTAAGGTTTGCCGAAGCCATTGACATACATCAACGGAAACCCGTCAGCAGGAAAAGCTGTTTGTTAATGTGTCTCTACCATGGTGATGTAACTTGACCATCGTATTTTCCCGTATGTTTGTCGAACATTATTGTGTTACATGAACTTAAAAACACACCATTGTTCTGCAGTATGCATCATGTTGAGATGCAATGAAATCATCCCGGACATAAATCGTACTACGTAGCAACTCTGGCTCTTATTTCCAAAATTTCGATCCCTCCATCGTGTCCACGGGTCTGTTGTGTGCATTGCACAACACTGTCAGTGAGATAAATGGCCACTTTACTGCAAGGCTGCATATTCCGGCTTCACGGTTAACATTCAGTGACGAAGAATGATTTGAAAACCACAGTGATATAACGGTTTCAACCAAACCTTCAACTAGTTCGACGCGGTTCACCTGTAAAAATTGAATCCAGTCGTACGACGGTTCAATTTACTCTGAACCACTCTAGCATAAAATGTGGAGAAATCCAGTTTTGATTCGTGTTTTTCCACTGATGGGAAGATATTTTCTGTGTGAAATTTACCAGCGCTGATGGTGCGCGGAAGATGTTACTGTTATTACGAAAACATGATACTATTGAAGTACACTCGCGAGAAACTTCCGCGATAAGGCAGTAATACAACGCTGAGATTTGAAGCGAAAGATCTATTTTGTTCAACAATATCTAACAGCATCTGGAGCTAATACAAAACGATCCAGATGATTTTCGACGCTGGCCTGCGTTGTCAGTCGTGGATAGGAACAGTCCAAGCTCCAAGCAGTATTGGAATACAGGTTTGTCTCATTATTCAGACTGAAACGCTCAATGCGAATAAATATGTCTTCCATGATCAGTTACAATCAGACTTATTTACTATAGTATAGGAAAGGTAGCAAACCAGACTCAGCGATTGCTCTTCACGTCATAGCCGAAGGAGATAGCATGGATTACGACAACACCAAAATCACGTAACTCGGATTCAACATTTGCCGAAGGTTTGGCGATCAGCCCCCACCCAACATGCATCGATCAAAAAGACGGTACAGAAATTACCGGAACTCGGACCGCACCTACGAAGTGACAATGTAAAGGTTACATTGATAGCTGACCTTTTCACTATTGTCTCTGATAACGGGAATACGTGTGACTGAAAATCAGTCAGTCCTATCAACACACACACATGATATCGGACTTCCGGCGACTTGATTCCCCACAGTCATTTTATCACAAGTATGCCTTGAGTAAGGTTATCCGTGGTAACCGAAACACCCGTTAATTACAATTTTTACACCGACAAGGATGTGTTGTTGACATTACAATTTCCTCCTTCAAGATTAACAGCAATCAGCACATTAGTCAGTCGATCGACTGCCCGAAGAGGGATAGGAAAGCAGAATAGGGTAGATGTCTTCGTGAGACGATTGCTGGCCTCATCACCTTTTGGTCAGGACAGTTCTAGAGCGTTTATTAGCTTGCTTTACGACAAAAGCTTAGATGTGAAGGCTCGTATACCGATTGAGTACCAATTACTGATACCGTTCAAACATTGACCGGGGGTGGTCAAACGGTTATCCTGTTGAACTTCACACCCTTCTGCCCAGATCCGAATTCTGCCACCGTCGGTCACTCTCCAATGGACGGTATCTAATTAGTTGCACCCCTTTTCCTGAAATATTGTAATATATTCTCATAATAAAGATGCACTAAATGTTAACAGGAAAAAAAGCCCGATTGATATGATGAAATGCGTTCTATCCATACCTAAAGCAATGAAAAATAAATCAAAAACGCACTGTTATGGTAACCAAAGGAAGTTGTGTAGGAGCCAAATTCGAACGTAGACTAGGTAGCACCTTCTTCGTAGAATTCTCTGATGACTTGAGGAGCTGAAATGATGTTGATAAATGAAAATCCGCTTGCACTTTTTGCTAGTAGATTTTCGATTATCTACGACACTCCGGTTCCTTGTGCCGTCATTGAATTTCTCAGATATATCAAAACGTTTATTGGACCTCGTTCAGCCCCGTATGCTCTTTGTCTCATCGGGTAGTAAATAACGAGGTTAGTCCAGTGAGTAAAACCAGAATAGTTGCTGTGTATCACTGGAATAGTGGTTCGTGTATCACTAGATATTCACTTGCGTTATTCGAGCCCGACTGGTTATACCGCAATAGCCCAGCTGGTAGTTCAGCTGTCCGGTAAGCGGAAGGTCGCCGGCTTGATTCTGGCTCACGGCGTAGACCTTCGGATGCGAAAAATGCAAATGGGTTTTTGAACGGCACCTTTGCTATCAACAAATCGCCTAAAATCTATGAGTCCAAATGAGCTAACAGAACAACCTCGGGGATTGAATTATTCAAAACACCTGTGGTTCAAAGCCAGACAGATCAGACAGTACGTGCATGAACTGTTCCATGGTTCTCCAAGAGACCTAAGTGGTGACCAAGTGCCAGTCGGCTGGGGTTAATTTGCTGACAGATTAAGTATTCTGCATGAATAACGTATAAGGGGGTTATTATCTTCAAAGAAATTACATTTAGGGAAGATAAACCATAATTTCAGCACTGCACTATTTATGACCAGAATAATTTTGCTGCATCTGAAGTCGGTGCATTCTGCGGAACGAAACATTTATATCGAGCCCAATGATGACAAGCACGTGTGAGTGAGAAAAATACGAAACGAAATCACCGAAGCATAAGCTGACAAACAGTGGTTTTTGTTGTAACAAGGCGGATTTCCACCGATAGCCCCAACAGACTGCCCTACATTTCGTTATGAAATCGATAAACGCCACTTCGGAATTATTCTCATTACCATTAAGTCATCTACAATTCGATACACTCAGGAAACTTTCACTCAGCTGAGAGGCATGGGCTCTGTTTCGTCATCCAAAACTGAATTTTGTGCAAGATGGACGAAATAAAGTTGGACTAGGAAACCCAAGTGCACTGACTGGAAAATTGCCCTTAGCCGCACAACCCCAAGGAAGATGACAGTTCAGTACTGATATTCGGTCACTTCTAGGAAAGTTGCCATTTCTAACCCATGTTCCCAACTCTTAGATTAACACGAACGCCTGTGTGACCTATATCAAGAGTTCCGGTTAAATGAAAGTACTGAAGACGAGCCCATCCTCCATGAGAGCTGATTGCTTTCATCGCGATAGAAAACGACACGAGAAGAAGGCAGGCAGTGGTGTGGTCACTCACATCAATTCCGAGTGGTCTAGAAAGTTTGAAGGTACCTTAACTTTACCTCCTAACGGTGTTGTGGCGGAATGGGCTGGCACATTGTCAACAGGCAGCTTGGTTCGTTTAGAAGACAGCACGGTGATTTGGCGAACAGCCAGCATGTCTTCATATGTTCTGAATTGAGGACAAGATTGGGGCGAAAGAAGCGGACCGAAGAACCAATCAAATACCAACTGTGGTCCGAGCAAAATAAACCAACCGGGTTTGTTCTCAGACTAACAACTCACAACAGCTGGCTGAGAATAACGGGTGAGCCAATAGTTGTGCGAGCCAACATTTGGTTATGACCACCTTGCATTGCACATAAACTATTGTGTTTGCTTTGACAAATGGAGATGACTTGATGTCCTCACTAGAGTTAGTAGGACAGTTCAGCACAGGTGTTCACGGCGAGCTTTTTTAATATCATCCTTAGTTCTCTCCTTTTCGAGCCACAGTCATCAGTAATCTTTACATAGTCCCTTTTGCTTCCAGAGGGACATTAACCTGTTTGTGACGTCTTTATACCCGCTTTGATTTCTCTACTCTCTGACTGCTTGGTCATTGTTGTCGGTGATTTTATTCGTACACCTACGGACCCTTTAACCGAACCGGTTTGAGTGAACTCCGCCTTATCCGAATGAGGGTAAATGCTGTTTGAGACAGAATGGCCATCAATCATCCTGAACTTTTCCACGCACAAACAAAGGTTCCTGTTTCAACGAATGTTCACGCTCTCATTACTCTCAGGCCCAAAATTTATCAACTTTCTGTCCCCCTACCTCTGGTCATAACGAAACAAATAAAGGTCACCTTTATGAAACTGTCACCCGTTAACAGCACCCTTCTTAAAAGAAACCTTTTCAGACTGTTTCTTCCCAGCTTTATGTTGATTGTTCTCTTTGCTCGCTAGACTCATTTACGAAGGCATTGAGTGCTGTGTTTGTTTTGTGTTGTCCTATAAGGACTATATTTTCTAACAACGGCAGAATAACTTCATCTTTGCTGAAATTTCTGAGAAGGCAAAAAGAACATGTCCGTGAACCATCACTCTGTCCTCATCAAACAAGAGGTAAAACGACTAAATGCGTCATTTGTCCACCAGTTCTTCGGTGCCAAAAGTAACAAACTAATCTGGCACAGAATCCGACTTCTATGTGGACAATGAGTCCGGTCGAAAAACGACAGTACAGATGCCGACAGTCTGAAGGCTGCGTTTATTCATCCCTTCACGGATACCCAACCATCCTTTAACCCTTCTGTTTCCTCACAGATAGAGCCACTTTCGCCAAAGAAAGTCTTCAGGTTACTTTGAAATTCTCAGACGAAGTCTGCTGTGAATTCAGACGACTTATCTCCCACTGTTCTCAACGATCCGGAATGACGGCTTCCATCATCAACAAATCCGTTGATTTCAAAGCTATTCTTAACTCCTGGAAGCCCGTAACAGTGGCACTTATTCTCAAACATTCTACTTCCATTATTTTCTCAAAACTTTTTCGACCCATCATCATTACTTCATTCTTCATAATAAAGGTTGTGGAAATCCTCCAGCATAAGCCTCGTCACAAACCACTCATTGGCATAAACTCAAGATTGAGTAGAGAACAAAAGCTCCGACAATAATTGGTCGAATTTCCTCTCAAAAGTTTTATCGTTCATCTCTTTCCGCACATCAGTCGATGAAGAACTCCTAAGGTATGTAGCCCTACAAGATAATGAAAAGGCTACAGGTAAACCAGTAGAATGCACCTTCATCTATGTCACTGAATGCCCGTGCACACGACATAGCCCACAAAGCGGGAAGTCTACTTGCAGCTCAGGTCCGAGATCACCCGGAATGATATGACGGATATAGACGAGATCGCTATGCATCCACCGATAAGTTTCCGGAAACAAACCGGTCATTTCCGCGTTCGAGTTGACCGAGCGAGCTGTCCTCTTGTGTTTCTCTTCGTTCCTAATGACCCCTGTCACGATCATGCAATTTGTGCACCTTCAAGAGAGTCTCGTACGGGACCGGATAGTGATTGGATTACACAACGCCACGGAGATCAACAGGACGTTGAAGATTTTCAAATTACCACTCCAACAGTGCGTCGACATCTGCACATGTAAGAAAGCACCCGAAAAACGTGTGGAGATGTTGAATGCGTCAGAATCTCGTGTTCTGTGTAAACTAACATCAGAGACGCGCACAGTGCTAAAGACGGAGTGCCAATTTTGTGACAGACTACTCTTCGCTGGAATAGACAGCTGTCCGGCCTTGAGAGAAACTTGTCATAACTGCAATAAGCGCAACCATTTCGCACCAAAATTTTTGCTCAAGAAAACAGTGAACAAAGAAAAAAATTATCACAGCACAGGTCAGGTCAATAGAGTGCAAATGCCGGCAAAGCAAAAGAGCGTTTTTGCTAAAATGTTATTGAGCGGAGAGGAGGTGGATTTCCAGCTAGATGCGGGGGCATTGGTGAACATCATGCCTATGAATGCTTTGTCTAGTACAGTATCGACACTAACACAGAACAGACACATTAGGTGGAATGATGACAAGGTCCATCCAATGGGTGGGCCAATGCTGTAATTCGTAAACCCAAGGATTGACATGCATCACTCTAAACTTTGTTGTGGTCAACCAGTACTACTTTCCCACGCCGGGATGTGAATCTATTGAAAATCTCGATTTGGCATCATTCTACTATGATTCATTCATTCACCATACATCTGATAATGTCGAATATTACATGGGAAAATATGCCTCTGTTTTCCGTGAGTAATTGAGAAAGCTTCCGAGAATTGTGACATTACACGTATATGAACCTAGGGAACCTGTGGCACTTCACACAAGGCGTATTCCATATGTAATCAGAAAAAGATCTAAAAGCGAAATGGACATTCTCATATCGAAAGACGTTCTGCTTAAGGTTGATGAGTCGACAGACTTAGTAAATCAGATTGTTAATTGTGACGAAAGTATCCAGGGAATTCCGTATCTGCATTGATCCCAAACCACTAAACGAAGAGCCCAGGTGAGAACACTTTTCTTTACCTGTTTTTGACAATATTCTGCCTGAGTTATCAAACACGCGTTGCTTTACGAAAGTTGATCTGGCTTCAGCGTTTTGGCATTTAGAGTTGGACGGAGCTTCGAGTGAGCTGACAACGTTTGGCAAACCGGATGACCAATACCGTTGAAAGCAACTACCTTTCAGCCTGAAGTTATCGAGCGAAATATTCTGGAACAGAATTCTACAAGCAGCGGACAACTTACACGGAATGTTCCTCGTAGCAGATCATATCATAATTTTCGGCAAAAATATCGGGAAGCAAAACAGAAGTTTCCATTCTTTTCCGTAATAATTTTTTGTCCGTAGTCGAATTTAACAGAAACGGGACGAGTTCCCATTTTGTCAAACTGCAGCCAAGTTACGTGGTCACATGCTCACAAGCAAAGGTATCAATATGGATAAGATAAAGTTAGGCGCGAATGTAGATATGCCTGCGCCAACCGCTACATAACGTGTCTCACATTTTAACGGCATGATCAGCTACCCGAGCAGATTCTTATCAGAGTTAGTGGAACTAACGAGACCTATTCACTGATTAACACATAGGGGAGAAAGGCATATATGGGCATATGAACAGCAATCAGCATCTGATCGCATAAAGTAGCTTATCGTGAAGGCCCCAGTCCTAGCATATTAAGATCACGCCTTACCTCAATGCATATTATGTGATAGTATTCAACATGGCCTAAGAACCGTTGTTTTACTAAATGGGCACACACTTGGTTATCAAAGTAGGACGTTAGCAATTTGTGGGCAGATGTCACGCCTGGGTAGCAAATGGCTGATGTTGTCAAGAATGAAACGCGCCTTCTGTATACACGACGACACTTCATCCGATATCAGTCCACCTGGTAAGATGTAACTGTCCAGGTAACCCAACTTACCTACTTCACTTAGGGCTTCCCTTTCCAAAACATAATTTGGTGTGGTACTAACCCACACACACTTTGAAGATGGAAGATACATCCCAAACATAGCTACACTGTTGATTAGGCTATCTAAGGAAGTTTGTGTCTTATCTGGATCTTCAGTCGGAGAGAAAACATTGTTCGTGTATTTTAAATCAAACAATTCACTGCTTGAGCACAAAGTGCTGTACTCACACGAGAATTGGACCATCTGAAGAACAATTTCGATTGTAAAATTGAAGTGTAGGGGCGAAAGAGGGAAATATTTTAACGAACATTACAAATGTTCGTGGCTAACACCCTCAAACTATCCACAATACAGAGTACGGAAGATGAACGTGGAAATGAGACGGTTTACATCGTATTAGTGGTTACAGAATCTGAATTATCCCAAATCCAGAAATTCACTATGACAGATTTGTGTCTACAATCTCTGAAGGAAGATATTATCCAAGGAGGTCTGGGAGATAAAATAACTCAATTAACAGAAGTATTACCTTATTGCAAAATTTTTGATGAGCTAACTACAAACGACGAACTGGTTTTTACGAGGTGAACTCTTAGTGGTCCCGCAAGGTTCCTGAAAAGATACTGTGTGTCGGTTATACCATTCACACCAAGGTAGCAATGGACCAGGTATGGCAGAAAAGGTTAAGCAGATAGTGACGAATTTTGAACCATGCAGGCAATTCGATCAACGACAAATGAGAGAACCAATATCTGACCGGCTTGGCAGATTGAGGCGTCGGATATTTTCTACAATGGGAAGGACAGTTATCTGGTGACCAGTGGTTACTACAGTCATTTCTTCGAAGTCGACCTTCTGAGTACAGAAACAACTGCAGAAATTATCAACAAACTGCAAGCCAACTTTGAACGACGTGGCGTCCCGATTTCAGTGATTTCTGATAGTGGTCGTAAGTTTCACAGAACGGAATTTCAGTAATTCTCGGAGATGTGGCTTTCAACCATCACATCACTAGTCCTTATCCCAGCCAGTCCAGTGGTACAACAAGAAGTGCTGTCAAACAGGTGAATAAGATACTCAAGAAGTGTAAGTCCAAGGTTACTATTTGTTCGTCGCTCTGTATGAGCTTCAAAGTATGATTTATGCAATGGTGTGGATAAACCCGACAAAATGCCTAGTTGAAAGACGGACGCTCACCACCCTACCCCTTTGTGCTAGGTTGTTGGACCTAGATGTGGTAGCCCCCTCAGTAACCAAATCGAAACTGAAAAAGCGAAGGGCGGTGAAAAAACATTGTACGATGGGATCAGTAAACCACTACATCCACTTAAGCCAGGTGACACGGTCTCCATTCAACCAATTGAACCGACCGAAAAATCGTGGGCTAAAGGATAGGTGCTATCGCGCATAACATAGAAATCTCACCTAATACTCCCTGGAGGTCGTCGGTTAAGAGGGAACAGGGCGCTTCTGAGAAAATCAGAGGAAGGCGATGATGAAGAAGGCAGAAATAATGGAAGCGATAATGAAAGTCAAGGGAAGGAAACCGACGAGGATGAGAAAGCGACTGAAACAGATGGCCCTGTACAATTATCGGACGGAGAGAAATACTCACCATCTAGCACCCACAGTGGGCAAAGTTACCAGCTGTTATACAAGTAGAATCTTCTCAAAACAGGAGGGATGTGTTCGATATGCTTCCATTCTACCGCATCAGTGGCGCTTCTGGGTTGGTCAGAAAGAAACTTTTGTTTTACACATTATAAGTCGAGCAGTATGACTGGCGCAAGAGGTTTTACAAACCACCGAAGAATTGACGATGCTTAAGATTACCTTGTTGTACGCCGTAACAATATACTGATTGCGTTTCCCGAAGAACTGATTTTTGATATCACGTTTACTAACGACTTGTCCGCCATACCACGTGCGCAACTTGTTAAGTGCACCGACGAGATGGTACTGTCAATTCATCTTCAACCAACCAGGCTTAACCTGCCTTTCTGAAAATTTTCGTCACATTCTGGACTAAGTCTGAACACTTCAGACGGTTTGAGTGCTTTTCCTCCCTTCTCATTCCTTTCGGTCTGCCATCAAACAGTTTCTCATTGGAATACCTGGCTGGGACAAATAGTTGGGCGTTACAACCAGCACCATTCCTCAGCGGCCCTTGCATATTCTTTGTTGTGTAAAAATCTACTTAGAATATTTTTCCGAATTCGTGGGCTAAGGCAGTCGGATGTTACACAAGCTCGTATGTTTTCCCTTTTACACCACTGTATTATCCCAGTCCTACTGTACTGCGCTCCAGTAATCCTTAAAGGTCTACTTAAGAAAGAGTTAATCTTACTTCACTGCAGCTTAGCTATTATCGAGTCAAGTCAAGTCGTTTTTTTATTCCCATAGGCTACCGCATCTCCAAAGTGTGTGATTTACACTTTTTATCGCCAGAAAAATTCACTATAAAGATTCTAGTGAACCTTACACACACCCTGTGCCATGACTTATCTGCATGCCGTTCACATTCCCCTACACGTTCCGCATTTAGACTTATCCCATCCAGCGTAACTGAATCTCTCAAATCTACAGAGTCTTGTTAAGCATGTGTTCTGGTTGACAAAATGAAAGTCACAGAAGAGCTTTGCATGGATCTCGGCAGCAGGTTTTCTCCTCTCCAGCATTTCCTCCTGCTCCTTTCAAAATAACAGTAATCAGTTTCCCTACCTTTTGGCCAAGATGTGACTTTATTAACTAACTGAAGTCCTCAACATAATGCACAATATTACAATGATTAGCAATCATCGAAATCACACAAATGTTGCTCACCTTCTTCAGTGACATTTGCAATTGGTCCCTCGCACTGGCCGTTTCCATGATACGGGTTTGTAACGCGTTGTTTACGATTGTGAATTGACTGAAAATCGAGTTGCTAATTGTGCGCAACAAGTCACTGATTTTAGATCGCAGATTTTCTGATGTTGCTCGGGTGCGTTGTGAGTACGCCAAATTTTCTTGTGTGTATTTCACCCAAGTAACAGGAATACTGTAACTAAAAAGGGATGAAAGAAAGAGGTCTGAATTAACCATTTGTTTAAAAGTAATATAGCTTGTAGTGTATTAATCGAAAGAAATGGATACAAACTGACTGTCGTCAAGGGACGAAACCAATCAGACTTCATTGTTTCGGTCTGAAGGAAGATGGGAAGGGATTGCCCAGATGATATCCTTGTATTCGGGTTAAAAGATCGAGCAATTCAGACTCTTCTTACGGGTAACAAGAGACCTGATTTTAGGGCATCGTTGTTTTGGAGTACAGCGGTGAGATAGTTTTAGTGATCTCGATCGTTCCGAGAAAATGACCGTTTTCTGGACACCATCTGGGTTCTACTTCCTCTACGATCTTTTCTAACGTTTGATATCGACCTCACTGTTTCGTTCGGCTGCGTACGTTTAACTGGAGTGACTTTTCCGAGGGTTCCGTCGACCTCGTTTTGAGTCACTTACACCTTCGGTTCTTTGCCGATCGTACGCGCTCGCGGTTCGCTTTCTGCTCAGCCGCTGTGTTCATTTCCATCCGGTGTATTTCTCGTACCAGTACTGTTTCGGTGCCACGATATATAGAATACACTTTCACTTCTGTCAACCGATTTGCTCCTTCTCTATACGTCCGATAGAGGGGATTACTTTGGTATTTCGCTATGAGACCGAATAGAAGACCTTCATTGGCCACGCTGGAAAGTTTCTAATATAGTCTTGGGGATAGCTGAGTGAACCCAGTCATTAGAACAGTTTCGTGTGTGTGAAAAGTGAGTGCGTATGACTGGAAAAACAATTGTGCTTAAACGTGGATGTGTGCGATGGCCATTATTTTTATTATCCCCAACCTTCAGTCAAGGAGATCATTAAGTGACAGTGACAACGAAAAGCGGTTATCGTGGGGCGTCCAGGTAACCTTTTCACTTTACTGACATTCTCGATCCGGCTCTAGGTTTTCATCCCTCAGTTGCGAAGTCATCTCAGTGCATATGCTGTGCCTTAGAAAAGCAGAAGAACAACCGCTTAGTTTATCCATCATAGTAGTCGTACTCAGCTCAACCGTGATACAGGTCTATGAGTCATGTGGACCCAGACTTCTGAAATTTTAGGCCGTAATTTTCTCCTCAACCATCTTGCAGACAGACCAAACCATGTGAAGAAGCTACACAATGCACGCACGATATCGACAGACGCTACGAATGTCAGCACGCTGAGTGGGGTTCAGTGCCAAGTGCATGTTTTTGATAGTTATGTAATAGGCAGAGCAAACTGAACTCAGTGTGTCAGGGCCGAACGAGGTTCTTTCAAGTTGAGCTCACTTGCAAAAATTCACTTTATTTGATCTGCGTATAACTGATTCCATCGATGTGGTAATACCCGTAACGTTCAAGCACATTTTCCGGTGCACAAAACTGTTTCAAGGACTGGGTTCACCCGACTATCCTCGCCCCATGTTTAGCCACATGTACGGCATACTGCACGCAGAGACACCACGCATATTTTTGATGTGTGTGTGTGTGTGTCTTAATGTGCGCTGCGGGAATGGTTCACTCATGTGTGAGCTGACTACAACACATAGACAGCAGTGAGATGGTTCTGGGGAAAGCTGGGTGAACCCGGTCCTCGGAACAGTTTCGTGTGTGTTAAAAGTGTGAGTGTGTATGACCAGGAAACCAATTGTGCCTGAACGTGAATGTGTGCAGTGGCTTAAATTTGACTGATGCGATTGCTTCGTTTACGCGGACGAGGTCATTGGGACGCACAATGAAGTGCCTTTATTCAGCCCTATCTATGCCCACCACCATGTAAAGCAGTGATTGCTTGACCATACACGGTTATGATAATCTTGATCCATCTAAATTTAAGTCGCCACATGATAAGGTAAAATTATCACCATGTTTTCCGAAAAGTGGGGTCGATGCAACACTACAGAGATTTCACGAGTATATGAGTGTCCACGGTGCAGGATGTGGGTTCAGCCATAGCCACCTACTGTAACAGAAAACACGGTGTAGATCTGGATCATTCTCTCCTACTAGCGAGACTGAGAATATATTCACCATCTCTGTATGAAACACACGTAGTGCCAAAACCATCTTCTCAGTCAATAACGTCCCTTTTCATAGATCACTCACAACCGTTGTTTTACGGTTCTCTTTCATTTATTAGTCACTTCTTAGCAGTGCTAGCCTCCTTACCAACACACTGACGGTAACTTGTCACCTCCGTTGCACTGAAGAAGTTATTCTGTGTCCAGTTGCAGATTAGACTCACCCCATCGAATGTCTACATTTAAGCTGAAGGAGTGCGCTACAAATTCCCCGATAATACTGTCGTAAACTATCAGTCAGATTTGTTGGACGTTGTGACCACGTATATTTCGTCACGTTCTTTTTAGGTCTGATGAGAAATGCCTTGCGGTGAACCACGTGAATGGTTAACACAATGTGTAATTGATTCGAACATGTAAGTTTTAGATGGCGAATTACGATCAAGGAATGAAAGAAAATAGACCAGCCAATAAGTTATTCATGGGAGTCTAAAATAGACTTTGAAAAGAGTAGTATGTGTGGGATAGAAACGGATTGATACTCTGAAGAAATTCGATCTTTGAAAGCAGTTAAGGCGTTGTGACCAAGACCACGTGGTGACTATTCGTGATTGGTAAAGGGGTCAGATAAATGAGATCCGGTAGACGGCGGGCTACCATCTATACCTGATAAATTTGGAATTTTTTCTCGTTACACATTTGATAACTTCACTACAGCCCCGAGTACTAATACTAGCGGCTTTACATATCCTGTGGAATGAAAAACAAAAATAGTGTACGGCATATGTTGGCATTAAATGGGACACGCAAGTAGATACCAGTTTGAAGGCTTTGCTGTTTATTTGGTGCCTTGTATACGCATTCTTACTACGATCGCGCCAGAGGTGATATTTGCTGCCCCAATAAAGCCAATTTGCTACCCTTGTTTCTCTACGTACCCTGTTTAGCGAATTCGATCCAACAAAAGACTGCGACAACGTGAAATTCTCGTGTCAGCTGGTGAGTTCAATGTGTGTTTTGATCCATACAAGGCTCTTGAGCAGTTCTGGAAGGCTCTTAGACTACTGAATTTGTCTTAGCCAATGCGGCTGTGGAAGGCTGAACTGAATACAAATGCTGAGTCTTTTCAATTCGCACTTGGTGTTCTGTGAATGCATAGTGTGACTAGAATTGTAGTCATTCAGAAAACTAAACAGATTTCCCAGAATGAAACTCACCCCGGTAAAAGTGCTTTTCCCTTCCCTTGAGAAGCGAAAATTTCAAAATATTTGTTAGTTTCGTTCCTGTCAGACTTGGATTTATTTCTTCACACGTCCCTCGGTGCTATAAGCACTATCCTATTAGTCTCTTATTGATCTGTTTTGATCATTTTTCTTACTTTCACATAGTTGATCAAGGTCACATTAGTCGCGTCCGAAAGAAATCACTACATAATTGGTAGAGAACCTTGAATAATTTGTTAAGTCGTTTACAACATCAGTATACGTGTCGTTATGCTTTGAACCGTGCCTTCTTCCCGTGGCTGGCAATTGAGCTGGTTGTTGAAATCCCGTGCACTGTATTGTAATCAGGTCCTTAATCGGAACCGTTCGAGTTGTTTCTCGTGCCTCGTGCCTAAACGTGTTTCCCCATCCCCGATCTTTTTGGTTGAATTGCATGTGCATCCGCCTACTATGCTGGTGCTTTGAAGGTTTGCATTCTTAGCGTTGATAATCTATGAACTGCCAATTGTGTTCACCTATGGAATAAACCTTACGAACATACATATAATTATAAATTCAGTTCAGTATATTTCATCCGGCCAATAACCTTCTACTTCGGTATTATGGTATTGGTTTCCACATACCAGCCAGTGTCATCCGGTCAGAAGTGAAATAAATACAATTCCTACTCATGTATTTTGTTGTGTTCCTCGAGTTCTACTCCACGTTTTGTGGTCTGCCTGTGCGCTAACGCAACTCAAAAGAACAGTACAATGGTTGAATGTCAATCTCGCATAAAACAGTAACTGGATATTTTAGGCAAAAAAAATAAAGAAACTTCGAAATCGGGTGTCCGACCGAATTTGAATGCCTTGTCAGGACGATTTGTCTGCGAACACGTCGGTTCGCCTGATCGGTTGACTTTTGATCCAGCTGTGCAGGTCTGCTTTCAAAATTTTGGTAAGTTGAAAAAGCTAGGACTCATGTGGTGCTGCGGCTTATTGATAATTGATTGACCGAGCCGGTTTAGCATGTTCAAAACGGATTAGAAGGTCTACTTTATTGAAGTTTTCACTAATCTCAGTCAAAGCCTACGGATAAGAGTTTTCAGAACTTCTCATCATATCACGGACCGATCAACCTCATCCAATCTTTGGCTGCCTCGAAGAAAAATGAACACCAAGGGATTCTATCGGTTGACATACGAAACATGCTTTTCAACGATCTTTGTATGGAGCGATCGCTCCGGAGACCGACTCTGGGCTCCCAAAGCCCTGAATTTAATCTCAACATTGTCTATATGATGTTCTCGCCATATTCCAACACAACTGCGGAGATACCGAAGATCAAATACCGACAGTCTTCCAGTATTTTCCATAGCTCAATGAATTGTAACACTCGAAACACGGTCCATAATGACACAAGAGTAATTAGCAATTTTTGAGACAGTTACCAATCAGGCCTGTGGCACACACACACACACACTTCCCATATTGCACACGGTCATACCGTGTTAGCGTACGCCAACAGTTACTAGGTTCAATTTCTGTATAAATGAGTGACACGAACAGGCTTGCACTCTTGAGAAAGATGAGTGCCGACTAATTTCCCGGTCCTCACTTAACTTTGTGCCTCAGTATTCGCATAACTCATTGAGAATGAAACCGAGATAGTCAACCGGAACCCAAGGATGGACATAGATTCATATCAATGAGTGAGAAGACGGTAGTAGTCGATACGCGCCTATCCTTCGCTGGTCAATTTCACATCTGCAGAACAGTACAAATCATACCGGGATATGTTACCTTCAGATTGTAGGTATGGTAGTCAATAAATCATTGTAAAATGTTCTGTGTTCCGCTTATTATTAGGTGCAAAATAACACGTTTCTGCTGATCAGGATTTATTCATGGCGACGAAAGAACATTCGTTTTAATGATGAAAGTCAGTTCCGGTGAATCACACATGGTTGTCGAGTTAAGAATCTGTGACGATACGTTGACACGGGGTAACATTGCTCAAGAAATGGCTTCCAAACCTGCATCCTACTAGACAAGCCTCAACAACGAGTTCATCCAGTTCATCAAAACAGATAGAAGACATAAATTGCGAGATGCAAGCATTTCTTTCAATCTTCTCAATCGCGTACGTAAAACATGCGAATTCGTGTTCGAATAGAGCACAGAGAAAAACAATGGAATAGATAGTGTCAAGCGAAATTAGGAAACGATTCGGTAAACCTGATTAGTTACCGCCACGGCAAGCACACGTTATGGGTCAACAGTTTCTCTGCAAAGAGTGGGGGTCTAAGTCTACTTATCAACACAGCCTCACAAAAAGCCAGAAGCTTTGGGTTTCGATTCCATGCAATCACTTGGAACGCTTGACCCGGATCAATCCGATGACGAAAGGTCGCAAGATGTTTCGCGATCGATGAAGCCGGGTTTCTAGTCATCGTCTGTTGTACGGACGGAGGATGACTGATCCACTGCACTAACCACTTCGATACATGCTCCCCCATTCTCTGACTGAGACACCGATCCGTTTCCTAATTTCGTTCGACACTGACCATTCCATTGTTTTGCTTTGTGCTCCATTCGAACACGAATTCGCATGTTTTACGTACTGCGATTGAGAAGATTAAAAGAAATGCTTGCATCTCGCAATTTATGTCTTCTATCTGTTTTGATGAACTGAATCAAAGGGACCCAATGTTTCAAAGACGACAACCCAGCAAGCACATTCAGGGATTAGGGGATAGGATAGGGGAAGAATTCCCAGACGCGACAGTCAGCAATTCATCAACTGAAGGACTACTGAATGGATACCAATATTCGGAAAGACTCGGACCATTCAGCCTGTGGAAAGCAACTTGGACACAGTCATATCCAAACGAGTAGAATATGCCGATTGGTAGAAACGATCAGGCACTTCAAATATGAGTTCGTCTTTCGATGAATCCAAAGACAACATACGGTGCTTTCGCGGTTATGGACACTCAAAACTGGGTAGGGAAACCTTTCAAAGTCTTCCATCAAATAAAGGACCTAACTTGAACATACCAGTTTGTTCATCTGCTGCTGGTATCCTGAAGTATAAATGCCACAAAAAGGCCTGATGAAGTATTTTGTGGAGTTTCTTGCAATATCTGTTTCTACTTAGCAACTGGGTATTCCAATAGGCTTTTACCTTTGAAAATGTGCCTGTTTATTGGAGGTCTATGGAGGTGCAATTACATACCAGTCATGAAAATTGTCTTCTCCCAAGGTACAGTCCCCCGTTTGACCGGTTGGAAGAGGCATTCGGTCAATTCAAACAGGCAAGACATTTTTATACATTAATTCCTTAGGATTTCTGTTGCACTGAAAGCTGGTTCATTGAAAACACAACAATTATATGGGCTGTGTCACATGGTTCGACGATACTGGCGCATCTTTTAAACCTTCAGTCCGTTGACGGTGCCGGATTTAACACCATTACCACGCTCAACTGAGCAGCGTACGACCGGCATATTTTCGCACTGATTCACACAAATCTGTGTAAAAATAAATTGTTCCCACATTTCTTGACAACAAAATATTCGGAGACTTTTGATCTGACTTGTTTGCGGCAGCGCGGTTAAAGGTTTTGCGTCAAGAATACGGGACTGTGAGTCGTGGCTAAATGAATGTGGGTAGTGGCTAAACGATATTGGATCGCGGCTAAACAATTACGAATTTCGACTTAAGGTTGCTGGACCGTCTAGTAATTCCCAGAATTGTGCTCCATTACCGACCACCGAAGTGTACGTGTGTGTGTGTGTGTGTGTGTGTGTGTGTGTGTTTCGGAGTCACAACCACAATGCCAAGTTCACACTGAAGTGTTTGTCAGGTAGTGCAGCAACTTTATGAAACACTCACGTGTTGGTAATAAACTCAACCCCGTCATGTCGTGCGATATTTTTGGACGAATTGCCCAGTTCATGAACTCGGCTGTCGATGCTGAGAGCATGATTTTTGTCCACAACATCTTGTTGCAGTCGATGATGAGCAGCTCGATTCACTCTGCGAGGAAAAGCAAAAATTGGGAGATAAACTGCTCCGGCAACATGGGAAAAGCTTAGAGTTTGGATAATGGTAAAAATGTGATTCAAAGTTCAGTTTCCAACTGATGAAGTTCTCACTTTAAAAGTCATAAGAAATAGAAATCCTCAATAAGAAAGAGACTGGATAAGACGTACTCTAGCGCGGTTGATTAAGTCTCATCAAAAAGTGAACACGAAATATTGATTCTTTTGTTCGGATGGCAACAGGCTTATTCCAAGCAAGCGAATTTAATGAACGCTTCCATGAACTCACTGAAGGTTAAATTTGTACCACGTACATGAAACAAAAAAGGAATCCGTGAGTATAGAACATTCAAAGCTTCGGTTAGTACAGAAACTATATTGAAATGAGTGGGGAAATACATTTGAGCTAACAACGGAGACGAATATAAGGAGCGTTCACTACCCGCTTACATTGAACAAGCGGACGAACTAGTTAGGCTCGTGTACTTCCAGGGAAACTGTGTGCTGTCACCCAGATACAATAACATATCTTTTATATTAAAGAGGTAAAAAGTTGTTTTTGTCTGTGAATTCACGGATGGGGATGATTCAAAATTTTGCACAAGTGGTATCATCAACCCCGCACCTGTGTTCTGGTCTTGGTTGTTACCTCGCAGTACGATCCCGTTAAAAGCAGAATGAATAGAAGTAAAGTGAAAGAGAGAATTAGTTAGCGCAAATCACGAAGACCAAAAGCCCGAATTCAACTACGTCAGTCGTCGCGAAACCTGACCATGTTGTTTAACATCTCCAACCATTTGGTCGGCGGATCGTGTGGATCCCAACCTGGTAGTCTCAAAGGCCCCACTTAGCGAAATCCAGTGGTCAAGGCTTTCATACATTTTTTCATATGTTGAACTGATAACCTCGACCTAACTTCCAACGACTACCGGCCTCGGAAAACAGCGTACTTCGGGAGGTCTGTCAGAGGACGTGAGTAACACCTCTCCCAACCATCTTAGTCTGTTTAAATTCAGTACTTGTTCAGGTGACTGCCTTCTAGTTTCCAGCACCCTGTGCCAAACCTCAGCACTACTGATAAGGTGTTCCCATCAAGTTTCATCAATATTACGGAGACGTTGGTGCTTAAACACTGACAGTCTTCGACTATCTTCTACCCGTAGAGGTGAAGTTCTTGATTCGTGTAAAAGAATGAATCTAACTGCCACAGTGTACACTCGAATCTCGACGGACAATCGGACACCCCGCAGGCGTCATGGATGACTGAGGTTGTCAAAAGTCAAAAGCGACGACACCTCATCCAATATCTGTCTATCTGGTGAGATGCAACTGCCCAGGTAACAGAACTTATCTACTTCAGTTAGAGCTTTTCCTGCCAAAACAAGGTTTGATGTGGTACCAACCCAGTCATGCAGCAGCATTTTACACTCTCAAGGTGCAAAACGCATCCCAAACATTGCTCCTGTCTGGGCCAGCCAGGAAAATGTACAACTTCACAAAAAACAATGCCCTCCGTGTATTCCAAATAAGATCGTCTGCTGCCTGGGTGGAGATCGACGCTACTATTCTCACACAAGGATAGGACTATCTTAAGCATCAATTCAATTACAAGATTGAAGAAGAAGGGCAAAAGAAGGCAACCCTGACAAACACCACTTTCTGTGATGAACTCGGGTGGAAGATCGCCGTGATCACGAACTCGGATTCGGCTGTTTGCGTTCAAGAATCGGAAAAAAGAAATATGTTTCTTTAACATCCCCTTCAAAGACAGGCAGAGTCAGAGAACCGTGGAGTCGACTGAGTCGAACGTCCATTTCAGGTGAAGGAAGGCAGAGATTATGGGTCTAAGGAAAATGTGTCTGTGGTCTAAGATTTATCGAAGGATGAAGATGGGGTCGATACAACCTCGACCGGGTCTGAAATCGGTTTGATTCTCACGCATGCACCATTTACGAGCGCCGGATAATTGGTGGAGAGTATAGCCGGCCAGCAGTTTGAATGCGATAACTACCAGGCTAATTCATCTATGGTTTTCACAAGAGAACCTGTCACCTTTCTTGTAGATTGGCACAGTTGCCGATTTACACCATTCCCTAGGAATCTGCTCACTATCGTAAATAACCCCGAGGAGTTTCGTTAACTCGAAGTCAAAGCTTTGCCTCCGTCCTTAAAAAAAATAGAGACAACCCATCGGGTTCAGCGGCTTTGTGTCTTTTCAAGTGGAATACCTCCCGGATAACCTAAATTTCTGATGGAGGAGTGATATCAACCTGCATCGATTCTCTTGAAGGTATATGCGGAAGGTCCACTGTGGCAGTTGGCCAACTGAACTGCTCCTTAAAGTGCTCTGCCCAAAGGTCCAGACGATGTCCCTGAGAAAGAATCAGTGAGCTGTCGGTTTCCTTGAATAACTCACTCTTACCGGGCTTCCATGAACTGGTATTTTTAATCAAGCAGTGACGGGTGCGATTATTGCCAATATGCACAGCATTCTATATTTTGCAATCCACCATTGCTCATGGACATTCCTCAGAATCCTAGTCAGTTGGCTTCTCAGGGGTTTAAGTACTTCTCTGAATGTGGCATCCGGAAGGATGGATCTGCTAGCATCCAACGGAGCAGCTGATGTCACAGATATCTATCGTTTGAGTTGCCTACATGAAACGGAGTCTTGTTTGGCACATGATGCAACATATGAGGCTTCTTTGATCTGTTTTCAGTGTTCATCTGGGTCCTGGACATGCGGCTGCATTATTAACCGTGTGGACAGCTCCGCCTGGAAGGTAGATCGTTGGTTATTGTCCGGAAGCAACTGCCCGGGACTAGTGGCTTTACCGCAAGTGAGACCACGAACCTGAAGTAAACAGAAGCGAGCACGTACAAAGACGGGATCAGAGTCAACAGGGGTAGACCAAAATGAGCAATATTGTCCGACTAATCCACGCCAGTGGTGACCAATGACACTATGGTCAATCTGAGTCCAAGGTGGTGAAGACGTACGAGGATGCCATGTGAGTCTAAGGAGCTTCTTGTAGCAGAAGTTAGCATTCGCCAAAAATAATCTGTGGTCAGAGCACAGTTGAATGAGACGATCGCCGTTTTAGGCACGGTCGGCTGGGATAGCAAATGGGCCTCCAATGCGCCCTTCGGAATCCCCAACCGTTCAACTTGGGAGTTGAAAGCCCCAGCAACATCCTTGCTGTCAGAAGAACTGCAGTCAGTGGGCGCATACACACACAGCGTACGATTGTCGACACTAAAGTTTGTTGCTGTTAGCACGCACAGAATCACCTAACCGAACTGTACCCAAGCGATCGCTGACTAGAATCCAGTCCAGTAGTGCATGCTCAGCTCTCATGCTAAAAGCCATCCCACAGCCAGTCTAACCATGAGAGCGGGGATTGTTGTTTGTGGATGCGAAGAACGATCACGGAAGTGGAGTCTTATAAGTGCTTTTCAGAGACACAGCATATATGTGTTTTGGAAGTTCCAAGAGTTTTATCGAGGGCAGCCTCTTGTCCTATCTGACATAGTGTGTGGGCGTTGAAGGCAGTCAAGTGAAGTGAAAATGTAGACATATAAAATAAGTTTGGTTTATATCCTACTCCTGAATCACCGCTCTGTTCGAAGTCGCAATAACCTGCGGCGTTTTGCATCGATCTTAAATTAAAAGAGATGCCAGTAAGGTCCTTTAAAAGAAGAATGCTAAAGGCATCTCAGCTAATCATACTTCGCTGTTACTCACACTGCAGAAGGGGTTTTTCTTTGGAAACCCTAACCGGAGCCTTTGGCTCAATGGTCTGACCCCTGAGGTAGTGAGGTGTTAACCCAGGGCGGGATCACGACTGAAGAACAGATGAAACAACTTGTTGGTCCTATCTTGACTTATCCTTGACTGTGCTTTGTTATCGATCCGCCCTTCGGATTCAATCCTTAGTCCCATGCACCAAATGGAGTAAGCGGAAAGTGGACGGAACAGCACCCTTTGGACCGGGGGCTGCTCATATCAGGCATGAGATTGCTGTCCAATGAAGTGCAGAGACTTCCTTCGCGGTCGAAAGAAACCCCAGTCACTCCTCTCCTAAGTCCATCTAGTGGAGGTTTTTAGACAGGTAAACTGTTTCTCTTCGTATTTATTCTCTGGAGTATGCTCTCCAGGGGCACGGGATTTAGAACCAAGTGTCACCCATCAACTGATTCAAAGACGGGACTTCCTCTGGCCCTTACCTATTGATCTGTCAGCATGACTGTATTTCCGGGTTAAGGAAGATACCTTACATAGCCGTTTAAGTGACGCAGGCACGCAAGTCATCATAACACTTAAAGATCAAGTCTCACCTTGACGGTGCCTTGAGTACAGACAGCGTGACTGGGGTCAGCTAGTAACCTAGTCACAGACAAAGGCTTATTAGTGATGAAGTCATCATTGGCTTACGAGCAGTGCCGATATAATAAGGGAGTAAGCGCGTAATTTATGACAATGAATAAGACTGTGGTCTCAAAATTTCCAGAGACTATTCCTAATTGTCGTTATCTCGGCCGCACCAACCTAGATAGACCAGCCGTTCATATCACCCCCGATTCTGTTTAAAAATTCCAGTCACCGTTGTATAAGGTACGTCTGAATACCGCCTCGCTACCATAAGGAGCACACCGCGAGAAACCCCAGTCTTCGTGCAGGAAAGTTATCATATTGAGCAATGACATGCCACTTGTTGGATTCCGGTCACCAAGTTGGCCCGAATAGCACATTCCGGATGATCACGAGGCCAAGAAATTGAAACTTGCTAAAGATCACGGAGATGATAATCATTCACCGGATAAAGCCTGAACTTTGTATCCAAAAGACCTTCGTTACGTGGTTTATGCCACCATGACAGTAACACGTGACTTCATCTTGCTTTTGTCTCCAACCGCTCTTTTTCGACCTTAATTAGGTTGCATGTTTTGGTGTGAATGTTTCTGGCTATCCCTTTGTCTGTTCCCCATTGCTCCCACCCAAATACCGAACTAGTTATCACACTGTTTCAATCTTCGCTGGCTCCTACATTGTCTCTAGGTTTAGTCACCCGGATAACAATTATTATACATCATATGAACTTTATGTATTTGTATTCAATGTGCGTAGGCAGCTGATCGAGAGTATGCGAAATTGATGACCAACATCAATTGATCCGCCTGAACAAACCCCCACTGTCTGCCCACAAACGATCTGTAAAATCTCTTATTCTGCCATGATCATTGACGCAAAATAGTGACTAAATTACTAAATTAATGCAATCCACATGACAATGATCAACGCAATATCATTTCTGCTCGCCTCGGTGTTCCTGATTTATTACTTATCGTTTTGAATACTGGTGCCATTTGCGGCTCAGCTCAAAGTAATGAAGTCATTTCGGCTGATAACAGAATGTTTGCTAACTAGATGACAAGCTCAGAGAGATCGTGAGCTTACTTTAGACTGAAAAATCACGGAAACAAGAGAAGACTTAACACAGCCCTGTCGTGAACAAATTTTCCCCGGTTCGTTGTATACATCCGATAGGTTTGATCTTTGTTGCAACAGACACGCATCGACCGGCGGTGGTCAAACGGTTATCATTAGGGATTTTAAAAATAACAACCCAGGTGGTTCGATTCCCGTCACCGCTGGGCACTTTGCCATTTGGCAGCCCTTCATTGGCCGCCGTCCCCTTCCTAAACAGTGGTACATGGTTGTATTATAAATAAAAAGGAAGTAGAAGTAGAATCGTATTGAGAAACCTGATAACAATAAGTGTCACAATCGTTGAGTACTCTCAAGATTCTATAGCGAAAAGACAAACGTGGTTTGATTTCGAAGGCATTTATCAGAGAAAGAAACGATTAAACATGTGCACGAAAGGATCGGAGACACTTGAATACACATCAGTAGAGCCAGGTGACCATGGATCGATACGCGGGCAAAGCAAACACGCATGGATGAGCAGCAAAGGTGGACCAAAACTCAAACAGATAAAATGTCCGGACTGGGCTAGTCCTGCGTGGCATAAAAATCAACACACTCTTTACGGTACCTCAACTCAATCTTATGGCCATGTTCTGATTCAGTAAATAAAGCGAGATTGAAATAGGCCAGTGCTCATCGATTTACGTGCTACTGAGTCGATTCTACGAGCGGAAGTTAAAATTCCCATACACATGGAACTCAGACTTTCTAGTATCATATATATGCTTCAGTAAACATAGATGTATACACAACCTGGAAAGTGCATTTGGCGGTTCTTATAGTTTCAGCAAAGGCTGAATAACACGGGAACATCAAAGTTTGTTATCGGCAACTCATTTTGAGACCACTTCCATCACCATCGTTACCAAAGGAAGAACGCGACTGTACAGCAGCGAAAGTACCTACATGTTAAAGTGGAAGAGATTCACTAGGCGTAACAGATCAATAGTAAAGTTTCACATCGATTAAGACGACAACTATTCCGAGCGGTGTGTGGACGAGTCCACACTGAATTGTATGCACTTGCTGGTTGTCCATTCGTGAATCCGCCGTGGGTTGACGGAGCTCGCTGGCTAGTGTTTTTGGAGTGCCTTATTTCAATCTAGATGAGCGCATGGTTATGCGTACGTGCGTAACTGGGCGTGTGAATATGCTGTCGATGCGAAGATGCGAGGTTCTCTAGATAGGGAGATCGCTCGTCCCGTCGATATTAGTCATGTACGCCTTTGGAACATGTGATATGATTCATCACGCAGCTGCGAAGTACAACTCATCATCGGAAACCATGGTAGCATAGTGTGCCGAAGTTCCATCTTTTTAAGGGAAGCATCAGCCACAGTGCACACTCACGGAGCCCGAATTGGGACTCAAAGCGAAGCCGTGGACGAAAGGGTGCTATACCATGTAGTGTAAATATTCAACAAACCGTTGAGAACCAGCCCGGATAACCGGCTTCGAAAACCATTGGGGGCCCGGTGGGCATGCGTTGCAACGGATGATTCCTAACAATAGTGAGTTCAGTGTTGGTATCGCATGATGAATCATGGTACAAGCTGAAAAATAACCAGCTGGATTTTCCCCCAAGGGTATGATGGGGGTTTTACCGACTATGGCTACAAAATTGAAACATTTAACCCCCTTAAGAGAAATTAAAAGATTATGTTTACCGGCAAATTCCAATGGCGTTGTTGTTGGGTAGTCATTGAATAAGAGCTTATTTTTATAATTAGTCTGGCAGCCACGTACATGAAGTAGAGCGGTCAGTTCTTCTAAGGATTTTCCAGCTGACATACTCATCAATGAATTACCATTATTGTTTTCAGTAGCCAAAATTGAAAATCAAACGTCCAAGGATGGAACCATAATTATGTAACACTGTAAAGTGACCATCTTTGTTGACTCAGAACCCAATTCACTTATTTGCTCAAACTTTATACAACACAAATGAGCAGCGGTAAGACAACACTACACTAAGACTGAAATGCTTGTTTTCATGTTTCACGCTCACGTAACATTTAGGTAACAGTGTTGCAGCTTCACTCGGAACGATGATTCTGAGCACATCAACTGCAAACGCATACGGTGTGCCGGGGATTAGCAACTCACTTGAATTGAATCTTTCCTTGTTCACGTATTCGATCCAGTTTGGCTGTGCAACATTTCACCAGTTGGATCTCCTGCAACCACGTTTCGGGAGGAAGATGCACAAAGAATATACCGTAAGTCTATACAAAGAAGGCGACGCCAAATATCCTTAAGAAATGAAATACTAAATTTCGGAAATCTCTGACAGAAACGCTTTTATCATTAACTTTGTAATGTTAATTTACTTTTATGATTTTGATAAGCTGGATTAGACAGAATTGTGACAAAATGCCACGTCAAAAATGTCCGACCATGGCGTACCCCCGCCTCACCTCCCCCCTTATTCGATATGCTCAAACTTTCTGTCCCATATTTTAATAAACATACATGCACACACGTCTAGGCACACATCAATTTGTCTTAACTTTATTGATTTTCATCGTTAGACAAAAATGAACTTACTTTGGCATTAAGTTACTCCATTTGTTCGTAACGGAAAATCCGCTTGCTTTTTTCACATCCAAATACTTAACGCGGCGAGCCGAAACCGAACCTGTGACATTCCGCTAACTAGGCTTTTCCTTCACGGACACATCATCATCATCATTTATAAGGATTTTATTTTTATATAACGGAAAGTCCGCTTGCGTTTTTCAGCCCTAAAAGTTTACCATGACGAGCCTGCTTCGATCCTCTGGATGAGAGAAATGCAAGTTGATTTTTCTTTATACATACTGCCTTGGCTTCTCCTATCAGAAACACAATGCGCGAACTTCATCTGTTGTAAAAGTGCCAGTAGATGCTCTTCTTCTTGGACAGTCTACAGGGAAATCACAACTGCTATTCGCAGACAGTTCTTTTTGGGCTAGTCGCGACAAATCCCCAGTTGTGAATCCCCAGTAGACTCTTTCCAGAGCAGCAGTTGCTGATACTCCTTACGTTCAGATAAGATAATTATGAACATAATTCCTACAAAATGTATGCGTGTGAGGACGAGTGCACAGAGGAGTGCCGGGTATGCTTCCGAGACACTTTGTCCACTAATCTATGCACACTACTTACTATGAATACATCACAACCACACCATGATATTATTAGTGCTAAATATCTATCATGCGACTGTTCTTTTCTGCCACTCTAATTTGGCTGGTTAGCCTTTTCAGTATGACGAATAGCGCGAATGGACTGCTCACTTGACTGATAACGAGAAAAATGATACTAAATTAAGGCACACCGTGATGACGAGCAAAAAGCTATCAACACAAGGGAGAACTTGGAGCGATCTCGATCGTCCTAAGAAGAAGAACATTTCTCAGTCATCATTTGGGGTTTCTCCCTACCATCTGTCCTGGCTTTTTGTTTTGATTAGCCTATCTCTCCTCTGTGAAGTTTCCGTTGACTTCACCTTTCACACTTTTCATTTTCGCTGTCCGTAGGCGCAAAGTTTGCTTTCACTTAGTTGTAGTGCATCGTTTGCCTTTCGTATATTGCTCTTATGGATACCATTTCCGTGCCAAGTTATACATACGATATACTCTCACCTCTGACTACCGACTCAAATCTTCTCTGTTCATTGGTCCGAAGGGATTTCGCTGATATTTAGTTCTGAGACTCAACAGAAGACAAGTCCGGGGGTTGCTAAACGTTTATTCTCTATAGACTAACACCACGTACAATTCAAATCGCCATCATTCAGTTTCGGTCTTTAAAGTCGATTCCCTTTATTTTTGCTAACCAGTTATGACATTTCAAGAAGAGCGGATGCTACCGAATAGAGACAACCAATGACGAAAATTAATCGTCGATAGCATCACTTTGCTGAGTGGTCCTGCTGCTCACCAAACTACTACTACTGACTGCGCCATTACTATGCCCGTAAGCTCCTTGGTCGGCCAGTCGATATCAAATACTATTACAAGCGCACGCATATCACTGTAGCTTCGACCACATCTCGGACGGCTTGCCCTTACCAGTCAGACTTGGGCAGTCAGACATACGTGCTTGTTGGCTCGTCACTATTGAGTGACTCTGTTTGGCCGCACTCGATTGCACGCACTGCTTGCGCTTGCCTAAACATGGTGCTCACTCGCTGACTTGCTTGCTTACTCATGCGCAAATCTGCGGGTTTTTCGCTTAGTGTTCTTCGTTGATCACGAACACAATACACTTGAACCCAACAAACTGAGATCTCGGTCTGTAATACGGTTCGTTTTATCACCGTATTATAGAGCAGGTACCTGACGTGAAACCTTAACTAAAAACAACTTTAAAAACAAGAGACAAATGATTGTTGGATGTTAAATGGTGCTTAAGCAATATTTAGCTCAGTTCAATTCAAACTAACATTACTCATGTACAGGGTGCGATGGCCTTGGTTACCGTCTCTCAGCATTAACCTCAATGGCAAATAATGAAAAGAACATGAATATGATGGCAAAGATGAGAAATAAAGGTGTTTGATAAAAGAGAGCCGCTGATCGTGACAAGTAGCCATATTCGCCTATGTATCTAACCCCTGAAGGGGGAACTTTTAGACCCCACTCACGAAGTCTAATACGCCCAACATGGCTAAATTAATTGACCGGGCTTTTCATCCCTTTCCTCCATGTTGTGGATTGCTCACTCTTACTCATCTTCTATTCAATACCGCGTCCGCGAACATTGCACTCCGAGGAATCCCACACAAGGGACATGCGCAACACACGTCCCAAACACCTAAGTCTGATAAGCTTCAGTTTTTCAGTTAATGATTTATTTCGTGTACCAGTTGCTCAGCACGTAGCTTTAGCATTGCTGATGTGGTGTTCCCACCAGATTCGAGTAAGGCTGAGAGGACATCGGTTTTAAATATCAAAATTCTTCGTATATCCTTCTCCTAAAGTGACTTTGTTTGCGAAAGGTGAAGAACTGGTCTGAATGCTACCGTGTAAAGTCGGCCCTTGGTAGACAGGTGGATGTCACGTCGACTCAACAGACCATTGAGGTTAGCAAAAACCAATCGAGCCCCCTATATTTGAGATGACTTTTCATCCGAAATTTGACCTACAGGTAAAAGACAGCTGACCAGATGGCAGAACTTACCTACCAGGTTTGTAGTCTCCCCAGACACCCAGTCCTGTAACATGTTACTCACTATGAAGGTGGAAAACGCATACCGAATATTGCTGTACAGATATCCAAGCTCTCCAGGAAACCTTGAAACCTACCTGCATCTCCACGCAGAAGAAAGATATCACCTTCATACTCACGGTTTGACGCTTTTTCACCTGTACAAAGTTCAGTATTACAGTCCTCTAGGACCATCCGAATCACAAAGTTAAATAGAAAGAAAGAGAGAGAGGAAACCGTGAAGCATAACACTTCTCGGGGTGAACTTGAGTGGCATATTGCGTCAGACCCAATTTCGATTTCGACCATTCTTGTACAGGGATTCTATGATGGAAAAGAATTTCTCCGGTACACCTTTCAACTAGAGACTACGCCAGGGAAATATGCCGTCGACTGAATCGAAAGCAGCATGCCATCATACCACGAAAATTGTAGTGTGATCGGGGTGGGAAGCAGTCTCGTTTGGATGGTAAGTAATCTTCCCGTTCATAAAAAGTGTTGACAGTTTAAGGCAAGAAACCTCCTAGTGGTAGTCAACAGACCATAATATTCTACTATACCAACCACAAGTAGCCATGATTAAGTTTGTCGTTTTCTTCTAGTAAAAACATGGCATTTTTTTTAAAGGTAATAATGATCTAGTCCCAATCAACCATTGTCTCCGAGGTTTGTTTCATGTGCAGACGCTAGACAGATTGACCGAGTCGTAAGACTGGTCACCAGGATCGTTGATGTGGCATAAGTCAACATGACATCATTTGTATCTTCACCAACATGCATTCGAAAACGCTGCGATAGAGGGCCAAAATATACTAACATAGCAACAAAAACAACGAATTTCCGGGGGGGGGGCATATGTACTGAAATGGGTGGTTCCAAGAAGTAGGAGCATCCACAACTGACAAGACCAGAACCGCCGGTTGAAGTTAATTATAATGTACTCGACTGGCACCGCAAGTGGGCAACCTACTGGCCAGTCAATGAGTGGACTATTGCTCACAGGTAATCCGATTGCCCGGTTCCAAATAATTTGATTGAATAACACCTCTTCAAATTGATGGACACGAAACTACTGCTCAAAAAGTCACTCACGGATGTTTTTGGATTACTAAAAGAATGTGTTTGTTTATAAAAGTTGTTTATCCGAGGAAAAATAACCGCAGCCTCGAATATATATATATATATATATATATATATATATATATATATATATATATATATATATATATATATATATACACTGATAGCTCGTTTAATCTCAACTCATCTCGAGTGTCTGATGCCTTTGTTTTTCAAACAAAAATGCCATCAAATAAAGCAACCCCTTGTGAACTAATATGCCTTAGATATAACGATAATGGCAAGCTATACACACAAGATTTGTGATCAATTGTTTCTTTCCGGTTCGAGATATTCTTTGGTAGCAGAGTTGAGCTCCTTTAACTTTTTTGTGAACTTCATCTGTTTGCTACAATGTGAAATAATATGCCTAACCGATAATCTTAATAGTGCATAAGGTTGAATTCAGTCGTATATGATCGATTTGCACTAAGAGTTAATTGTCAAGTGTCACGTGCAACTATTGTCTTGAATCTACAGAAATCCATTCCGACTTTTGTGGATATCGAAGACATGCTTGGGAACGAGTACGGCATCGTGATATTGATTCGTATTCAGCTTTCTCATCATATCAAGGAACCATCGATTATCATTGGGTGAAATCGGTTTTCGGTGAGCAATTGCACACTAATAGACCCAGAGCTGGTGAATTAAAGACAACATTTAGTAGTGAAACTAAACCCACACTAAAGCTGTTTGGTTCTAATTTCTTATTTTCGGCGGTTCACTTGGTCAGGAATGACATGAATGGACAGATGAACTTCGGATTCACAGAGAGAAAAACTAATTCGTACAAGTAACGAAGCAGATCAAGAAAGACACCGAAAGTCGGTGCTCCATTACCCGCGAGTCAAGACCACGTTTGTGGAGCTGCCAGCTGTTCACGTCTATCCTACCAGCCCCATTAAGAAACCACCTCCAATTCCAAGTTGCTTCCATCTCTCGAAACAAAACAAAGCTTTAGTATGGAATACTGCGTGGGTCCACTGGATTTTGAGAATTTGCTTGTCGTTCGTTTTGTTTGCCTTTATATTAATCCAAAAATTATAGCAGAGTAGTTTATATATTTTCATCTTCGCATCGTGTCAATGAAGCGAATGATGTTATTCAGAGGCCATCGTCACAACTCCGTTCACCGGATAATCGAAATGTCCTCGCTAGTTCAAAGGCGTCTACAGCAGTCTGCCGTCGCTCCCAATGATAGGTTGAGGACAGCTTGGTTATCTGGCCCAGATCACGTGACCCACCGCGTTGACGTCCGGCCGTGAGTACGACAAGTTGCACGACTGAGGTTTGTGCCATTTTTGCACGGGAGGACTGTGGTAAGATGGGTGGTCACAACGGACAATGGTCGGCCAGAGAGGCATGTGGCCAGCTGACCGATGAAATGCACTTTATCGATGAGAAAGCCAACCACTGTGTTCGGTTCCCAAATTAAACTTATAGATTTCCAAACCTAAGTGATAATTTCGCAAATCAACGTGATAGTTTCTCAAATCAATATTAAAATGGTATAGTTTGGATTAGTTGCAAGTGACAGCTCTTGTTGCAGTCTGATTTGTCGGTCTTATCAACTAGGCATAGACTAGCGAATGGGACGGACGACACAAATCTTAATCTAGTTTCGGAACGGGCCATGTTTCCACAAGGCATGACTCTTCTTAGGTCGGCTTGAGGGGCACGGTTCCAGCCTTAAGCCATAGCACTGATCAAGACACCTAACATGCTGAATCTATTATCCGAGATTTGAAAATGGGTTTTCCCATGTTATGGACCGACCAACGTTTTCAATCTCTCCTCGATGAATGGTACACACAGAGGGAATGTCTGTCCACTATTAGGTAATAAAAACGCGCAAATCAGATCGTTTATTTTGTTCAAACTGAGTGACCGGTCTAGTGGCTGAACTCATGCACAGAAAGCTGCATGTATCTAACACGGGCATCAGCGATCGGATATCATTACGTAAAGCACCTGACCTGTGACAAGTAAAAGAATGCCAAGTTGGCAAAGTAGTTAGGTGAGAGATCGACAGGGGCCACACATGTTGTCTGCGCAAGAGGTCGCATTAGATGCAGTAACTGATCATATGACCATTGTGCAGTTTCCCACCTCTCTCCGGATCTACATAGAATTCACCAAGCGCTAAAACAAAATGAATGATCTCGTGACGTAAACTCCACACAAACGTTGGAACTTCTGTGCACAGGTTTCCAAAAGGCAGACTGGATCGCTTTATTTTTGGATGCTAGCTATTTTTTGTTGGTACTGTACAGTCAGGTAAGAGAATCAGTGAACAACAGAATCGCACGGCCCATTTCAATGTCATAATCAAAAAATAAACGACAGAGGCTTGTTGGCTGACTTTACTGTGCCCCAGTGATGTCAAAATCAGCTAAGTTAGGGTATGTGAGTAATTCGGAGATATCATAACAGAATATGAGAGTACAACGACCTCAGTTGGCAATAAGGTGAACAAGGTCGTTCCAAATGACAATTTCTAATACACGTGTTCTTCTACCAAAATATCTTCACATACAATTTCGTCGCCAATGTTTTCGTTCGGCTCTTCGAAACTGCCGGAACTGAACAATCGCTACGCAACTTTTGTCATTCCTCTCTGTGTCACCATACCGATGAGTAGCAGTCATCTTTCACGGTATTCTGTTAGAGAGGAGGCCATACTTTCCTGGAGCACAGTCATAAGTTATGTTTCACGATGTGCAAGCAGGCTTAGGTCATACGCTGCTCTCTTTTTCGTACACTTGATTGTTTCAATTCTTCAGTGTGGTTAGTGCTCACAGATGGGAACCAGAACCGCCGCGCCACTCCCAGTACATCGTTATCAGTCTTGGAAACGGAAACGAACACGTCTGCTTCCACTACATCTGTCCTTCATGTTAACGGTTTAAATTTCACACTTACGGGATTGTAATTTTGACCACAGTGATTTTTTGAGAGGAGTCCAGTGAAACTTGAATAGAGAATGAAATCAGGGACAAAAAACAAACAGGCCGATCCACAAATTTGTTATTTATAAGCCACTGAATTCCTGAATGCACTATGAACTAGTTAAAAGTCAGAGCAAAAATCGCATTGACATAAATCAAACGACTGGGCCGCTTACTGACAGATTTGATCACATTCGGGAGACTTCGGATTACGCCAGGATTGCGGGTTAGAAATTCATCACATCTACCAGACAGACCAATGGACACACGGGTATCCGGTTTGTCACTTACCTTGGTCAGTGCACGTTCAACAACATCCTTCACCTCGTCAATTCCACGGCGACCTTCTCGACTCAGAAGACAATCTTCGGCAATTTGTAGGGGTTTTTGAATATGGCTGCTGGCCATTTCTAATAGTCGAATATGGTCCTTTGGAGAGAACAAAGCCCAGAGATGGAAAGCAATAGTTTCAATTGCAAAGAGATACTCGATTTTTAATGGGTAGATAAAGCGACGCCTGACGAGTAAGGGCATTTCACTCACAGTTGACTGAATTATACGGATATTATGCTAACAGGTTATGATGGAATCCCGTCTCGCTAACTTAGTCAGTAATTTTTTCCTGGGGGTTTGGTCGCGTACCAATGTACTAGCACGTCTGATTGTACGGAAACACTGAGCCTCCAACGAAGACCCAAAGCACTGACGGAAAACTCCGACAATCATCAGTGAACATGAAATTCTCATTTTTAACTTACTTTTGAGGCTTAAATAAGTTATGACGGGTAGTAGTGTTATGAATCAACTGTTAGGAGGCACATAACACCCAATCACTGAGTTGGTCTTTTCATGAATGAACATGAACGTGACATACACAGGCACGTCTAACAAAATAGATCGATAAAAGGAAATCGATACAAAATGAGCTACTGCGGTTTCGCGAATAACCGGACGGTACGAATACTGTTTCGTGTGAGCGTACACGTACGCGAGCTTGTGTGTGGGTGTGTAGGTGTGTATGCATGGGCATAGCGTCAGCTGACGGTCCGTTCAAGTAGGTTGATTGACAACAAATTTACCCGTTGATATACTTCCTAGTATATGACAAAACTTGCCAAATAAACACCTGGTGGAATCAGTGGCAAAAAGGTGACAGTGAACAATTTAGTCACAAAGTTCCATTCGGATGAACTGCTCCTTTTTCACTCCAGTTAAACGAGATCTCCATGTTGAGGAATCATGATAATACCCATTCAGATAATTTGGTGATAGATGTATCTAACTCTTCTCCACTGACAGTATACCCCCATACAACGTTATCTAGCTAACATGCCAAGTCGAACTTCTACACACTGGTGTGGCCTATAGACTGTTTCGCTACATATGCTGACTTGTGTTAAAAATCGACTCATCGTTGGTCTATACATCATGGTAATCTCAGCGGCCCAGACTAAAAGGGTGTGTCCCAGGCGGTTGATTATTAATGACTTGTGTTTAAATTCTTATCGATCTCTAACTTCAACTTCTGATGTTTTCTGGTCTGTTGCGATAGGAGAATGCGATCATGTTCACGCGATATAGAACAATATCTGAATAGATTTTGTCGAATAGACAGCGGAAAACAGGGACCGCATTCGAAGCAGAATAGCCGATAAACTGCAGCTCAGTGAAGAACGAACTGCTAAGCAAAGATTGTGAGTGGATATATTAGAAGCGAGAAAAAACTGGCTGGTTTATGATGTGCGTATTTTGAATAAATAGAGGGAATGATCTCTCTCTCTCTCTGTCTAATCCTGCTGAATCTCGTCACGTGTTTTAATATGCATGTGCCAACCACAGAACTATGGTTCATAAACGAAATAGCTACGGGGCAAGGCAATTCAGGTTGGTTAATCCTCCCCATGGGTTTTATTATTTATTTAATCAACTATCAACTTTTGTTACACGTTTGGTCATAAACCCAATGGAAAGGGTATATCCAATAGCATCAAGGACCCACTACACTTCTAAAGGATAGCCGTAAACTAGACCCTGAGACTTGGAGTGTAGAACCACATAAGTTCCCGGTAGGTCAGGTGCGGTAACGAGCCAGATGAGAGTGGATTACTGTTTACCACCGAAATGACCGGTGCTGGTGGGATTCGAAACTCCGAGCCACTGGGGGGATCAAATTTCAAACCACTCGACCCGCGTGGATTGTTGGACGAAATCGACGGTGAATGAGAAATGGGGGGATAGCATATAGAAAAATTGATGGTTATTCACAAGAAACACTGGGTCAAATCTAGAATATACGATATGAATAGTACGACATTGTATCTGGATGACAGGATAAAATTCCCCTGGAAGCACACGACCGGTTTCGCGGTTGTTGCCGCTCATCAGGTATGCATACCAGGTACCCATCAGCCCAATCATTCTTATACTTGAGCACTCCATAGATGGTTTACAACTATAATCTCTTTTGGATCGAATGGAGCGAGCATGGACGGGGATTTCATTTTTAGGATCACACTTTGGTAGAATCACCGTGCGATTCTAAAAATGAACTCCCCGTCCATGCACACTCCATTTCATTCAAATGAGATTACAGCTGCAAAACTGGGATATGCTATAGGCACATTGCGGATGATGATGATGATGATGATGATGATGACGATTTGGATTATAATAATAATTATTATTTTAATTATTATTATAAATATTATTATTTGGCCGATGATAGTGATAACGTTGATGGTGGTGATGATGGTTCTCAGCAAGCTTGATAAAAAATTTTCCTCACGGTGTTGTTGCAGTGGTTTTGACGGTGAATTCCGTAAACGAATCCAATTTCCCATCATGTATACTTATCGGTAATCATCAGTAGTTGTTTTCCGAACAGGCATGCTTCAAGGTCCTCGAATCAAGGTAAAACGCCACGATCTTTATCCAGTTCATCATCACACTACCAGATGGATCTTCAACGATTTTTCCTTCAGTCAACCATGCACGTTGTACTCTACGATCAATCGCCAACTTCCAGTGTGCATATTCTCTCACACACACTCATACATATAGAGGGAGCAGTCAGTCCACAAAGCACGATTTTCAAGAAGGTTTTACAATGAAATACCATGTGACTACTAGACACCTGTGTTCACCGAGTGTGGGCGGATTCACAAACTACTGAAAATGAGGTACGAAGTCCAAACCGCACGACCAACTCCAGTGAGTTGTGGTGGTAGCCCGCAGCTCTCCGTCGTCACCCGACCTACGTGAACACGCGAATTAGTTGCTTGAAATGCAATGAAACTCGATGCAATGAGTGGCAGTGGTTGGTTGGTTTAGAGCATTTGATTATCACCTTGGAAGTCGGCCGTTCGGATCCCGTCGCGGCCGTTCACTGTCTTCTGGCTCGTTATCATACCGGACCAACTGAGACCTTGCTTGGTTCTGAACTCCAATTTTTATGGTCTGGTTGCCGGCCGTCCCTAATAGTGCAGTGGACCACTGAGTATACGGGGTATACTCTTTCCACTGCGCAGAGTATAAAAAAGGGATTGATTACCGGTGCTCTTCGACGGTTTGCCGTTATCATGGTGTTTGTCCATTCCATTGTACTCCTACAGCAGAATAATATAAAAGACAGTAATGATCGGTCACGTGATCTTATATTCGCCTTCTAATTTAGCCAATACAGGATTTCACCGACTCTTACCCATAATCCCCAGTCTGGTCATCCTGTAACAACCATTCAGTAATAGTGTTAGACCTAATCCGTTGTCCCAACCCCGAGGAAAAAACTGGAATCGGAAAGGTGTTTAAAGATGACCAGAACAGTCTCACCTTCAGTTTATCCTGTTCTTCTTCCTGCAATCGCATTTCAATCACCAATTCATTGCGCCAGTTTTCGATATCATGTAAACGACTCTCTGAAAATAGGCAGCGATGCAGTGTAGTACAGGGCTGACTGCAGAGTTGAGTCGAAGTCGGGCATGCATCGAAGTAAAGTTAGTCATTTCTAGAGGAGTGACCAACCGACTGAGAAAATTAGACGGTACTAAGAAAAAGAGAGATTAGCTGACTGATAATGATTGCAGAACATGAGGTCTAGTTGGTTGAAACGTTCTGAAATAGCACGTTTAGAAATAGAGCCCATATTTGAGATTGTAATTACAAACCCTCAACCAGCTTTTATGACTTTCTGTTAACCGAGAATATGAATTGCCTAAGATGAATAATTTAAATTAGCCTCCTGCTGAAAGGTTTCACTGAAACAACATTGAATATCTGGGATTTTGATGACATGTTTTGTTAACAGTTGATGCGGATTTACACACGGAGGAGAACAAGTACCGAATGATTTCTGCCTCCCAAACAGAGAACATTCTCCCCTGGCCACGCATTTGAGCTACGCCTTGATTTCGTCAAAATCAGCAAATGCACACGGAATGGAATTAACTTCAGTTTGTGGGATTTGGTATGCCCTACCCCAGTGACTTTGTGCTTCTTACGCTTCAGCAAGCTGTTTCGGACATAGCCAAATGGTAGTCAAATTGTAACTTGACGGTTAACTCTTCGAAATGTATTCAGAGGGTGTACTGTTGGCACGAGGAGCATGAATCGTATGTTTTTTGGAAAATCCACTGGCATTCTTCACATCGGAAAGTCGGACGCCGCGAGCCGGAATCGAACCGGCGACCCTCCGCATACCGGGCAGATGCTCTACCAGCTGAGCTATCGCGGTCCGAACAGTCCGGTGTGAATAACGCTAGTGAATGATGGATAGTGCGCGAACCACTATTCCAATGATACACAGTATCTATCCTGGTTTTAATCATTGGGCTAGCCTCGAAAAGTGCCAGTTTGTTTCTCCCCTCTCTCTCTTCTAAAGGGGAACCGGCACCGAAGCGTTGCCGAATCTAATCCCCGTGTACACTATTCGCCAAAAGTGGTGGGGCTCCATACGGTCAGCTGCACTTTTGCGCCATACAGTCTACGGACGTGTGAAATTTGTTATGAAGGTCAGACACACTTAGTATATTTGTATTTGTATTTGCATCTGATCAGACGTTTCCTGAGACAGATGTCTGCATTTCAGTCAAAAAGATCTACACATGGCACCTCACCAAATCAATAGGATGAAAAAAAGAACGATTATGTATCAAAATTACCAAGAAATTCCGCCCTTACTCTTGTCCGGTTTGTGAGGATTCGGGCCAAATAAGGAACTGTAGTGTTTTTGTAGATGATGATGCGAGAGGGTATGGGTAGACAGAAGGAGCTAGTACAGGTGAGAGAGTTACACTTGGATAGATCACTGTACAGAAGGTGATTGCTATCTGCAAGGATTTTGCAAGTGAACTTTCCACATGCGGTCAGGTGTAGTTCGCACAGCTTAGCAGATGGCTCAGTTAAGGTTATAAAAGATACCCGACGGATACTAGATAGACCTCGATGAAGAGATTTAAAATTTTTATTCAGCAGATCAGCAAAAGTAACTGGGGAACAGTGAAGTAGAAAAGGAAAAACAGACTGATAAACGAAAAAAGAAATAACACTTCGTTTAACATTAAAAGGCCCAACCTTTCGGACTTAGGCAAATAACCGGCGTGGTTTCTTCACGTAGTTCGAAATGTGAGATGATCATTTCCAATTTGCATCTATAGTGTACTTTCCTGTCTAACGCCTACATGCCAGTCAAACCTTCGAGTTCACGTTATGCTCGCAAAGTCGAAGGTCGTTTAGTGTGCAATTAAAAGGCGGCAATCAGGAAGGCGCACCACGAGGTTAACAAGTATTCTGATCTTTCAAGATGAGCGGCGAGCAGGTAGATCGATATTTTTGAATGACATGGTCCGAACTACGTCAGCATAGGGCCGTACAGCAATAGGAAAAAACAACGAGGGCAGAAAAATAATGAGAAAGTAAAACCAAGCATCGGGAAATGAAGTATGCTGTCGAGATATATGGCATTTCAAAAGAAAGCTCATCTGGATGTGGTCGTTAGCACAGAGTTAGAAAGAACATTTTAGTCTGAGATTATGCGATATCGGTAGTCCGACTGCCTTTCCGAATTGAGATAAGGAGAGTAGAGTGGAAAAAATAATTAAGCATGAGATAATGATATAGTTGCATGTTTCTAGAAATGTGTGAAGAAAAACCCGAAATAATGGAAATGGATAAGGCAACATCAAAAAATAGTAAGAGCTTGTCCTAGTCTCTGTCTTGAAACATAGTCCGAAAAACAGGTGGTATGGGCTAATCACTGCACCAGTAAAATGCGAGAGCAACAACTGAGAAACGAACACTTCTGGATATGATCTTCAGCAACGAACGCATGAAAACGATATGTTTTGGGTCTGTGGTAGTTCAGCAGCCATCACGCGTGACATGGCCTGGTACAGCTTCGTAGGTTCACGCTTAGGAGCTTCAACCAATCAGGATCGTCGAAGGCAGGTACAGCAAAAGCTCGCCGTGATTGGTCAGCTTCTAGTCTACCAATTATTTTTCCTGGTTTATCATATTTATACAAACCAGTTCTACAATACAACTACCATACAATTTCGCAGCCTAGGTCATCTTGCTACTTTGGTTTGCTAAGTTCCGGGTGAGAGTGGTTTCAGTACATCGTGTCAGTTCTGGTATTGTGAATATTGCAGGATCCCATTTCGATGATAATATAAGTTTTCCAGTGAACGGCAGGTTAACACCTGAAGATGAAATGCGTAGTACTTTTTTCCACAATACACAACTGAAGCCTTCTCTATAGTAGCGAAAACAAATGCTGATAGGTTCACATAATTTATGGAGTAGAAGCTGAACTTTATTGGGCCGAAGACACAAAGGCAACGAGTGGGGTACTTTAATGGCCGTATTAAATCGAGTCGGAGTCATGAGTTCTTATATAAGAGGAATTCTAATGCAAAAAGATTAGTTCCGATATCTTCAAGCCAACTGTTGTGCACCATATCCATCGCAGTTCTGAAGTGAGATGGATACTACGATAATTCGAAACCCGTGATATTTTACGAACTACAAGTGAAATGAATAAACTGGTTAACAATGGAGATGAAATGAGAACAAGCTCAGTAGAAATTCTTGGTGGTGGCCCACTGGCTTTATCACATCTGCCAGTGATTAGCCCCACATATACTTCCAAGGAATAAATCACTTTTAGGAGTGTCCTTATTCGGTCCGAGTGTAACTTCGGTGATGAGCACAGAACCCTCAGTCTTGGTGACATGTGGCCTGACTCAGCCTCTTCACTTCACTGGCACCCAAATTTCACGGCTACTTTTACTGACGAGCAGCTTACAGAATGTGCTCAATTCCATCTCTGATTTTACCCACTAGAAAATATTATGTTTACTACCGAGCTTTTAAGCAGTGGGTAGTGAAATCCAACAGAAATAACTGTATCCGGAATAAAGTGCGCTGGAAAGTGCCCCCGGAAATTTTGAGCGTCGATTTTGCTGTCATTTCGCGAAATGTGTCTCTTGTTCTTCTACTGCTTCAAATTACAAAACTAAATTTACACGTACAACAGCGTGAAGAACGCTCTGTACCCTACGTTGAATGATTCTTTAACAAAAGCTGATGAAGCCACTTGCGAATAAATATTTGGAGAACACCGATTGGCGATCAAGCTCGTTTGCAGTGATTCATACTCATGCCCTCACATCACAATGTGTTACAAAAAGTTGGGATATTGGACCACTTAGATAAACAAGTGGAAAAGATAGGGAATAATGATCACAAACAAAAGTGTGGTTCGAGCTTAACTCGCGATCCGATGTGGATTGTTTTATACTTTTGCCGGTTTTTGTCTGGCCTGTGACCTCTTCTACCGTGGAGGGTGGGCAGAGGGACAAGAAGAGAACACTCACAGCGGAGGGGATTTGGGAGAAGGATTCTGACAGCCTCCGCTGTGGCTAGTGAGCGACATTTTATCGGTCTTGATTGTTGACTGCAAGCCTCATTCAGGGCACGGAAAATCCCACCCAAGTTTACTGTATGATTAATTTGAGAAACGTGTGAAACCATTGAGCTAGTGAAAGACTTTATTGCCCCAGTGTTTAGTCTTTTAGGGTGGAGTTCGCGAATGCATTCAGACAAAAGCCTGATCATATATATATATATATATATATATATATATATATATATATATATATATATATATATATATACTCTTTTACTTCTTTTTTTATTTATTACGCAACAAAGTATAACAATTCAGGAAGAAGGCTGCGGCCAATGAAGGGCTGTCATATGTGAAAGTGAGAGCTATAGTCGGGAATCGGAGCCGAGTCGTTATTGTGCACAGTCTGCGAAGATAATTGCTTGACCAGCGCCGGAGATATTGACTCCATATACGGAGGCTTTGTCATACTGATATTCTGTGGTTCCCAGTCAGTTTTCCGGAATAAGAGGGAGTAAAAATTCATTCATTGTTCTAATGTATGGATCAGCGGTCTGCTTCTCTTTCAAAGGAACTAAGTAGGATTTTCTATATTCAAAAACCAAAACCTAGAGTGTCATAGAGCTCCTACCGAAGATTCGACGACTGAGTTCCAGCTCGTTTTTCTTGAAGTCAAACCAGTAGTATCTGATTCCACCGGGACCATCAAAATTAACATTGTTCTTATCTGTAAACGTCACATTATTTCATTTAGCATTCTGAGTCACGTGATTTCTGACTCATTCATCTTGATTTTCAAAATAGTGCTCAGTCATCCAACGCACTGGCTTCACGTTTGAGTGCGGCAGATGTGGTGCAGAGTGTAGGGGTTGCAATAGCAGCCGACTGCTTGCGTTCAGTTTCAAGGATTTCTCGGCTGTTGGTTCAAAGCACCATGCAAGAGTATTCTCGTGGCTTACTCGGAGAATCTTCGGACTCCACGTTTTTCCTGAACCACATATTGATTGGGACCCTTCAAAAAGTCAAGAATAACTAATATAGATCTGGAAATTTTCTTCGACCTTTTCACGCATGCTTATCCGCGAGTGCTTGCGCACGATAACTTTTCCTTTTCCCAGCTCAGATAACTACGGACCTCGCACCGTCCCTCGGTTGTCATAAATGAGAGGTCACGCCATCTCGAGACCTCTCAGCTTTGTTCAAGAATCATGTGTACCCTGAACAATATTCAATAAAGAATTTCTGAATATCACAAATGAGTCAATAACAACCAAGGTTTTCGCGTTTGCAAGGTCAATTCGATGTTTAGCCGTTGGTCTAAGGGTGGGCCTAATAACAGTTAGCACCCCTTTGGGAACTTTCGGGGATAAATTGAATTATCTATTTTACACTTTCAATCCGTGTACGTATTTGATATAGTAACGGGCTGACGCACCAGCATGCTAAATCAGGTCACCCGAAGTGGTCTGGATCACGAGTAATCGCAGAAAAAACAGAGAAAGACGAGGATGTGCTCGTACGACTGAACTAAATGCCGTGTATCGTTAAGTTTTAAAAGAATAGTGTGATTATGTGACAGATGAATACCCACCTTTCACGGAGCATGAAGCATTCACTTGACTTGACTTGGCTTGAATAATCTCGACAACAAAAAACATCGAGAATTCCGATGTTTATTACCGGTGCTGATCTAGCCGCTTATGTCTCGTCGACTGTTGATCGAAATCTCACGTCGTAAATTCAGTTCATCCTCTTTTATCAGCTCATCAAAAATTTTGCAGTAAGATAACACTTCTGCTAATAGAGTTCTTTTATCTCCCAGACCTCCTTGGATAATATCTTCCTTCAGAGATTGTAGACACGAATCTGCCATTGTGACTTTCTGGATTTGGGATAATTCAGATTCTGTAACCATTAATATGATGTAAACCGTCTCATTTCCATGTTCATCTTCCGTACTCTGTATTGTGGATAGTTTGAGGGTGTTAGCCACGAACATTTGTAATGTTCGTTAAAATATTTCCCTCTTTCGCCCCTCCACTTCAATTTTACAATCGAAATTGTTCTTCAGATGGTCCCATCCTCGTGTGAGTACAGCACTTTGTGCTCAAGCAGTGAATTGTCTGATTTAGACTACACGAACAATGTTTTCTCTTCAACTGAAGATCCAGATAAGACACAAACTTCCTTAGATAGCCTAATCAACAGTGTAGCTATGTTTGGGATGTATCTTCCATCTTCAAAGTGTGAAATGCTGTTGCAGGACTGGGTTAGTACCACACCAAATTATGTTTTGGAAAGGGAAGCCCTAAGTGAAGTAGGTAAGTTGAGTTACCTGGACAGTTACATCTTACCAGGTGGACTGATATCGGATGAAGTGTCGTCGTGTATACAGAAGGCGCGTTTCACTCTTGACAACATCAACCATTTGCTACCCAGGCGTGACATCTGTCCACAAATTGCTAACGTCCTACTTTGATAACCAAGTGTGTGCCCATTTAGTAAAACAACGGTTCTTAGGCCATGTTGAATACTATCACATAATATGCATTGAGGTAAGGCGTGATCTTAATATGCTAGGACTGGGGCCTTCACGATAAGCTGCTTTATGCGATCAAATGCTGGTTGCTGTTCATGTGCCCATATCTGCCTTTCTCTCTTATGTGTTAATCAGTGAATCGGTCTCAATAGTTCCACTGACTCTGATAGGAATCTGCTCGGGTAGCTGATCGTCCCGTTAAAATGTGAGACACGTTGTGTAGCGGTTGGCGCAAGCATATCTACATTCGCGCCTAACTTTATCTTATCCATATTGATACCTTTGCTAGTGAGCATGTGACCACGTAACTTGGCTGCAGTTTGACAAAATGGGAACTCGTCCCGTTTCTGTTAAATTCGACCACGGACAAAAAAGTGTTACGGAAAAGAATGGAAACTTCTGTTTTGCTTCCCGATATTTTTGCCGAAAATTATAATATGATCTGCTACGAGGAACATTCCGTGTAAGTTGTGCGCTGCTTGTGAAATTCTGTTCCAGAATATTTCACTCGATAACTTCAGGCTGAAAGGTAGTTGCTTTCAACGGTAATGGTCATCCGGTTTGCCAAACGTTGTCAACTCACTCGAAGCTCCATTTAACTACGTGGTTCTTTAGCACTGCCGTTCCCGATAGTACCGAAACTAATCAATACAAAATTCGAACCGGGCATACCGCAGAAATTATCACCTCGATGTATCACCTCTTACCTCGGGACGGGTGGGTGGATTTGGGCTGTTCAAACCGTGCCCCGTGGAGCGTGTGTTTGCGATCGGTCCGCGGACCCAGTGTTCGCTGTTTTTGGTTGGCCCACATCCGATGGCGAGTAAAGAATTGACGGTATCGGTAGTCCACCGGTTTGCTGGGGTTGAAGTTCCGCAACTTGTGGGGTTGCGCAATGTTGGCTATCTATGGGTTCTGCAGTAAAACCATTATAATGGTTCAGTTTTCCTTCTTGCACAAAGAGAGACTTTCAAAGTACTTTTGCCTTTGCATTTGTGAATCTACTACTCTTAGACAGCCACCAACATCCTCGTTCTCCAACAAAGGTTCTTATTTAGACACCCAACACCCCGATCATTCGGGGCACGATGATGGGGCTTATTGAATTCGCTAAGCTTTCCACAAGTTGATTGGTGCTTCCCATTCATGTTCCTACTCTGAAAACTTAGTGGCAATATCGACACTGTTGGCGAGGCGGAACTACATCCAATTCCTTCCTTCTTGCGCACAAGTCTGGGAACTAGCCTCGCCAGAAAGCATCTCCGCCTTGTATTCTTTTGGACATTTGACGTGAGCTTCTGATCCAGTCAGGTCTTCTATATGTTCATCCGCCTCAACCACAGGCTTCAACTTATGTACCCACAGATTCAAATATCGCCAATCCACCAGGAATCCTGTAAGTTTAAACGCCTCATCGAGTCTTTATCGTCTTTCTTTTGCCTCAAGTTCAAGTTTCTCCCAAGCTTTTAGACCAATACGACACTTCTCGTGAATTATTTCCTTGGAGTTTGAATGTTTTTCAACCAACGCCTTAGTTTCCGTACCTAAATGAACAGACTTCGCATCCAAATTTGCGAGATCTCTTTGCAACGTGTCGCGTTCACACCGAAGCTCTTGAAAGGATGCCAATTTTCGACGGTAATCGTGAACCGTGCAATAGAAAAGCCAAACTCAGCTGTAGAACCCCAATTAGTATCATAGTAAACTGCTTCACACATGCCAGGAATCATCAGTCGCGGTGCGTATTTGTGAGGTTACATATAACAGTATTTGTAATAGCTAAAATATTATTACCAGGATTATTGATTCTTTTTTCATTCCATATGCGCACCCTTTGCAACATATCAGGGAGAATGCTGGGGACAAATAAAGACTGCTGAAAAGGAAGAGACGGGTATATCCAGGAGTGGAGTTCTTCCTAAAGACCGTTTAACCCGAACCGGCCTCGAACTTGAATAACATGCAGAATTTTAAGCCCACCACGTCAGTGATTAGTCTGCCTAGCATGATCTACTCTCAGATGCAAGCTCTGCTTCAATAATATTTAATACAACGCCTGCTCTCTACTCATTTCGAATTATAAATGCTCTCCACCCTAAAACAGACCAGCTGCAGTGCTGGAAATCCTATCGACAGAGACTTAACAGAAACAAATGCGGTACAACTAGCCCACAGTAATTGGCGAATCGACTGAGTTCACTTCGCTGTATAAAACCGACTCGGTTGTACTAAGAATACTACAGTTAATCGATAACTAGCGAAGCCAAAAGTACAAAAAACAAGCCCAGTGGTATTGAAATTAAGTGAAAAAAAAATGGACTAAGATTGTTAAATAGATACTTTGATATTCATATCCGATGAATTTTCGTGAGGACTGCTAGTTGTCTCCCTAAACAACTTTGGACTAACAAAGCTCAGCCAGTGTGAATAAGCTGATTATCAAACCTAATCTGTAAAACATTGGCCTTACCCCATAGATAGCTAAATATATTAGATCGCTCATTGCTTTACAATGACGACATAAGTTAGCATAAAATATGTCAACAAAAAGGGGGCTCAGAAATCGAATCATTGAGGGGATTAGTTGGAATTTTGCGGCGTATCACGTAACTGTTAATGCTATGATTTCTACGACTATTGATTTACTTGTGGGCAGAACGGTGTTTGTAAAGTTAGGAATTATTTCCCGTGGTTTTAAATGGTTTGAAGATATAGGTAAAAATCACAATAAATATTAGCGGCAATAGTAATTAAAAAAATGATCTTAGTTCTACTCACTGAGTCGTGCTGTGCTAATGGTTTGTCGTTCGTGTATTTGTTTGTTCGTATCGCGGAGCGCGCGCCACGTATCCAACCGCATTTGTTCCGCTTCGGCGCGTTCTTGCGCAGCGTTGGCCGCCGCTGTTCGTGTGGCAATTTGCCACAGTGACTCACTGTATCGTGGATAAATCGATTTCCTGACAAATAAATGGAGTATGAAAATCAGACCATTAAGGTGTTGTAAAATACTGTCAATCTAGTGAAGACGGACGTATTTTGAAGTAAGACAGAGCAATTAAGCGAGGTGATTCTAGATGCATGTCATTCGTTGCTTCGATTTGTTTGCGAGTTACAGGATCACATAGGGTAAACTGTCTGGATACCTTATGATCAAGGAAAATAGAACTTCCAAAGTTCACTCAACGGTTAGTGTGATAATTTCTTACTAAATACAAAGCTCAACAAATACAGGTAGCCGCTAAGTTGTACTTGAACAGAGAACCTCAAACAGGAGCCTGAAAGTCAGGATGATCCCAAACGAAAAACCGTTCACGTGGGCTAAATATTTTCAGCGAACCGTGTGCGAGTTGGTCACCACCACGTGAAATCGAGAAGGGTATTGCCATTCTATCTTGAAACGGAAACCAAGAAATTCCGCCTACAGCTTCTCCTAGTTGGCTTTGAAACTAACCGAACATACTGTACTTCTACGTCTTCAAATCCCTGTTAGAGGTCCCGCGGGGGAATATCAATTTACGTATAAACCCCTGTGTTCTACGACTGATGAAGTGGAGCGCGTAATCCATTCCATTGTAAAATCTGCCAGTGATTCGTACAAATCAGTTTAAATGCCTTTCTCGATTGCACATCCACGTTCGATAGTGTGGAGCGATCCTTACTTCTCAAGAAATAGGAATCATTTAGTTGTCACACTTAACTTTCTGAAAGACCACCTCTCGAGAAGAACGATGTTCCAAAGTTGAAAGAACAGTTTCCAAACATTCCATGTTTAAGGAGCTGTTCTTTTTCTACACTTATTACTTAAATAAGAGACTTGACTTTAATTCACTCAGCTAGTCTATTCTAGCATGCCAGCTACCTAGTCTTGAATCGGTCTGTCCGATTTAAGTGAGTTTAATGAAAATGCTGCGCATGTCCAAGACTACTCCCGAAAGTCTGGTCTTCTATTAAATATTGCCAAATTTCAAGGGTGAACATTTTCCATTTTGCCATTGAGTTAAATCAAAGACACTACCAAAAATCACTCATCTCCCCTTGCATGTGTAAACCATGTGAAATATCTTGGTGTAACATTACAAGATAACTTGCATCGGTCTTTACCCATTGATACTACTGCCGGGAAATTAACTCGATTATCATTTTAAATCTATAAACTGTGACAGTTCAGTGCTCCGCAGTTTTTCATTCTTTCCCTCGTACATCAGTGTGCATTCCCCATAATTCTCTATTTTCTCCTCCCATAATTTTTCCAGTTTGGTTAAAAACGGGTACAGCACTCTTCGCGGAGGTCCGTGCATCTCCGTTGTTGTTTCCGGTGCAGTCTTAAAAGAACTCATATCAGACTAATGCAATAAAGACATAATGGCATCCATCTCATTTGCCGAAAAGATTACTGCTGACTGTTCATACCCGGTGCATTGCGACCCTTCTGTGAGTCAGTCTCACCCGTCGACCCGTTCCGTGTTGCAACCACTTCTTCCAAAATAATCGCTGTACAGAACTTCCGTAGTTCCGTTCGTTTTTTATGTTCTAACCATCAAAGGTGAAGATTTATCTGAACTTTTAATCCGGTTTGGAGCACATGACGTATCTTTACTTGCTGAAGCCAGTGTATTAACATTGCTATTAAATTGGGGATCCTGTAACTACTGGATATATATAATGTGTTCGGCCATAATAACATCCTACTGCCCTTGCGTACTGCCTCCACGTCTACTTTTTAAATCACCAGGGATGTAGCGGTGTGATCACACATACGCAGGACAGAGATAAAAAAAACCAAAAATAAAAGCTCTGGAGCAGTGATTTACACTCCCGATTTCATCTTCGAATAGAAAATGTGAAAACTTTTTCAGCAGCTCAGATAAAATGAATGAGAGAGTTGTAGAGAGTCGGGAAAGGCCGTCTACAAGCGTTACAAACGTCACGCATGGAATGTTACGGATTCACATAACAACTAGATGGAAGTTTCGATTAGATGACTAGAAACCACCGAGATCAATGCCTTTTCCCGACCAAAGGTAGTCAAGCGGTTATCATCGTGGACTTGGTGTGATGGGGTGTATATGCTACTTGCAGAATAAGTAAGTAGTTGATTGCTCAGAATGCAAATACGGACAGTTGTGGATTACCAACAAACGCGGCTGTCAGAGGGAACAAAGGGAATAAGGTAAAATAGGGCATATATATCATATGGCTGCGGCCTGCGCCTAAAAGACAAATGCCTTCAAGCGGATTGGACCTCTAGAATGCAAGTAGTACTGTTGTTCCATTTGATTAGTTTCGATGACTCCTGAACATTTCAACTACCACCACCGTCGGTCGCTTTCCAATTTGCACACCTTTCACTGGCCAAAACCCACTTCCTGAATTATTGTACATTGTGATCATTGAATAAAAAAGAGGCGAAAAGGTTGCCATTTTTATTATAATATTTTGATCAAATCAACCTTTGTTAAATGCTGCCGAGATTTGCAGACTTCGGCTGACTGCTCATTTGACGATATTCTGAGCCTCATCCGGTACTCGTTATTGAAGATACTGCCAAACCCTATCAGCAGAATAAAACAGCTCCAAACTGGTTCCATTTCCATTCACCGAAAGGTATATATAAAATGATACGTAACTCGTTAGAGTCAACTTTTCTTATCTCTCAAACTAGTCAGAATCTGTGTTGACTTTCGGTCACCAGCAGTCGTCATTCTGTGACTTCAGACAGTGACTGCAGTCAACGTATATCAGCATCCCTAGTATTTCTCTAATTTAATCCAGTATTATAACTTCATTCATTTGACTAGACCAACGTGTCTTTGCCTCGGTGTAAGTAGTATGGTATTGTATTTAGATGTCAGGACAAAACTTCCCCGAAAGCACACGACCGGTTTCGCGGTAGCTGCGGCTCATCAGGTATGTGTATCCGGTACTCTTCTGTCCAATCATCCCTGTGCATGAGGACTTCACATTCGACTCATAACGGTAGTCTCATTTGAATCGTAAGGGGTGTGAGTGGACGAAGAGCCCATTTTTAGGATCACACGGAGCTTCTTTACTTTTCAGCCACGACTTTCATCGGCTGTCACTCGCAACAAACAGTGGTTATCGTATTGAGTTACTGTACCAGGTCAGTGAATGCCGTCACTTTTTTGAAGGTCATGATCTGTCCTTGGTCTTCTGTCCTCCAGTCACGCAGTCGATTTGGTGACCATTTATGTCTTAAATGAGAGAGTTATCGATCTGTGTGTTAGTTCACCGGTCGTACTTGAAACAGTTGAAGAGAACCATCTACACCACTACCCCTTGCAATCTTCCGCACAGACTGCGGAATTGATCCAAAATAATTCAGTTAGTCCTTGATGGATGATACCGTGGCAAATCTAGGCCGTAAACATGCAGAACGGTTATGTGAACCAGTGACGTGTGACCGCTACCAAGCCAACCCTATATCTGGGTTCGTACAGAGGTTCGCTTGGTGGTTACACTTGAAATTACGTGGAGTTCAGTCGAAGTTTAAATGATTTATAATCCTGTTGTGTATGTAACAGAAACTTCGGCAAAGTCGTGAGAGTATGGCGAATTGAAGTATTGGATTTTCTCTTCCATTGCAGCTGGTCCTATCAACCTTGCTCAAGCAAACGGAAAGCTGGAAGAAGTTGGAGAAACCACCACTCTGGAAGACAGTACAACAATCAAAGAGGACTGGATCGTAATGTGTTTATATTTGTACGTTTTCATCAATAATAGTGTGCCTTATTTTTCGGATAAATCTTTACATCGCTAAATTCTGTCTTCTTGCCGTCGGCTGACTTTTACACGCACATTCCTCCGCAGGACGAGTCGACAAACCAGCACACACTTGATTGACTTTTACAAAAAGCCTTTGACAAATAGCAGTTAGTCGGTGATGCACTAACTGACAGTTAGTCCAGATGATTTTGATTACCGGTGTTGGTCCTTTGGTGATGACTGAGCTTGGCGTTTAGATCGCAAACGTTTCATCACCAATCGAGGAGACACCATCGGTGCGCAGGTGAGGTTGTCCGTACTCCTCTGTAAATATGGAGTTTGCTCTGGAAGTGACCTTGACCTATCAGATGACCTTGACCTTGGAAAGTTACCAATTATAGAAACTTGACCTTCTGACCTCTTATCGCAGACTTCTAAACTTAGCACCTTGGATTTTGACCTTTTTTGACGCCGCCTGTATTGGGAAACTCGAACTCCGGGATGTTTGGCTGTTCGGTATTATTCCCTTGTTGTGTTTTGAGCGTATTTTGTTAATTTTATTTTTTTCTTTTTTGCGTTTTTCTATGTTTTGTGTTTTGTGTTTTGTGTTTTAGTGATTTTTCATAGTTTTTTTCTTTTTGTTTTCTTTTCGATTTTTATGTTTTTTGTCCGACTTGTGCACGCGAAGAACTGGGTTTAATAACTATGGGTCGGTAGTATCAAGTTCTAGTGGTTTTCCACGTGAGTTAGTTAGATTTCTTGCGCATCAGGAGATTGTTATTCCGGTCCAGTTCAATGTGCTTATTGACTGAATTCGTTGAAGACTGCCAGGCTTCCAAGAACTCCCTTGCGTGTCTCGTCATGGCTTGGTCCAGAATGTGAACTTCATCTAAATTGAACGTGTGTCCTTCTTGATCCTCGTGAGTGGATATTAGGGAGAACGGGTCATGTCTTCTTGTAGATAGTTTGTGTTCATGCATTCGTGTTGCAACCCTTCTCCCAGTTTGACCGAAGCAATATTTGTCACAGCCCTAGCAGTTCACCTTATATACAACGTTTCTTCTTTCTTCGGTTTTCAGTTACTCTTTTGGTCTTGATGTGATTCTTCTTGGGGTTTTGGTTGACTTGTGAACAACTGTAAGGCCTTGCGGTCAGTTCGGATACGTTTCTTATGCACAGCAGTGCTATCCTTCTGTTGGATTGGGCTCTTTGGCTCTTTTCGGCTTGATTTTGAATACGGTCCTTCGTATAAAGTTTCTTGGGTATCCGGTTTGTTGAAAAATCTTGAAAAGATAGTTTCTTTCTGGTATTCTTAGTTCCTCTGTGCTGCAATGTGTTTTAGCTCTGTTAAACAGAGTTCTTATGGAAGACTTCTTGTGGTTGTTTGGATGATTGCTGTGGAAACTCAATATTTGGTCCCTTTGTGTTTGTTTTCGATAAACAGATGTTTCCAGTTGACCGCTACTATTTCGTCCCACCAATACGTCCAGAAATGCTAGTTGGTTGTCTTTCCCATTTCCATAGTGAACTTGATATCCTCAAAGTTAATACTGATTGTGGTGTGTGCCTTTCCATTATCTGAGCACTTGATAATGACAAATGTGTCATCCACATACCTGATCCAAAGTTTCGGTTTAATCGTTGATAGTGCGATGTTTTCAAGGGCTTGCATTACAGCTTCCGTAAGAAATCCGGATATGGGTGATCCCATTGATGTTCCTTTTATTTGTTCGTAGATTTCTCCGTCAAATTTGAAGCATGTGTATATGCACAGGTCCAGCAGTTCACAAATTGTTTGTGCTCCTAGCGAATTATCTGGGTGATGTTGTTGAAGAAGCTCTTTTAATATACTCTTGGCTAGGTTCAAGTCAATCGAAGTGAAGAGTGCTGTGACGTCGAACGAAAGCATGGTTTCGTCCTCTCTCATCCTGACGTCCTTCGGTTTATCCAGGAACTGTCGAGCGTTAGTTATGGAGTGGTTTGATCCATTTATCAGTGGTTTCAGGCGTTTCCGTACATTTTTGCCCCGATTGTATTTCGGGGTTCCGGGTAGACAGACAATTGGTCTCAGTGAGGTGTCATCCTTGTGTACCTTGGGCAATCCGTAGAATTGGGCGATATTTGAGTCTTCACCTTTCATTTTCCAACGTTTCTCTTTCGTTATCCTTTGCATATCTTGCAACTTTTTAAGGTTACATTGATTTTCTTCTCCAGTTTTATGGTTAGATCCGTATCTACGAGGCGGTAGGTGGTAGTGTTGTTCAATAGTAGTTTTGCCTGGTTGATATGATCCGTTTTGTCCATGAAGACCCTCATTCTTCCTTTGTAGGCTGGCAGGATGACGATATTTTTATCGTTCCTCAGTGATCTTAGTGCCTTTTGTTCCGCCTTCCAGTGAGAGTTGAATGGTCGTATGCGACGGATTGCCGGAATTATGATTTGTCTCAACTCGCTTTTGTCTCTTCTGGTAAAGCGGATGATTTGAATGCGTGTTCCATTTTGGCTAGGTATTTCTTTGGGGTAGCGTTCCTCAGGTTGAAGTTCAACCCCCTTCTGAGAACATCTTGTTCTTCGCCGGACAGAGTTCGGGATGACAAATTTCAGTCCCTTAGTAATTGTTGACAGGCAGTAACGTGAAAATGGCTTCTCTCTAAGCTTCTCACACGTGCATGATCGAAGACACTTACTCGCTTGCTCCGTTTCCAGCCACAAAGCTAACAATACAGTTAGACTAAATTTGCGTTCCGGTTAGTGACTTAGTTCATGTCTGTAGGGGCTGACTGTTCGTTCAAAGATTCAGAGTAGAGTTCTTCAGAGTGACAGTCTGTGGTTGTCCACCGGTGTCACATATCAATGCATGTACTTCCAGGGTTAAGCTGCACTGCCTCGGTTGTCGAATGGTTCTTTATTCACATACATAGAGTACCATCTCGCAATCAACAGGGCTTTGTCTAATGGAACATCCACTGATATTTTTGGAACCCACGGCTCCAGTTCGTTGTCCTGTTGGTATTGTCCTAATCAGTTTGGTTGCAACATTCCCTGGAACTCAGACTTTCAGTTGAGGCATCTACTCATTACTGCAGTTCAAAATGTCGAAAGTTAACCCAACCAATGATTATTTTCGGATAACGAAAAATTTACTTGCAGGGTTCGAACCCATGACCTTCCAGCTGACTTATCGCGGTGTGATTATTCGGGTGTGACTAACATCAGTAAAATCCAGAATCATCGCGTCAATAATACATTCCATGAATAGGGGTTTATTGCATAAAATCAGAGATCATGAAATCCCATCAAAAATTTACATGGTTTGTTTTGATATGGTTCTCGCCATCCGTTTCAACCAACGCCCAAACGACACCCACGGGTTTGCTTATGTACTCAACTAATCAGTGATAGCCTGGTGACCAGTGGTGATCAGCTGATAAAAACAGTAAAACCCGATAGTCCCATCGCTGCTTCCTTTAATCATTTTATGTGGTGGAGAACTTTCTCATCGCCTGTGTCACTTCCAGCTCTAACCTGATGAGATCTTAGGCTGATACGGTTTTTCTTCGCTAAGCCTCAAACACTTCATGACCGGTTGAGGTGATCTTAACATTACAACCAGAATACGCAAAAACAACCAATTTTAAACTGCCAAAGCAACGACCCAGACATTCGCAAGTAGAGAGGCGTCCCGAAGCTCCGAAATAGCTTCAACAAGTCAGAAATCCAATGAAACAAGTAGTCAGAAAAACAGTTTTCAGACCTACTAAAAATGTGATTTCTAACACAACATTGAACTTAAGTAGTACACAAACCTACAAAAACTCTATAGGGTATTCTATAGAGTCTCAATTATAGCTCAAAAACAAAGGCTGAATCAGTTGTAGTCGAGCTAATGTACTTTAAAAGTTTCGAGAAACCGTGTGTCCGATGAACTGGAGTCCTGGATACTAGTTAGCTACCAAGAGCTCTAATCCTCTTCCTTCTCCGTTGCTTTACGAGGTCCACAATGGCATGCGAAATGATAGTCGGTGTAACTGGAAGAAAAAAACAAAGCCTTTATCGAAGCCTAGGACTCTTCAGGCTCATTGGTCTTGATCTTTAGTGTATACTGATGAAATCAAATATCAGTTGGTGTGGAGCGACAGTGACGGGATACGTTCAATCCAGAATGACTCAATGACGGAGGGGTTCGAACAAAATGGTCAGTCAGCATCACCGCCCCCTAAATGTATAGTGTGATATGTACTTGAGGGAAACACTGAGCCAATAAACGACTGTAAGATGCGATTAGCGGCCTATTGCAAAACAATTAGGGGCATACAAGAAATCGTCACACCATTGTGGGATTGATGACATTCCCACAAACGGCAATGAGGCGTTTGCACTCTGACTGACTACCACGGTGAACTAATCAAGACCAGCCTGATCAGTCTGGTCTACGAGAATGAAAGTCAGCCTCGGTCCTTCTGGGGACTTATGTGTTTTGTCAACGCAAATCAAAATTAGGTTTTTCGGTTCAGTTCAGTAATGCAGTGGACCCTTGTGTTTCTAGGATCTTACCTGGCATTGTTATAATATGGAGTCATAGAAGCCAGTGAGTGATAGCGCGACAGTCGGACACCGCAAGGCCAAATTTCCGAGATATTGCGATCACCTCGAGCACTCATTGACTCCACAGTAACTTTGGGTTGATTGGTTGGACGAATGCATGTGGTACTACGCGTTCGTACAATCGGGGATGTCGTGAAGTACCGCCCAGAGGCCATAATGACTGAATGGAAAGGCAAATATATTTCAAACGGAGTAAAGGATTCCATCGCAGAGGGAAACAAAATTTCACGTAGATTACCCTGTATCAGAACAAACACATTCAACCACACATTCAGGCGAGTCATGTGTTATTAGTTAATCATTTGTCAGTTAGTCACCAATGTCAAATAAACTAGTTCTTTCACGAGCGCAGAACAGCATAATGTTATCATTTTTCTCATGTACTGCGATCAAGGGTACTTGCTACTCTGCAAGATCATGGTTGTCGGTTCGATTCCAATGACGAATCCATAGGGGTTAGTCTTATTCATCACGAAGATGCACCAGAATTTGATGAATTCATGAGCAAACTGACCATTCTTTCTCAGCATGGGAAGACAGCTGGCCAAATCACAATAACCCGATTCCCAGCTTACGTCATTTCTTTGAAGTGAAGACAGAACAGAAAATTGAGCAGGACTGATATTGTCCGACAACTTTGAGCGTATTACCCGTCAGACGGTCAAGCCCTTTATTGGATCACATTAGATGGAGAGACTTTCAAATCAGTTTATGGACTGTGGTGGGATGTGACAAATTAGAACGCAGGGAAAAGCGCATGGAATTGGACGTAATCAGTCCATCGGAATCAGCAACCTCTAGTGACACACACACAGACACACGCACACAAATAAGCAAGCTCGGAATTATCGTACAATAAACGGGGTTGGTGGAATATCAGGATATCGACCGAAGCAGAGTCTTGGCCTACCAAGCTGAGTAACACGGTAAAATCAGTTTCATTGTAAAGGTCTTTTAAATAAACACTTCAATCTTCAATCGAATCACAATGAAAGAGTCGGGAAGTTGTCGGCTTCGTGACCTTGTGGTGATACGAAACATCTTGCTTCTGTAGTAAAGACCCTGGGCATCCAAAGTTAACTGATTTATCATATTCATAGGCGTTGTTTCACGTCTTAGTAGTAGGTATTGCAAGAAGCATTCATTGACCCTAGTGAAAAAACCAATTGGTAATCCTTCCATCTTACTGCTAAACTGAAGTATACTTAATTAGATAAACGATTATAGAAGTGGACCGAATTATCTTTCTTCTTTTCTAGGATGAATTAGTAGGGTGAATAGCGTACCAAAGGAGCTTCATAAAGCTCTGCCCAAATATAGTTAGCGTTTTTATCAGTGTGAAAAGTGAATGCTTTGAAAGTAATGAACAAAACGATTCTGCACAATGCATAAAAATGTGAATGATCGCAGAATAGCTTTATGTATCATCAGCGTCATCTTAAGCGATGAATTTCCGCTTGAAAAATTCACATTACGATTAAAAAACGGCAGGCTTTAGCTCAAATACCGTTACTCCACCGGCTCTGCTCCATGACAACATTACAGAAAGGTAGTATGAGAGTTTGATTAAAAGTTCGATTGGCTGGAGCGTCGCAGGCAGAAGAGAGCATTCTATAGCTCACTTTGACTCTTTCTCCCTCGTAGAAAATAATACTGAGACCAGAAGTGAAAAAAACGCGATTGCAAGCTGACGACGAGGATGAGAAGTCAGTTCGTAGAAAGAAGCTAGTATGATCGTTGATTTCGAACGAATTCTTTTTTGGTTTGTGTTGTATGACCGTATCAGTGGTAGAACCTCTGACTGCGTTCTATCCAGGCCGATGTACTGACCAATCCGTTAATCGATACTAGCTACTATAACGCACGCACGTACGCGCGCACGCACACCACCCTGAATTCAGCAATACCACGAACAGTTTGTCCCAACCAGTCAAACTTCTGCATTATGTCGTAATTGTGGATTCGTTGCCCGCTCGACTGCCCAGCTTGGTCGCACTCGATTGCATGTACCGCCTCCGTTTGTGATAGTAGATTCACTTGTATTCCGGTTCGATTGCTTACGTACGAATAAGCAGATTTCCTACCTACTATGTGCCACGGGTACAGGAGTACATAACAATTTGAAGTCTACTCGGTGAATGGATAATTCACAACAGATCACTGGCGATGAACTTTCAACACATTTATTGGTCAGCGAGAAATTTCGGCTGTTTCAGTTTGGTGATTTTTCCGAGAAGGGCGCTGAAAATTTCAGTGTTTTGTTTCTGGCTCAAAGGTTTTCAAATAGCTGCCCTCCATATTATTTGTTCTATGAGGGGAAATATGCCGATATGCGTTGAAAAACACAAAGCATGTCAGAAAGCGAATTAGCCTGGTTCTAATGTGTCAACTGCTGGACTGTTCAAGTTTTATTAAAACGTTTGAGTAGTGCGAATCCGTCACTGACCGCAGATGTGTTCTCCCGTCACATAATGATCAGCAGGCATCATCCTAAAAGAATCCATGATGCACTCTCAGACAGTTGTCTGTGTAAAATAGGCAGTAGCATGGCAAAAATCGGAAGGTACTACAATGCCAATTGTATTTTGTTATTCGACAAACGAGTAGCGCTATTGCTGACAAAGCATCGAGGGAAAAGAAACCAAAGTCAGAGAAGTAAGGAAAAAGCGCACGATGGTGAAAAATATGTCAAAAAGCCATTCAGTAATAAGCTAACTGCGATCGACAAACAACCAAACTCGAGGCTCCCATCCAGGATCGATCTGAACCCCCCGCCCTCAATGCAAATTTATGTTTTCCATTAACGCTTTGCGCCACACCTGCTCATTCGTTGAATCGCACACATCGAATATTGACCTTCGCGAGCGCTAATTGCTGCATGCATTGATTTTGTCCCATGACCTGTGACCCACATTTTCCATAGACATTTCGTTGACTTGTCCGCTTGAACCTCAAACGATACTGAATTTAATTGCAATTGGTAGACTCTAATTCACAGAGTGGTTACCGTTGAGGTTTGTACAGCTTCTCTATCATATTTATGATTGTGTTTATAAAGAACCGTGTTGATACCCACAATTGGACGCTTGGCATTTTTTGGATTGTGTTACGTGTATCTCAACGACTGCTAGAAGTCCCTTACATCAAAAAGAAGTTAACGCCACGACGGTTTAATTCAAAACACGCACCTCAAGAGAAACCATATGTGGTGACCAGCTGTGGTCACAGGGTCACAGCGGTGGGCTTCATACACTTCTGCTTCATGTTCGAACCTCTTCGATCACTTCCCTAACTGACAGCCTCTGACTGGCCACGACTCTGTTCGTGAAATATTGTACAATTATTGCATAATATAACGAAGTTAATAAAAAGATGAAAAGATAAAGATAAGATGTTTTCTACCCCTATAAAAGTATTCTTTTTACAGGTGTGAGTTTAATTTCCAATCTAGGTCACTTTCTGCTGTGCACAGCAGTTTATGTGCGCACGTGAGGCACCTGAAGTCGGCCGTACTACCACAGAGCCGGTCGAGTGGACGATAGGATCGATGGCAAAGAGTATGTGTGCGATTGCTAGTCAATCGATGAAGGTGAGCTCGGGTGTTCCGATCAATCTATTAGAGGCATATCTCTAGTCCACGATGTAGTCGAGAGCAACCAAACTAAACAACTTTCCCAGCATACTCAGAATTTTGTTCCTTAACGTTCTCAATCTTCATTGACGCTGTGTGCAAACAGTTCCCACAGAACTAACTAGCTAACTTACGTTGTTCCAGGGAAAACAGGTGTTTCTTGACCATAAAGATTTTTGTAGTGAGCAAGTATTTTTTACAGACTAATTCCTGCATCATGATGATTGCCAAGGTTGCATGAGACTTTTTGACGTGCTGATCTATTGTTTAGCATACTTGGAATAAGCGTATCAGCCGTATCAACTTCGTTCAGCTGTTGGCCTTCATTGAACAGGCGTATGCATAGCACAAATCGATGAGCGATTCGGTCGCTCGAGGCTTCCACAAGACGTAGACACAGTTGACAGAGTCTTCATGAGGTAGAGTGGATAATGGGTCAGTCAAGATGACCATTTGTGAACAACCTCTGGTAAAGTAAAAATTAATGCAGTGCGGTTTTGTGGATAGGTCTTCTAGGCGCAATGCAAGCTGGTTCGGGGCAGCTACTGCCTCAGTACCAATGGTATCACAAAACTGATTTTCCTTCACGGATTTTGTATGCGAGTGTTCGGTTGATTACGTCACACTGAACGGGGATAAACACGAACTATGTGCTGACATAACGAAATGGAATGGCTTAGCTAGCTCATCTCAGTCCTTGGTTTTGTGGGATATAGTTGAACCGGTGGTTTGTTTTCACCTTGGATTACGGTTTTGGAGCAGACGAGAGAACAAACATTTTTCTCTGCTTCATGTCAATGTTTTATTTATCTATTGTTGTACACGCCAACCACCACTGTTTTGTGCTTTCTTGTACCACTTTTCCACTCGGTGTTCAGTGGCATCTCATTCGGCAAATGTGAGGATACTGGCTCACACATCATCGACAGACGACCCAGTTCCGTTAGCAGACAGCCAGTCATCCTTTGTTAAAATCTGTGGTAAAGCTGGAGTGAGCGAAGCGCAACCATGGCTCAGGTCGTGTCAAAACGGAACGCTATCAAGCAAACAGCTGTCAACAGTTTTCCCAACTGAACGGGGCGAAACCAGCCACCTGGGGGTGTATTTAAAAGGGCCGGTCAAAATACTCGGTTATGGGAAACATTCTGGTCTAATGAGCCTCACAAAATGTTTTTGACTACAATCATCGACTGTTTTGTGTTCATTGAACGAGATATTCCGGAACCAAATAAGTCTTCTTCCTAGAACATGAAGGTGGCTACAGAACAGTCACATCGTATAGTCTCTCATATTTTTTGCTTTATTTGTCATCTAAACAGTGCTATATCCAAGGAAATGGAATGGGACTACCAAGAGATTATCGGAGAAGGAATTTGATCAACGGCGGTTGAAATGAAACCCAGAAACCAAAAGTAACGAGTAGTTTTGCTTTGACGTTTTTATTGCGTTACGAAAGCTCTCGGCAGAAAACCTAGAACTAATCTGTCAGCGAAAAAGCTATGAAATTGGATCTCCAGTAAAGTTGACCTTATGTCTGTATAGTTCTATCACTCTTGTCTCCTGACTTAATCTATTCAGCCGCTTCTTGGGGTTTGACGTGTGCTGTACTACGAGCTGACAGAGGCTAGTATTTCACTCAACTCGTGATATTCAGTCAGAAATTCTGTCTTTTTCCTTACTATTTGATTGGGTCTCATTCAAAATTTCATTCAAACCAAGGCATCATAGATGTTGGTAGTGATCACATAACCATCTATCAAATTTGGTTTAAAGTACTCAACTCATCTTACAACTCCGGATCGAAAGTATTCCACTTGCAGAAATCTCGGCCCCCTGCAGACTACCAATATGAACAAATCAAATAGACTGAACAGAATGAACTTGTGGGACAAAAAACAGTCAAACACACCGGATCAGGGGTTCAACTGGGTTGGCCTGTGCTGACACGAGGGTGAGGTTGGCGAAACAAATGCACTGCTGCCTGAATGATTCAGTTAGACTGTGAGTGGTATTGCTTAACCCAGTGAACACACTCAGGAAGGTTGCTCGTAGTTGGGATATGCACACTGCGTGCGATAGCTCGGCCCCCCGAGTATCTGTGGTGCAGATATATTTTGTCCCAAGCAGGATACACTGCAACAGATTACGTTTGTGACCACGTGGCACGAAATTGTGAGAACTTGTGTACCAGCCACCACCTTCCTGTGGATTAATGCACCAGGGTCTCGGGCTAGGGATGCAACAAGAAACGATAGGAGATTTTCTTCTTCCGTTTTGGTGGCCAACTTGATTACCGAGTGTGTAGTGTTCAATTCGTGTGAGATATCTGCTAAGCCGATTTGCTCATCAACTACACAAGTGCATCAACCACGCTCCGGTAGTAGTGGTCAAATGGTCAAATGTTTCTGTGCTATGTTTGGATTTTCAGTCTTACCATGAAAATGTCGGTAACAAGTGGTCGTACAGGCGAGACCATAGCAACTCCTTCCTTCTGGAGACAGTAAGTATTATCGAACACGAATTGTACATTCACAATGCAACCAATTATTACTTCTTTTAGATTCGGAGAAGGAAATCCTTGGGGGTAAAGTTTCTTCGTCGAAAAAGCATATATGAAGTTTACTGACCCAATCAAACGTACATTAGTGAACAAAGAGAACGTTTTCTTCCCATGTACGTTCGCATCTTCATTAATTCCAATAAAGTGAAAAGTGTCTCGGAGTGTGTGTTTCGCTAGTCTCTATCGTACTGATTCTAAAAGAGCAAAACAACAAATATCTTCCATGGTTTAGACGTGGAGGCCACGGAGTAATATCAAGTTCAATCGTTGCGCATTCGGTAGAAACCGAGCATTCGATGAACATTCAATCTGCCTTCGAAGTTATTTACCAGGTCCTATAACTAGCGTCAAGAGCAATTAGGCTTCATGTACTGTCAACTACTGAGACAATCATCATTGGCCCTTCTAAGCCTGACCTTTGGGCGTAGCGAAAATTAGTCCAAGAGCTCCAACTCATAAGGCCAACAGTCAACTGTGTCACACATGAGCATTGCGCTAAAGTAAGCGATTTATCTCCCGTTACATAATCCGCTCTTCCGTACGCGCTTCTTGGTTGAACCTGATTTACCCATCCTCCCCCACCCTTATCTCTTCGTACTGATTGAGCGAGATATTTTTCTCACTCTCTTTATCAGTCCATTTTCATATGAACGTGATTGTAGTGGCTAGAGAATGAAATCACAGAAAACATGTTGGCCGACGACCCGTGTTTTGACATGCAGGTGTATTTTCTCAGCTTGCATGGTAATTTTTACCGAACGTTTTTATAGACGCCTAGGCACAAGATCTTTCATTCTTCATACGAATAGACAATTGTTTACTTCTAACTACATTCTACTACGTTCGGATATTCTTTTATTATCAATGGAGGTAGCGCATTTGATTTATTCGAACCTATTTACTACAAGTCATATGTAAAATTCAAGGGACTCGATTGATTATATATATATATATATATATATATATATATATATATTATATATATATATATTATATATATATATATATATATATATATATATAATATGATTCATCATGCAGCTTGAAAGCTCAACTCACCATTGAAAACCATGGAAGCACTGTACAACTGTTTCATCCTTGTTGGGAATCATCAGCAGTGCACATCCACCGAGCCCCCAAGGGGACTCGAACCCGGGGTGACCGATAGTAAATCGAACAGCTTAACCGCAAGGCTATCCGGGCTGGCTCTCAACAGTTTGTTGAACATCTACACTACATGATATAGCACCCTTCCGTCACTGGCTTTGAACGGTAACAACCCGCTTCCCACACAGCGATCGACTCCTATGATGGATGACTTCTCTGTTCATAACGGAATGCCTTCGTTGTACTTAGGCCCCTACAGAGAATCATATATATATATATATATATATATATATATATATATATATATATATATATATATATAATATGATATATGATATACCATATATATATATATATATATATATATATATATATATATATATATATATATATATGAGTGAATATACAAGGATACGTTTGATCTGTTGGCTGCAGATTAGGAAACAGAAGGAGTCTAGCATTTTGAGGCAGAAACAACACAAGGGAAACGCGAATCGGAAGACTCTATCAATCAATCAGTCACATCTCAGAACAGCTATACTGTCCGAATCTCATGCTTATTCACTCCTCTTTATCCATGGCTTCTGTATACGCATTGAAGGAATCTTGTTTGATCAGCGAACGAAAGATACCGTATCTGACATGAAACGTCCCATAATATCGGAGAATGAATTAGTTGGGATGCAATCAAAATCTATGCGCGGAAAGCAGCTTACTTGATTAGGCAGTCTGTTTTCAGAGTATCATTCTTTTAACATTGATGACCAGATTTCGGGAGTGATTTGATCATGCGAATACATTTCTTAGGTGGAATTTCAACTGCCGAAACCGTTCCTTATCGCCGGTGGACCATATTTATCTATGTGGTGATTTTTCTTTTCGCTAAAAACCAGTAAGGTAGAATTTTCTTTCAGTGACGGCGCTCCATTTCAGTTATTCATGTGCAAACCCACCACATCACATATTTTAATCTTCTTTTTTAGTCTATTTTATTTACTTCCCTTAATAATAGTACAATATTTCAGGAACCGGAGTCGCAGCCAACAAGGAGCTGCAAACTGCGGGGCAACCAGTGGCGGAACAACGATTCATACCCAGGACAGAAAGGCATAAAGCCCACGGCGATGATAGTTGGACCACCACCGGTCATGTAGTAGAGTTAGTCGCGTCGCATGCAAACAATACATCAAATCAGCTCCACGCTGAAGCAGTTTGAAATCACTGTTGACTGTGTTATTTAGCACACAATTTTGTCATTTCTCGCGTATGTCACTATACTTCGAGTTCACATCACGCGACTGTTATCAGCACATTTACAAGAACCGACCATATTGTTTTTCCTTCCCTTGGCTCGATTGCTGCTAGCGTAGTTTATATATATATATATATATATATATATATATATATACTTCTCCGATGAACTTGTGCCTTTTTGGACCTCTCAATGGAACAATTCAGTACCTTCAATTACAACTTCAAGTACTTTGTGGTTTCTACCACGGGCTCTCCGAACATCACGCACCACTTGTGTATGTAGTGGGCTGTTGCGAACAGTCGGTAACCGATACCTTGAGATCCGGAATGGGAAGCCAAAAACTAAGGAGTGGTAATGATGGGAGTGACAGTGACGTGCTGTAGTAATTCACCAAAATGAATGTGCTCATCAGTTCGATGGTTGGAGAACCAATAATAATGTGGTTTTAATAATCACATAGTCCTACGATCTGGATACGGGATTTCACTATCGATCTTTCTCTGTGAGTCGGAAGCACAAAAAACCGTTATCCCGTATTAAGAATGATATCGTAGCCATTGTTCAAATTCAGTAGACATTGTGGTTTTTTGATATTATTCTAACCCCTTTACGTAAAGTTGCATCCTGGCAAAAGTTTTGGTAAACTTCACCCAACTTTTTATAACCAGTAGATATGAGATCGTTCTGGCTTGTCTTACCTAACAGGGATGATGAATGTGAACCGAAGTGTTTTACTAAAAAAGCTATCATTTCACAAAACCATCGAGTCACAAACAGCAGAGAGTGTGAAAAATGTGAGATAACTCTTTACATCCTAAGTAGCATTATCAAATATCAAATACCAGTATTTTCCGACTAAAACTATACTGGCTCGCCTCTATCATCAGTGATTCACCTCAACTTTTAGAGCATATGATCCTCGAACTTAGTCTAAAGATCACTATAGTTATCCCGTGATCCATTACAAGTATCATAGCTGCTTCATAATTCCACTGCGAAGAAAAATGCCTAAACTTATTCCCCCAACTTGGAAGAGGATAAATTTACGATCAAACATACATAAATCTGGGCTGTTATGAAGTAACCTTAAAAGTTGAACTTTAGAAGTATCCACGGTTTCACCAGCCTAAAAACTTAGCAGTTGAGTAGATGTGCCCACGATTGCAAAGCCAGTAGACTCATGTGAGCCATGACCAGGAGAGATGACTGTTAAATTGTGAGATAATATAACTTTCGTCACATTTCTGTATTGTTTTTGCTTTTTTTTAGGGGGAGCACTTATGATCAACTCTTACTCAAAAATGGACTGCTTGTGCCAGGATCAGCTCTTATTGGTCAGTGATAAAGACCAAATGCGATAAATTTCAGCTTCAAACTGGTAATGATTATTCACGTTTTACGTTTTACTAATGAGATCGACAAAACAACCCAACTCCAGGCTTTAGCTTAAGGTCGATCTGACCCCAACCGCCCTACCGTAGCCCCAAATTTGCTTTCTGTTGACATTTGGCGCCACACCTGCTCATTCGTTGAATCACATACATCGAACATTGACCTTCGCGAGCTCTAACTGCTGCGTGCATTGATTTTGTCCCATGACCTGTGACCCACATTTTCCATAGACATTTCGTTGACTTGTCCGCTTGAACCTCAAACGATACTGAATTTAATTGCAATTGGTAGACTCTAATTCACAGAGTGGTTACCGTTGAGGTTTGTACAGCTTCTCTATCATATTTATGATTGTGTTTATAAAGAACCGTGTTGATACCCACAATTGGACGCTTGGCGTTTTTTGGATTGTGTTACGTGTATCTCAACGACTGCTAGAAGTCCGTTACAACTCAAGTTGAACTTCTAAGATTTTGCCATGTTTTTCACGATAACGTAGGTGGAACGAATTCATTTGTGCTCCGATTACCAGAGAGCTAACAAAAGCAATAGTAATCTATGCAGAATTTCCTATTTAAACTGTTTTGTGATATACTATGGCAAATTCCGGACAGAGAATTTCATTACGGAGAAAACTAATTCTAGATCACAAAGCTTCGATGTTTCAAGCTCAGCAATTTGTGCTGATTCAGATAAGTCTGAATGAAATCTGACGTGATGCAGCTCCGCGTCTGTCAATCCAAACGCCTGGGGATGTTCAGTCGAATATGTCCCACTCCAACCCGATAGACAGTTTCGCCTAAGCTACCACCACGAACACACCCATCTTACGAGCCTATTGGTCTGTGTGGTAATCAGTCCGTCACCGAGTCCAAAGCTTATGATGAGGGCTGGGGAGAGTATTCCGTAGGGCTTACACTAAGCAAAGGTTAAGAAGCCATCTCGAATATTCTAACAGTGATTGTGAGGGTGACAGTTCTTCATGCGGGTCAAGATCCTCTGGGACCAAGTGAATGTGCATTGCTGCTACTGAAAAGACAACTTTAGAACGCTTCCATGGGTTTTCTGTGGTGATCTAAGCTTTTGACAATGCATGGTGAGTCCTTAGTTAGATGCGTTTGGCCTACTGCCTATTGTTTGGTAGACGTGCTAGCAGTGTGCCCATATTTTAATCACTGAACGCAAAAGTAGGACACGAAAAGTAAGCAAGATGATATAAATAGTAAAATATTTGGGTAAATACCCATAGATAGGTTCCAGTTGAATTGGGTTTCAGTGACAGTGAGTAGAGAAAAACTAATTTAGTAATCGTTTTTTTAAATAACTGGGCTTTTATTTTCTCCCCATCGGTCAAAACTCGAGCAGGATAAGGTATGGAAGAATTTTGTACGAAATTTATTCCCGGTGGGAACGGGATGGAGTGCAGAACGAGTGTATTAAGGGGGAGTGACAAAGAGACCAGTCTGTGTGATGGATGAGCGGGGTCCAGGAGTATCTTGTGGGCCAGGTTCAAACATGACTCAATAAGCTGGTCAACGAGTTCAACCGAAAGAGTATTATTATCGATGGATGAAAGGAGACTTATGATTACCAGGCCAAGGTGCAAATCTTTAAGGTCCTGTTTCAGAAGGCTGAGAAAAATTGCGGGTGATTAATGTTGCTGTCTCAGAATGGTCAACAACTTCGTGTATCAAAGCATATTTGACCCACTACAAACGTCTATAACTTGATTACCATCAGAATGATCAGTTTCTTAATGTTTTACGAAAAACTCAGGATCATCTGATTTTGGTCGAAATCCCGACATACCATCAAATTCCAGTTTATACTGCCAAATTTCAAGCAAAAATTCACAATAGGCACTATTTTTTAGCGTTAGAGATCGTGTTCGATAATGTGAGGGTATTTGCTGACTCGAGGTCAGCCGTGTCCCGTCAGCAAGCGACACGCCAGAGCCTGTCCAGAATCCAGGTCAGTGCTTGTGCCAGTGGATCCGAGACTGACGAGGTAGCGCATCGATGGGACTCTAACTGATTCCTGTCGGGTGGCAGCCGGTCATGTGACCAATCAAACAATCAGAAGACAGGCTACAAGATGCATGCATGAACCAGATGGTTTGTGTTGCAATGATGGGTGTCGTTGATTGTTTCTTCCTGTATAAACGCGTTTTGTGCTTGTAAACTGCGATGATTCGAGGGTGAGAAAGTATTCTCACTAGATTTACTGGGACGGAAAAAAATACGGTCAACTGGAGGATATGGGAAAGCTATGTTTACGCCTGTTCAGCTGAATAGAGATGATTCCGAATTTTCGGGACAGACTGTACAAATGATCCAAATATCACGTGAATGTCCCCGAACCCCGGCGGAGTTTGACAGTATTTCGTAACAATCAAGCTGAAATGACTGGCATCATTATTCATGGTGAAAATCGGGAAATAAGATTTTGTCGGTAGGACGAACATGACGTTTCATTCGATGACAACCCATAATGCTGACCAGTAAATAGGATTCAACATAGCGAGAATTCAAAGCTGAGGGAATATCTGTTTTAACTGAGTTGGACATTTCAAAATGATAAAGCATATGCGCTCGTTTACTCATCCGCACGCCAGCGAGAATAGACTTCCAGCAAAACGGCTCTTTTTGAATCCCCCTATCAACCATAAGCCTGATCGGCCAGTAACCTTCGTCTTATGTGCACTGTTCTCATTCAGTTAACCTGACTGTCCTGAATGCCCTTATTGATCTGCAAATCTCAACGGGGGACATCTCCCTGCATACTAGAGGTGTAGCTGAGGTCAGCTTGCTCGTCGGCAGAGTTTGTCTTCGCTACCGTGGGCTGCTCTCAAGACGGTAACTTTTCTTCTGTCTGTGGCTTTTGTTTGGTTGCCTAATCGGCTACATACGTTGTCGTAGTCCGTTACGCACTCAGACTTACACCGTCAAGCCCATCTTAATCGGCGTGAATGCTGACGCTTGCATGTGCACTTACTGAGCTCCGGCTCACCGAGTTTTTTATCTGCCCTCGCAGATCGTGCGCGTGCAACACCCATCGAAGAACACTGCACCCCACCTACTACAAGACCTCTCCGTTGGAATATATTCCCGCAGTTTTTCCACGTTAGGTGTCATGAATTCGGCTCTTTTCAGTTCAGTTTAGTTCACTTCCATTCCCCTTTAGTATATATTTTAACAAGCATCACCAATCAACATCGCCACTTTAGACCCAAACAGCTGACTCCATAAAAATCCCAATCGGAAATACAAAAGCATTGGGAATGTCTAAATAGCAAGGTGAGATTTAAGAATGATGACATCAAGTAACTAAGGAAATGCTTTCAACACAAGAACTCAACCCATCGCCAAATGATGTCATATTTCTCCATGTCTCAAAAAGTAGAACTCCATCTGGAAACTGCAACTCATTTAAAATGACGAATTTCTATTTTTATGGGTCTTCATTAACTTTGGTCCACGTTATGCACTAGCCACTCATACTCGTCTCCTGACTACCACTCGTTTCAGTGAGCATTGCACAAACTAAATAAACTTATCCCGGGAATATGCTCAACGAACGAAGCCCATCCAAGTTTATCGTCCAATCCAGTGACTTTTCTCGTGTTCAAGGTATTCTGGACCCAATACCAGTACTGCTAATATGACGTTTTCCACCGTATTTGTGCAATGCTTCGGTGTTTAACTGCCGAGAACTTTCGCTTGTCGTTGTGGTGACACTCATGGTCTGTTCTGTGATTTCCACGGATGACCTGTGCATTTGACCTCAGCTCGTAACTCTTATCACTTCAGCCCGCAATGACAAATCAAAAGGCAGCAATGCAGAAAGCCAAAAAACAGTATATGTGCGTGAAGTTGCGTTCGATCTCTTTCTTTGTCTTCGTGATTACTGATTATTATCTTACTTTTGATTCGTTTCCATTTCATGCCTACATTCCTTCTTACTTTGACTAGACAATGCTGGAAGGTAGTAACCGAAACCTGAGCGCAGAAGTGCGAGGTTAGTGGTTGAATGAACTTAACTGAAACAAAATCAAAATCATGTCAGTACTACATGTGTTTTCTATCTGGCCTCCCCAGGGAATGCATTCGGCCCGATCATGGTAATTAACGCTCAACTGTTGAGTGCAATTTTAATCCACATCATATGTAATCTTATCAAAGCAGATACCAGGCAGATGCTACTGTTTTGAAATTTTAGTCCTATTACCTTATGTAAATAGTAGATACTGGTGCTCATCCTTCGTGCAGAAAGGCACTCCCAAATTGTGACTGACCAAGCCCTACATGATAATTTTCAGACCACGTTGCATCATGTGTCAAACCAAGTACTGCAAACATGCAGTATCTGATGGAAGTAAACACTCCGAATAGTAACCAAACATGTGTATTGTTTCTATTATTCAGTTTGCAAAATGAAGTGATCGAGATTCGTAGTGCAATCCGGATGCTGAAGGATCGCGTGAAGCACGGTGAAATGACCCTAGCTCGACTGAAGCAGAATCAGACCGGCCTGGAAGTGGACATTGCTATCAAAGAGAACTCCCTACAGATTGATCAACGCTGCTTAAATGCACGAAGAACTTTCCCCATTCGGGACAAACGTGGCTCGTTGTTCTCCGTGCCTGTGTGCTATTGATCAGAACAAATCCTGGTCGCATCACATTCATTCTCCAGCCACTCTGCTGTTCGGTCTTGTGTAGATCGATAGTGAATACGAGAAAAATATTAAATCAAACGAAATTTTTGTCACATTGCTGTTCAAAGTAGGTTATCGCTTTTGCATGGCAAATAAAATAGTGCACATCAACAAAGGGGTTTTGTTACTAAAACGATGTGGCCGGCCTTGGTGAGACAGAACATTATGACAGTAGCTAATGCAACCGGTGGTGGTTGGTGTTGCATGCTTTCTCATATCTACAAGATGAAAGCAGTCAAACCTTGACTCAACAAAACTATCAGGTTTCGTACACTGATAGTGTGTACTCTCACCAGTCAGAGTCAAGTCAAGTGATTGCTCTATGCACCCGAAGGTGAATAGTCAGCAGCTATATAACCAAAAACTAATCGCTGATTCTGTTCAGAGAACAAAATTGTAAATGAGAACTTTCACATTCAGAATTAGCTTTATGAAACGGATCAGCCACTGCTCGAGATCAGACTGCGAGAGACCAATGGTTCACTGAAGACTATATGCAGGATTCAGTACCGTTTGGCGAACACCGCCGGAAATCAGTTCCTCTCGTATCAACCCTTATGATTTCAAGCATAAAACAAGCCACGAACGGTCCAAGTGATAGCAACAAACAAAAAACGACAGAATAAGTAAAAGTTTGGAGTGGCAATACGCCTTTGGTCATAACAGGTAACCACGTAGTCGATCATTCGATATCATATTTTTACACCCGTCTGAAATCAAGCATGGGGCCAAAGCAAGAACAAGTACAGAAATGAGGGAAGGGAAGTACGACAGAGAGTAAGTAGTTAGTAAAAAGGCATGATACATTGTGATTTTCATCATGCTTTTTCATCGTACACCTTCTGCCGTTGTTTGTCATTCTGCTTCTTTGAGTGATGTTAGTTGTTTATAGAATAGGTAGTGATGGGAAAGTAGATCGAGGTGGTCGGTCCATGACATGACGAAAAGATGAGAAAACCTTGGCCAGTGGACTTGGCCAAGTAGGACGAGTTAGGGGTTCATACGACCTGCCCCTTAAACGGCTGGGGGCAATAAGATATATGGCTAGGTGTTGCAGCCAATCGCAAAGTTGCATTCGAACTGTTTCTTTGTGTTCGTGGTTCCCGATTCTTACCTTGCTTTAGGCTGTTTTTCTTTTCATACGTGTATTCTTTTTCCCACTTACTGAGCGATAGTGGAAGGTGGCAACCGAAACCACGGCACAGAGGTGTGAGGGTAACGGTTGAACGAAATGAGCTGAACAAACACAAAGCTACTGTGAAGTATCATAATTTTCAGTATGTATGCTCATGGCAGTAATATTACTAGAAACATCTCAAATATCCAAAACGTCCATCAGCTATTGTAAGTTACATGGGAAGAGTATAGCTGTACAAAAATCTGTAAGAACGAGCTAATTAAATAAATGGGACGTCTTGTAAGCGCTTATTTAAATTTGCACTGCAGACTTACCTTATTAAGCAACTAGTCCAAGTGATGCCTAATCCAGTTACTGGTGTTGGAAATGATATATGGAAGTTCAACAACTTTTATGTATCATTCAAACTACGAGCAGTAGCAACACCAAAACACAGGACTTTTGTTTGCCAACCAATCAATTGTCTTCGGTGGAACCCTGTTTCCACTCAGTGTACTTATATTTTTTGGTAATCAAGGATGGCGGTCACGTGAAAACTAACCGACAAACTTAATAACCCGAAGATAATCAGTGAAGACGTTTTTTTCTGATTCCAACACCGGAGAGGAATAACGAATCACAAGGCAGTTATTTTACGCACTACGAGGCAAAAGTTCAGACCCGGAGAAGTCTGAATTTTAAAATCCGGCCGCTGCATCTCCCTTTCCTCACAATCCATCCGCTTTTCAGTGGCCACGAAAGCTCTCAACATACGTACTATATATATTGGTAAATGAAAAACAAAAGAGGTAAAATATTACTTATTTCGAAAGAATTTAAATTAAAGGATCAAAAGATATGGCCTCAACAGTACGCTTTTCAGATAACAATAGCCAATGCTGTCATTCTTCGTGGGCAAATGGTGGGCAGTAAATTCTCTATTTCCCGGGGGTTTTAGTCACATATTTTAACAGCATGATTATGAATTGTCAAAAACAATTGTTTGCTTGAACTTGCATTCTTAAACTTTAAACAATCTGGCAGGTGACCAAAACCATCTTGAACTACCAGGAACTACAAACGGACTCGGATACTCTAGGTCGGTGATTCTTTGCGTGGGCTTCTCCTGTCTATGTCTAAAAGTGTGTTTGGATGCAACTTGGGAAATCGGCTCATTACGTCATTTACTCTTCCCAAGGGGCGGCTGTTCGAGTGACCACCGGTGAAAGTGACTTGGAGTAGACGAAGGCCTCTTCGCTAAAAGCGCGCCATCACACTGACAAGATGTGGAACGTAGTTTGGAGCATACTTGGTGCCATCCGCCTGTAGTTTGGGAAGCTACCTAGGGATTTTCAAAAGTAGGTTCTTTGGAAAAAGCAATCAGTATATTGTTACAGCGTACAACAAGGAAATCTTAAGCATCGTTAATTCTTCGGTGGTTTGTTTTGAGAAGATTCTACTTGCCTAACTGCTGGTAACTTTGCCCACTGTGGGTGCTAGATGGTGAGTATTTCTCTCCGTCCGATAATTGTACAGGGCCATCTGTTTCAGTCGCTTTCTCATCCTCGTCGGTTTCCTTCCCTTGACTTTCATTGTCGCCTCCATTATTTCTGCCTTCTTCATCATCGCCTTCCTCTGATTTTCTCAGAAGCGCCCTGTTCCTTCTTAACCGACGACCTCCAGGGCGTATTAGGTGAGATTTCTATGTTATGCGCGATAGCACCTATCCTTTAGCCCACGATTTTTCGGTCGGTTCAATTGGTTGAATGGAGACCGTGTCACCTGGCTTAAGTGGATGTAGTGGTTTACTGATCCCATCGTAAAATGTTTTTTTCACCGCCCTTCTCTTTTTCAGTTTCGATTTGATTACTGAGGGGGCTACCACATCTAGGTCCAACAACCCAGCACAAAGGCGTAGGGTGGTGAGCGTCTGTCTTTCAACTAGGCATTTTGTCGGGTTTATCCACACCATTGCAGAAATCATACTTTGAAGCTCACACAGAGCAACGAACAAATAGTAATCTCGATCTTACACTTCTTGAGTATCTTCTTCACCTGTGTTGACAACGCTTCTTGTTGTATCATTGGACTGACTGGGATAAGGACTAGTGATGTGGTGGTTTAAAGCCACATCTCTGAGAATTACTGAAATTCCGTTCTGTGAAACTTACGACCACTATCAGAAATCACTGAAATCGGGACGCCACGTCGTTCAAAGTTGGCTTGCAGTTTGTTGATAATTTCTGCAGTTGTTTCTGTACTCAGAATGTCTACTTTGAAGAAATGACTGTAGTAACCACTGGTCACCAGATAACTGTCCTTCCCATTGTAGAAAATATCCGACGCCTCAATCTGCCAAGCCGGTCAGATATTGGGCACATCACCATCGGTTCTCTCATTTGTCGTCGATCGAATTGCCTGCATGGTTCTAAATTCGTCACTATCTGCTTAACCTGTTCTGCCATACCTGGTCCATTGTTACCTGTTTGTGAATGGTATAACCGGTGCAAAGCAGCTTTTCAGGAACCTTGCGGGACCACTAAGAGTTCACCTCGTAAAAACCAGTTCGTCGTTTGTAGTTAGCTCATCAAAAATTTTGCAATAAGGTAATACTTCTGTTAAGTGAGTTATTTTATCTCCCAGACCTCCTTGGATAATATCTTCCTTCAGAGATTGTAGACACGAATCTGCCATTGTGAATTTCTGGATTTGGGATAATTCAGATTCTGTAACCACTAATACGATGTAAACCGTCTCATTTCCACGTTCATCTTCCGTATTCTGTATTTTGGATAGTTTGAGGGTGTTAGCCACGAACATTTGTAATGTTCGTTAAAATATTTCCCTCTTTCGCCCCTCCACTTCAATTTTACAATCGAAATGGTTCTACAGATGGTCCCATCCTCGTGTGAGTACAGCACTTTGTGCTCAAGCAGTGAATTGTTTGATTTACACTACACGAACAATGTTTTCTCTTCGACTGAAGATCCAGATAAGACACAAACTTCCTTAGATAGCCTAATCAACAGTGTAGCTATGTTTGGGATGTATCTTCCATCTTCAAAGTGTGAAATGCTGTTGCAGGACTGGGTTAGTACCACACCAAATTATGTTTTGGAAAGGGAAGCCCTAGATGAAGTAGGTAAGTTGGGTTATCTGGACAGTTACATCTTACCAGGTGGACTGATATCGGATGAAGTGTCGTCGTGTATACAGAAGGCGTGTTTGATTGTTGACAGAATCAGCCGTTTGCTGCTCAGGCGTGACATCCGATTTTCCGCCAAGGTTTGAGTGTACACTATGGCTAAGAGTTGCGATTAGTGGCTCTCTTTCATCCATGATGGGAACACCGTATCATCAATGCTGAGGTTCGATGTAGGTCAGTCACGTGAAAAAGTACTGAATTTAGTTAGTTCAAATGACGAGACCTCAGAAATTGTCCTTCCTGTGTGACTAAAAGGTCATATTACACCTTTTTCTGTGAATTTTCAAATCAATACTCGTTGAAACTGCATGAAGAATCGTATTATACGAGTCTAATCTCCTACTACTCATATCAATACTTGTTATTGTGTTAATTTGAAGGTCACTAATACTGTCGTACACGTGCATGTTTATGAGATCTTTACAGGTTTTCACACATACTGAATATTCGGAAGATTATGGCAATAACATTCGAAAAGAATCCAAATGGATTATCGAAAAATGAGATGGGAGCGTGAAGAATCATGGGGCAGGCTGGCAAGTTTGTCTCCGACAACCCAGTGTTGGGAAAACTCGATTCCGTTATTCCTAGCGAGCAATTTCCGTTCTTCGTTGGAAAAAATCGAAAACGTTGTGGGAGTCGTTCAAGAGAAGGAGTACAAACAAGCAGAAATCATTTTTACAAGAATCCTGATTACTTAAGTATATATATATATATATATATATATATATATATATATATATATATATATATATCCGGTCGTACCGAGCTGATCGTCCCACTGGTGTCCACAATCGTGGACGAGGTATCATCACATACTTTAATAATAAATGGAGCACATCAAAAAATCCGGTCTTTACATACTGAACGGAAAAGGTTAACAGTCACAGCATAGACTGTACGCCTCATTTTCCGAGTGGATTCCACTCTGTACTCGTCGGAAAAAGTTGCTTGGCTCTAGTACATCACTCTCTGAGTTAATGATATTTTCTTAGCTTTTGTCTACCTCAGTAATTGCACTATTGAGTGAATCCTTTTACCTGCCTGTCAGTACCTTTAACAGGCATGATGTTACTTTCTTCACCATACTTAGCTTGATAAACTTGGCACATTATCCACCAGAATTGACGCACAACCAAACTTGCTTTTTACAAATAGAGTACAATATTACTATTCAAAAACATGCACCCCAGAGCAGCTCTGATAATTGTATCTTGGAAATATATCTGGCACTACATAGTAAGGCCAACCTGCACAGTATGTTAAAAAAACCGTGCAGAAAACTGAAGCGGAGGTATTGTTCATCGAACAACCCGGTCAAACGAAAGGCCCTGGTTACCTCAACCGATTTTTCCGTGTTTTCAAACCCTAGCTAATCTGTCTTCTGTGAGCATGTCATTGATTACCTTATTTTTTGCTTTATTCATTGTTACTCATTTGAAACTTTTTACATCTAAACTGATTGATGTTCTTCACCAATAATGAAACAGCTGCGAAAAACGAAAGACTAGGCTTACAAACATGGGCACAGAACACAAGTCAAAAATCTCACCAACTTGATCAAATCTGAAGTTAAACGCCCCAACAATTTTTATATAGACACCATTTTAAGAAAAGCCAGTTGTCGTGGCATGCGGAAAGCCGCAAAACACCTACATGGCGGTAACTCCAGAAACAGAAAAGAAAACACCGATGTTGAATATTTCAACTCCGATTTCGTCTCAGTAGCTCTGTCTACTTTCGTGCCAGTCTTCAGTAACTCATCTCAGTCACCAACTATTGGACCCCTTATGGTCTTCCAGCAGCTGTGTAAAGTGAAGAATGAATAAAGCTTCTGGTTCAGATGAACTATCACGTGTTTTACTGCCGGAACGTGCTGACGCCCCTTCGGTTCCACTAGCCAATATCTTCAATAACTGCTTAGAAAGCAGAAAAATCCCTGACATATGGATACCAGCCAAGATAACGCCTGTTCCCAACAAAGAATCCGAGAAATACCACCCCATTGCCTGCACATCTACGGGGCTCAAATTATTTGAAAGGCTTTTATTACGGTGGATTAGCTCGAGGTCTGCTGCAGGAGGTACACCATTTTGCTTATCAATCTTCGCGCTCCGCGCCTGAGGCTGCAGTTTACATGGTCCACTCAGTAGCTTCGGTTTTAGGCAGGAAATGCAACAGTGTCAGAATGGTGCCTTCAGAATACAAGAAAGCATGTGGCTGCCTTGATCGATCAGTATTGCTCAGTCTACTCTAAGTAAGTGGTGTTGACCCAAACGTTTGCAGGCTAATTTCAGACTCCTTTGCTGATCGAAGACATTTCACATGTTTGAGTGACCAAATCTCCGCTTCTCTTCAAATTGACTCTGGTGTATTACAAGGTGTCTATCCCTCCTCCTCCCCCCCCCCGCCTTTTATTTTCTTTGTACGTCAAACAACTTCGAATCCCGTTGATATTCACTGACTGCAAAATATGCCGACGATGTAGTTTTAGGATGTGAATTACCGACATCCGAAAGAACTCTACAAATCCAGATATAACTAAACAAAGTTGACAACTGGTCCTCATTCCGCTCGATTGTACTGAATGTTTCTACATGCCAGGATGTATTGTTTTCCTTGCTTTCTGATGAACCACACGAATCCCTCACTAACTGATTTCAGTTCCTGTCGGCGACTAGTGAACTCATACCATTGTGATCAACGGTTAAATTTCTCGGTGTTACACTATCCCATGATCTCCCATGTTGCATACGTGTTCAACAGACATTTTGTATAGTTAGAAATTCCTCATTCTTCTCCCTCCGTCAAAGATTGCTCCCGGCCCCAAAATCTGTTATTTTTTTCAATCAGTGACTGCATATGTTCTCCCATACTGGCTGAACTGCTCTCCGGTTATTTCCCCTAGTGTACTGAAGAAAGATTTGAACTTGATAATAAGACCTATAAAATTCATCTCTAAGTGCAGTGGCATATCCAGAGATACTCTCGTTCATACTATCACTGATAAACATTCCAATGCTTGTGGCTAGTTTACCTCAAAAGCACTTTCAGACACATCTTTCCTCTACACAATGATGTGTCTACAACATGTACACCCCCAAAGTTCCCATTTCTATTTGCTCGCCCTTCTGCATAACCCAGTCCTGTTTTGCCGTATCATGCTCGCCTGCTCATTAATCCAGTTAAGGTCGCCACAGACTCACGGCAAATTTTACGTGGATTAAAATTACCATTATTTGTACGTATTTCCCATTTGTGTTTTTATATCCACGGATATGGTATAACTGTTATACGTCTACCCAGTCGGGTTCATAAAGCTACCACTGACTTGACTTCACTTGACCTGGTACCTGTGTTGCGCATGGCCACCGAAAGAAGTTCTCTGGGTACGCTGTTTTCAGAATCGTGTAGTGATATGAAGGTAAGTCGACTTGGTCAGCCCACAACATGGAAAAAAGTATGAAAACTTTGACCAGTGAACTTGGCCAAAAAGGTCGTGTGAGACTTTCGGGTCGGGTTTCAGGAGACCCGTGTACCAGATTGTTGCAGGCAATAAGTTATATGACTAGATAATACGACCAGTGGAGTAATATTATTCTACGTCTATCTTCACCTTCGTGATTTCCGCTGAAAACTTTGTTCTTCGACTCTACTTCACTTCATGATTCTATTCATTTTCATCATTGCGTCAGAACCGAGATCGGTTCGGAGTGTATCGAGAAATGGATGCGCCATGTGAAATGTTATGATAAAATTTTATCGTTTAATAACACAGCGTAATCGAAATCGTTCATAGGTTGTCGACGTTTCGGTCACCACAAGTAACCTTTTTCAATACTGGTTTTACAACCGAATGAAACTATTCATTTTACCCTCGACTGAATGATCCAGCGAGGTAGCAACCAAAACCAGATCACATAAGTAGTAGATTGATGGTTGAAAGAGCTGAACTGTGCGGATTACTTGAAACGAATGACGTATCAAAAATATTTCGCTCAAAGTTCTCCGCATTTAATATGGAACCTGATCAGCTTAATTGTGGACTGCTCAATGGTGTATCTGCCCACGTGAATATGATCTGTTATCGGGGCTGAACACTATTCCTTTTGTGCCCTTGAAGGTAATGAGCCTTTCCTTTTTTAGTCGGTCAGTTATCGCGCCTGACCTATTAGAACCTTGGTGTTTTTCAACTCTAAGTCTCAGTAGCTTGAGTGCTGATTTATCTTCGTAGGACACTTGATTGTCGTGGCTAAAGGCTTCAGACCCCCTACAAATATAGCACAAGTAGAACAGCAGAAAATGTCAGTTTCAGTTCAGTTATCTCAGTCATTTAAATCACACTTCTTTGCTGTGGTTTCGGTCATCTCGTACCAGCCTAAATCAATCAGAAGTGAAATAAATCGAAGTATACATAGCAAGTTATCGGAACGAGATTTTGTAGTAAAAATCGCATGAACAGAAAAGAGTTTAGACGTATTTTTACGATTGACATTGGCACCTAGGCACGTCACCAATTGTATCCAACCCACCCAGACGGAAAGTTCAATGCGTCCTAATTAGATTAACCCACTGACCCAGTGATTTTGAATATTGGTGTCGTTTGTAATTCTGATTGATTATTTGGGTTTGGGTTACTGATCTATGAGCTGGGAGTTTAGGCGCCAAAGTTTCAGCACCAATCGAGGTGATATTGTAGCTGGGAATACTGGAGTGACAGAACGATGCGAAAATCCAACCGATCGAAAGCCACAGACAAAAGAACAGACGGTGAATATGTCAGAAGTATCGCATAGCAGACAAAAAGAGGCATACGGACTACAAGATGGGAAGCAGCGGGATCTCAGGCAATTAGCAAGATATCCCATTTGAGGGGCTACCGATCAAGCTGTCAACCGGGACAATTGGATCAGCCGAACAGAAACGGCGCACAAGAGAATCAAGCTAACGGCCAAAAGCAACTAGCCAGAACAGAAGCAAAATGCTCAGTCAGCCCGAGGATCAATGCAACTCGGTCTGGAAAAAGGACTACATAAACGATTGTAGGTATTTCACAGGCTTGACTTGTTTGACCGTCCAAATACAGGTGTTCCTCGCCCGTCCTGCCATCTTCCTTGCAATATCATCATTACTTACTTGGTGATCCTTGTACTCGTTGATCCTGGTCCGTTCCTATAAACACCGACGAGTACAAGGGCCACTAACCGAGTGGTGATAATATCACCTAGACACATGATGAACCGTTTGCGACCTCAAACGTAAGCACAGTGGTTACCAACTCACACGAAGCAAATGGGCCACATAACTTTTCGGAACTCCATGAACTGACAAGGGGATCGGCCTATCCCATAACCACAACTTGCCGTAGAAAACATTACACCCACAGAGCGGAAGAGAAGAAAATAGCAGAATGATAGCACAGAATAGTATCGCAATACTCCGAACTATAGTTTTCGGCTTCATGCAACCAATGATTGGTACAGAAGTGTAGAGCATTCAGTGTTCTTGTTCGTTATTTTGAATCCATTTCATCTGAGTAAATTGAACCCACACTAAACTGACCCAAATTCAGACTTAAGTCAGATCTCACCTCACTTCTTAGTGAGGCCATTTCAGGTGCAATAGTTGAGTCAAAATCGGTATCCTCGTCAACCATCGTTCGTTTGTCCTCTTCGTCTTCGACGAATTCTTCCAGCACTAAACTAGGTTCAACTTTCAACGGATTCAATTTTGCCCTCAGACGTCTGCGTATTTTTTTCAGTAAATCGATCAGTTGTTGACGTTCTTTAATAAGCACACACAACTGACCAAATTCCGCGGCGGCTTCTTCCAAATAGCATTTCTTGACTTTTTTTGATTTCAGAAAAGGTGTTTGGGTTCTGAGTGCGGGTAAAACACGACGACGTCTTTGACACGAGAATCGTATACGCTGACCGAGTCGTCGAAAACTATAACTGATATCCGGCAAAAATGAATACCACCAGAGAATGGAGAAACTGATCACACCAATTTCAAAAACCACTACCAGATCTTGCACAGTCTGATGGGATATGAACAATATTCGGGCTTCGGTATGTGTTTTTGGTTTGCCTCTAAGTCGTTTCTCCATTTTTCTAAGAACATAAGAGAACAAACGCAACGGGTAAGTACTCAATGCGTAGGTCAACACGATACGATAATTATGGCAGTTGTCCAATAATTCCAGTATTATACTAGTCCGAAACAAGCCCAATATATCCGGGGTACGAGGATACTGTCCCAAATAGGATGATGCATATTTGGCAGTGTTTAGCCTGAGCCAGATTGCGATAATCAACGGAAAGCTGAGTACACTCTGAAACAAACCGTTTACCATCCACCCATTATGTAATTTGGCAAATTGTGCGTAACTTCTATGCCAAAACGGGTCGAATGAGCACGTGAATGAATCTCTGTAGATCCACATTCCATGAACAACAAACGAGGGAAAGGCGAGCATTAAACTGATAATGATCACAATCATTATCAACAGTACACATCTGGTTTTTCGTCTAACAGAGCTCAGTTGATACGAGTCAGATAACTCTTCCAATAACCAAAATAATATGACATTTGCGCGTAGACCTAAGAGTGTGCTTTGTACTAGTTGCATCAGTTTACACCTAAGATAACCGCTCAAATAGATTGGTGTTGTATGGTGGCCCCACCATGCTCGGGATTTCGGTAACATGCAACGTAAGCAACCAAGAGCCAATAGGAAAAGTAGATCCACCACACAAATCGTTCCACCCCAGAGTTCCAGACATCGGGGACGACGGATTTCTGTGCTTAGAAATGTAAGAACTATCAGATTTCCAATAATCCCCAACACCATTAGTGGACCCAGTATTGTGGCCACAAAACCCAGCACATGGACGGCTAAATCTCTTAAGTTGCAGTTTGTTATATAAGGATGTAAAATTTCCAGAAAACTGAATTCGGTCCCACAAGGTCTCACCAAACTATCGAATTTAGAATCGAAACTGCTGAGTTGCACAGTATCGTTGAATGTGCAATTCATTCTCGTCGGTTTGCGACCTCCCGTGTTTATCGTTCACTGACGTTTGAATGAGACAGTACTGACACTGAAGAATTGATCATCTTCCACGAAATAACACGTGACCTGTTAGAATCTGTATGCACCACCATTTGGTAATGTCTCTTTCATCACTGTTAACCATTCATAAAGAAATAAGTTTGAGTCAAAAACGACTGGTTGGAAAATAATGCCAGTTTCAAAGAACGCTGCTGATGTAAGTAATTACCCAACTCGCAGAGATCATTTCCATCGGAATGGAATATTTATTTTTCTTTGAGTTCTTTGCTACGCAGTATCACCTATCAATTCGTCACTGAAAATTCACAAAAGCGTTTTGCACCGGTATTGTTCACCGGCGATGAATCCATCCCTGTTGGTTTGGAATTCTTGCTGGTGAAAACGATAGCAGTAGTCAGATTTTAGCTTTTTCACGCATCACAAGAGAAAAGTTACGCTGACTTGATGTGTCAGAACCGAGATCGGTTCGGAGTGTATCGAAAAAACGATGCGCCATGTGAAATGTTATGGTAGAATTTTATTCCTCAATAACACAGCGTAGTCGAAATCGTTGGTAGGTTGTCGACGTTTCGGTCACCACGGGTAACCTTTTTCAAGACTGGTTTTACAACCGAATGAAACTGGAATAATAGCTTAGAGCAATTTACTATTCCAGTTTCATTCGGTTGTAAAACCAGTATTGAAAAAGGTTACTTGTGGTGACCGAAACGTCGACAACCTACCAACGACTTCGACTACGCTGTTTTATTGAGGAATAAAATTCTACCATTACGCTGACTTGTCTTTTTTTGAGAAAACGGTGAACGACAGAAATTCACAAGTTATACCTGCGCCCACATTTATGCTCCAAGTGATCGCATAAAGTTACCGAAGTAGATAGAGATCACCGTTAGCGGTATTTCAACCAACATGGACTCACTTATAGTGAATAAGCTGGCCGTACGTTATACGCATCACCACCCTATTTTATACTACTTTATTTTAACAGTAGGCGAATGCTGTTTCGTAAATTTCCATGTGATCAGAGTATACGAAAGGATTTTTTTTTCTCAATGTGTCTTCTTAACTGTTCGCTCAAATCTGCTGTTGTCTGAGTGTCTGATTGGACAAAATCCATTCACTTCGGACAGTGAACTTTTTATGCTCACTGATAATTTATTAGCGTCTTTTTTAGACGTTTCTCTTGTTTTTCTTTGAAACTGTGTTTATCTCCCAGTTCATCTTGAGTACCTTTTGTTTAAATCCCACCTGCGTATTTTCAACGTGTTTGCTGTAGTGAGCAGGTTGGAGGTAGTGATTTTGTTGTTCGATTAGAGTAAGTGTATGATCCTGTGATGCATCTACTGGGCTTCAGCTCACGAGGTTTCTCTTTTTGTGTTTTCCAGACTGTACAATTGCAACCCCAGCGGAAGACACCGGTCTACTACACTGCCTAGAACCATTGCTGTCGGTACGCTCGGAGAATTTCAGTTGTACGTTTCGCTTATTTTATTTGATGGCGTTCATTTATCACAGAACCGTGTTCAGTACCAATCACGTCTATTGACAGTGCGTCTACTAGACGGACGGGACACTAATTAAACTGACTCGAGTGAAAGAAAGGTTAAGAAGCGTCTAGGATTATAACAACAAAGTGAGAGACAGTCGGAGAGGCCTTATCAATTACGGTAGAACTTCCGTCGCACTGGTCATGTCTATCAGTTTATCAGCGCTTTGCATGGAAAGCCCGAGCCAAATTCCAAGCTATTTTGTATTTAATAAGAACCGAAAGAAGACATGTACTGCTAGATGCAAGCAAACAGTTCACTGTTGTCGATCGCGTACGTGAAACATATCAGTTTATATATGATAGTGTACACGCATTTTCTCAGTGATATGTCACCCATTAGTATAGTGTTTCAAAGCCAGTCAAGACAAGTCTATCAATGACCTGTTTGTGGTTTTGTCTCACATATTCTCTTTTGGTCTCCTGAATATGACCGACATCAATAAATCGGACTCAGCAACAACAAGCATTACCAGTTCACTGATTGCGGTGATTCTCTAGTTGTTATCTCTCAACAACAACCTGATTAGGAAATCAAGCCAATCAACAGCATGATAAGGTGGCGGGAAAAATACCGAAAATTGTGCCATTTTTGTTATTAATTTGTCATAACGCATAGTTATGTTTTTCTGTCTATGGTCGCTGATTGAATGGATTTTGTGAACCTTATCGTGGAAGCTCGACACGCAATAAATGAGCAAATGTACTGGTCTGGCTTTTAATACCTTTTCCCATGGTGTGGACTGACCACTTAATAGGCTCATCATGTCAGGATTTAAGAAGTATTTGATAACTGGTTTACGAGTAATTAGTAAAGTTGACATCGTCAATCCCATCACGAGTTGAATTTGTCTATCATATTTTGTCTGACAATTTTCAGACTGATGAAAACCAATATCCACATACTATGCCAACTTTATCACACATTTGGAACGGCCAGTAGACGAACCTTCATAGTTTTGAGCTACTTGGCTACAAAAGCAATCTGATACTGTCTTCTGTATAGAGTGAGACAAATCTCCACCGCAGAAACTGTAGAGGAAGAATTGCCATAGTTGTGTTTGGCTCGCACAGTCATGTGCTCACACACGCACGCACGATCTACACCCCATGCAATCATGCACACACGTACACAGTTGACATTTATCGTGCTTCGTCTCGGACAACACTGACCAATTAGATCGTATCACGTGTTGCACGACCTTGCACGACTTGATCCGATTGTACAGTTGACCTGCGCTTCTGATTACATACATCACTGACTCATGCACCTGCATACTCGTCTGCGTTTTCACTTGCTTGATGTACTGGCGTTTACCGTACGTTTCTGCGGAATACACGTTTATCCATACAAGTGCGCCTTTCTTCTGGTTAGTGAACTGTGGGACACAACAGTCATATATAAGAAAGATATTATTAAACAACCGGTATCCCAAGAAATTCATCGATCGGAAGTTGACAGAAAGGACAAAACCAGTGAGAATACCGGAGGTCGAAAAGAAAGTACTATTCATCGGACTCCCATTCAAGGGGGATCTTGCGACCGAAATAGTCAGTAGAATTCTGTGTGCCTTAGTAAGATCTACGTTCAGATCCGCCAGAATCATATGTTTAATCACGACAACACCTACAATTTGATACCAGAACAAAAATATAGGCTACCTTTGTTGATCTAACCTATGATTAGTCACCAATTCAAGTGCACTTGTGTTGCTACTTATGTGGGTCGAATGACAAGGCAGCTATCCAAACGCATCAAAGAACACCATTCACAATGGCTTAGACACGGAGGGAACGGATCTATATCAGGTTCCATTATTGCACACTTAGTTGAAACCTGTCACTCGATAGACATCCACTCGGCCTTCACAATAGTTTATCGCGTCCAACGACATGCACCAAGAGCAGTCAGGCTTCGAACGCTAGCAACCACCGAAGCAGTTGGCATCCGTCTTTTGAGGCCGAAACTATGAGTGCAACGAAGTTGGTTCAAGCACTCTAACTGCCCTGGCCAACAGTCGATTACACGACACATGAGTGTGCTGTGACGTAAGTTACTTATCACCTAATACGCAACACAGTCATTTGTGCAAGTGTTACATGGTCACTGTTAATTCATCCACCTGCTCGTCATCCCATCCAATTCCAAACACTTTATGAGACACTTGGAACTCTTCCAACTCTTCCAATTAGCTTTCTACAATTTCTGTTACCATATAAATGTGATTGTCACGGCTTGAGAACTTATCACAATAATTTCATCCGGACTATCAAACAGGGACGATAATCGGGTTAGCTAGTTGTTGTGGAGTGCGCAGTAACCGTGATTACGGTGTGCACTGTCATCAAAGCTTTGTTCCATCCTGGACGTGATTCGTGGAACCCGCTGATGGAGGAATTCTCCGTTAGTCATGAATAGGTATCAATCAGAGAGACTTTGGAGAATGTTAGACACGTTGGTAAATTCGATGTGACTTCATTTCGAAAAACAAATAAATTTTAATCAATTTGTGGTAAAATCAAACAGTTCTAATGAACAGCATATTCCCCAAGATGTCTGAATAACAACATCAATCCATTTTTTTTAAATTCTGACCATGTCCGTAAGAGTACGGGATAAAGAACTATATCTAATACATTTGATGATGATGCCACAGATTTTGACTGAAAAAAACACTGTCGAACAAGTTTATCTTTCCACATCCATCATTCTGTACATAAACGTGGCATATATTAGTATTCATATATATACACCGGACGATTGCACTGTTAAATCAGTCAGAAGCACAGTTGCTTCAACAGTGCACTAATTGGGAGGCGAAAACCGTAACCGCCCTTATTGCTTTGAGATGCTAGAGGATACTGTCATCCGCAGCTAGACATGATCTAATCCCACATTTGGTACCAATGGATCTCACCGTCATACCACCTGGGGAGAAGACAACGCTGCTCTACGCAGTGTTTCTGCACGGCTGCGAGACCTGGTCTGTTTGAGAGGTCGACGTCGACCGGCTGTCTGTCTTCCAACACATTTTTCTGAGGAGTATTTCCCGAGCTTAGTGGCTACACGGAATCAGCAACTGCACAGTACATATAGGAATTCTGGGGACCGAAAGTGCCTCGTACTCATTGTGCTAATCTCACTCCACCAGCTTCTTTGGTTAGAACACGTACTACGTATGCTTCCCCACCAACTTCCTCGTTATGCTTTCGTTGCAGAGCCCGCGGTTGACTGGAAAAAAGAGAATGGTGATTAAGCTTTGACGTGGCACCGGTCGGTCAGAACTTCGAATTCGAGGCTTTCCCCCATACATTGTACGGAGGTGGGTGTCATGCAGAAGACAAAGTGTGGAAGAAATCCTCTCAGAGATTGGAACACAGATTTTCACAACATAACCACCACCGACTACAACCTTGAACCTTTTCTGACAAGTTTCCCGACCAAGAGTCATAGTAAAGAAGATAAATCCCAATTTCACCAGTTTTATTTGATCTGAGCTTCCGATTATCAAAGACCATCAGAAGTCTTACTGATTTCGTGGAATAAAAACCTCCCGATCAGTCTCCTTCTACTGAACTTTCAGTAGAGCCAACATGTATGCATCCATGCTATCTCCATGATATGATTCAAGAAGAAACGTTCATCAGCTTGAAACTCCGTCCTGATAGAAGCATTGATTACTACGTCACAGGTATTCATTTCCCGAGAGTTACAGTTTCCACAGCCAAGCCCCAATTTACGCACCGACTTGAATCAGCCCAAAAATGCCGCTGTCACGAGGCCAGTAGCTAACGTCACTGTGGATGTATTGTCGGTAACACGAAATACTGAAAAACATGCTTAGAATTCTTGTGCCCTCAAACCCATACGTTTTGATGTCCGATGTGTTTTCTGGCCGTCACTTAAACACTATTCCAAACTGCAATCTTTCATGCAAGCGACCGGCAAATTTTTATCACCGCGCGGCAACGATGATGTTTGACTGGATAAATTGGCTCCATTGTGACCGCAATGTAGCTCTCGTTTCTCATTGTTATCCTCGAAGTCAGGATATGACCGCAACGTGATTTCGCCCGTTTTGTCCACTTCATCCATCACGAACAACAAAACCGACTGAGAGGCCTGTCTCTGTCTACTGGTCTTGTTATTGATTATTTCTCGACCATCTATCTCGGTCACATGATAGTTACTGAGCCTCTTTGACGTGGGCACGACAAGGTCGGGATTAAGTACGTGATTGTGGACGCACATTATGGTGCGATGAGCAGACGACGAGAGCACGCCAACACGAAATGCGCAAGAGTGATAAACAGGCCGGTTTACAGACAAATCAAGAAAAAATCTCGGACAGCCAATGGGGTTGAACTTTCAGATTATTTAGATCTATTTCTGAATCATTTTGACATAATTCCGGAAAATTTGAAAAATGGTACAGTTTAGGCTCTTTAGCTGCCCTGACCATTACCGGAAACCACGATTCGCCTACTGAACCCCGAAAACCCACCAAGACGGTGGGCGTTTCACTCTCACCGCAATACACGAACAACAGAGACCTTTCCTTGCTCCACCCGTAGTTCACCACGCTGCGAAATGATCTTTGCCCCGACCAATGATCTACTCTTTCCACTGTCACCTCGCTCATATGAACTGCAAGAGCACGTGCCGGATTCATGGAAATTTGCTCACAACCTGCAGACACTGGTGTCTTGGCACTATTTTAAAGTATACATGAATGGCTGTAAATTCAAAGGATCCACCTCGACGATATTTCATTTTGACGACCCAAACCGCAACGCAGAATAGCTTCCTTAAGCAGGAAATGCAAATGTGTCTGACAGATCAATGGGTAGAGACCAGATGTAATTTACTATCACTGAACCATTTGATGGGCAACATTTGGTCCTCTACGGCCAGCCGCTATGCCCCAACAGAGGACACTCCAGCGAATAAACACGGGCAGAGGGAATTTGCCATTCAAAACTCCACTAGATGGACGCAGTGGTGCCCGGATTTTCTCTCGACGGTGGAAGAAATGGTCGAACTTCAAAGGGCATCTATTTCCCATCTGAGCTGGGCGGCCCCTAACTCAAAGGATTCTGTTCCTTGCGCTTTCCGCTTGCTCCATTGGATGCATGGAGCTAAGGGCTAAATCCGAAAAGCGGCTCGATAATGGAGTGTCATTGAAAATCGAGTAGAAAATATACAACAGTCAGATCTCACGAGACAGGATAGAAGAAATTTCTTCATGCGGGTTTCGACCGCGTTTCTGTACTGATTTAGCATCCCGCTGTTTTGTTGTTCAGACCGTTCACTCAAAAGCTCCAGTTAGAATTTCCGAAGAAAAACCCCATCTGCGGTGCAGGTAGCCACAAAATATCATTTGCCCGGAAATCTCCAGCGGCCGCCCGGAAAACAACTCTCCTCTTATTGCTTTTTCATTCCTCACATTCCGAATCAAAAATGGTGCAAGAATCCATAGTGAGTCGTGACTAGAATATTATAACCCATGCTAAGGATAGTGATTGGGATGTAGATGAAAATAGAGAATCAATCCTCAAACCTGGGCGTTCTCTTCACATAGCTGCTTTCAACGTCCTCATTATTCGCCAAACGAGGGACAAAAAGCTGCGCCCACCTGGAACCTTGAAGCTTCCAAAGTAGATGTGTGCGGTCTCGAACACGTACAAGAGACGCAACTAGAATGGTAACTTGTCACTCTGCATGCACAAATTCGTCTTCTCGTTTCATGCATCGCATACCGCGCCATTTGGTGTCTCGTGCTTGCGGTCAGGCTGGCGTCGGCATCTCATTGAACATGGAAGCTGAAAGAGCATTGGTCAACTGAATTCAAAGTAGCAGGCTTCTGCCTGCAGTCCGTTTGTATGGCTCTGTGCATGCCAGCAGACTAAAGCATTGACACCCGTTAGTCTTTTCTCTGCATGCCTCATATGGACGTAACTCTCCTGACGTCAAAGATGGTTTCTACTATGATCTGTCTCAACTGCTCCGCAGAATGCACTCAATAGGCATAATGGTTGTTGCTGGTGATTTAAATTTTCAAGTTGGAATCCTAGACGGCGATCCTATCAAGGGTCAAGTGTACGCTGCAGCAGTCAGGCCAGTGTTTCTGTATGGTTAGGAGACATGGCCATCTCGGGTGGAAGATTGTCGGTATTTGGACACTGATATCTTTGTAGCATTGCTCAAACTTGGTGAGAACACCACATAAACAATGCTGAGGTTCGGCTGAGAGTCTTGGGTTCAATAACCAAAGTCACCAGACTAAGATGGTTGGGACATGTGTTGCGAATGCTCCCTGATAGGATTCCTCGGCGCGCAATGTTTTCTGACGCGGGTAGTGGCTGGAAGATGAGTAAGGGTAGTCAGTCCATGACACTGGAGAAAGATATGAAAAGCCTAACTAGTGGGCTTGGCCATGTAGGGCGTGTTAGACTTCTTGAGTGGGTCCAATAGACCCTCCCACTCAATGGTTATATACGCTGGAAGAAATGGATAGGTGTCTTGATCAGCGCCGCTCTTGTATTCACAAACTTTCTTTATCGATCTGATACCAGTATTTGTAGTTCTGTTACTGTTCCTTTCATATTCCCGTCGTTTCTCATTGTTTCCGATTGAGGCTGTCGTCGGGAGATAGCAACTAAAGTCACCGCACCCAGTGCATGGTTAATGGTTTTCTAAACTGAACTGAGCCTATTTCTGGTGGACTCTACATCGAAGTGGACAGAAGTAGGCATAACAGAATGACCCACTAGCCAGTTTACGAATAATTACCTCAGAAGCATATTCTGAAGATAGGTGTCTCGGAGACTCTCGTTTCAGATAATGGTGCTCAATTCACATTCACGGAATCTTCCGAATTTCGTTTGATGGATGATATTGTACAGGTACAAACTACGCCATACCACACCCCCAATCAAACGGCTAGATGGAACGACTTCTCGACTCGCTAAAATGACAAAAATACCCGGGTGAACAGCAGATGGACAACATCATCAACCAGTTTTGCCTAATTATAGAATTACTCCAAATGATGCTCCCTGAGCTACCAGCAGAGGATCAGCATCCAGAGAAGCCCCGGAAATTTAATCACAAGAACCTAAAAGTGGATTCAGTGTAGACGACCACTTTGCGTAGAAGATTTCAGGCAACGTCATCCTGCATGGACTTCGGGAAGGGTAACAGGGTAGAGAGGACAAGTTGTTTGCGAGCTGCTAGTGGGAACAGAACGGTGGATCGGGCACGTTACAGTTACGAGTCAACTTAGCGTGTGCGACTAGCAATCTTCAAGTGTGGGGACAAGAATAAAGTCGATGGGGGCCATTCGCTTGTGTTTTGTAGAGGGCTACGTACAGAGACCAGACAGTGGCGTGCGCCGGGAAGTTGTGTCGGAAGTTGCGTTTTCGTTCACCGCATGCACGAAAAGTACATTTAAACAAGGGATAGACGGGAGTGATAAGACCACCACAATGCCAATCAGATTCGAATGAAATAAAGTCAGAATGGGCTTAACGAACGCGGCGTCCATCATCACTCACACGTGTGGTTAGACGATACTCGTACACAGACAGCGCAAACACAAGCCGTGCAATCACACGTTCGATCTAGTTACTTCGTGCAACGAACATTCCCCTATAAGCGGATATCCACATAGCAACGGAAGGTTCACAGGACCATTGCAGATCAACCTGCATTTGAACACACTAAGTTCAAACAGTTACGACGGGAGATAGTAAGGAGCCAGTCAGAATGTAAGCGGATAGTCCTGTTATCCTCTAACCTCCGATGTGCTTCGTTCTGTGGTTTATCGAGTGGTGCATGCATCTTTCATTCGAATACTCCCGAGCCTTTCGTGCGGTTGTGTTCTGTGCCTCTCCTTTGGGCTAGGTCGGAATATTATCAGATAATACAGAACGAATGTCGGTATTCGAATGCTGATGTCTTCACAGCATTACACGAATCTGCTGAGAAGAATGTATCAGCAATGCTGGTGTTACTATCATAGCAGTAGGCACACGAAACAAATCATTACGTGAAATTGAAGTATTCGAGGCTCTTGAAGTGAGAGAACGCACTGAAGTCACTCGGGTTGATAGAACGTAATGAAATAACTCCAAGTCAGAACTACGCATACCGAAACAGCGAGAAAGCCAAGGTTGCGGATTTAGTGAGATTATTGACCAGTCCGATTTATGCCGTAGCTGATGTTCGTCCGCGCTCATCGGGCCGCACATGACCGGTTAGCCTTTGTGTCGTCTACGCATGCATCATCCAATCAAGTGTTTCTATCGATTTTTATACGCATTGCATTGCCTTGTAAAGCCGTTCAGCAAAGAAATCTCAGTACACTGTTCTAGTCCAGTGACACGTGTTCTCGTTCTGACCGGGATTATCAGACCAGGGCTGTCCGTTATAATAGCGGAATTGTACTTGACTTCTACTGCAGAAACGATTTGTGTAAATGCTACATCAAAGGGAATAGATGGTAGATCACAAGTTATCCAACCCCTGCGATTCTGACCGACTGCCGCTCCTCATCGTACGTGGTCACGAGGCTGAATAGGATCGTGTCCCGTGTGATGCCTGCAAAATCACCACAGAAATGCTAAGGCCCATCAAGCTGCGGTGTTTGAAACGTGTGTTGTGCCTGTCCCCAGTTAGGATTCCTCGGCGTGCAATGTTCGCTGACTTGGGTAGCGGTTGAAAGATGAATACGAGTGGCCAATTCATGATAATGAAGAAAGAAATAAGAAGCCTGATCACTGGATTTGGGCATGTGGAGTGTTTTAAACTTCCTCGGTGGGGTGCAACAGATCCTCCTTCCCAAATCAATGGTGACATACACTGGAGAATAAGACCGGATGTCGCGACCGGCGGAGCTTTTTTCTTCCGAAACTTTCTTTATGAACTTGATACCACTATTTTTAGTCCCCTTCATACGATTTTCCATGCTGTTGTTTTTAAATATTGTAGACTGATTTCCCCTTCGATATAGTAATCAAGACCATCGCATTGAATACGTAGTTGATAATTATTCAAACTGAGCTGAACTGTGAAGCAAGGTGCCGAATGTTGTGAGAACCTGCAGTACAACAGGAAAGTAAAACATGGGACATTGAAGTAGGAATTATTTTTTCTTCTGATTTTGTGCTGAAAAGTACCGTGTGCGGAATTATTGGTAACACAATATTCATTCGGAATCAACGCTGCCATCCTGCCTCTCGTTTGTATCAAGTTAACATCATGCTCACGAATATATATATATATATATATACATATATATATATATATATATATATATATATATATATATATATATATATATATCATGTTCACGAGCATGATATCAACTTGATGCGCACGAGATGCATACATACGTTTCTTAAAGCGGTGAAACAATCCGTGACTTGTATTACAAATTGAAATAATAATGGGTGGCGAGATATTGTATCATGAAAATAGTTCAGTGTCGCTCTGAATACTCCTTGGGGAATTTCGTACTACCTGCATTTCTGTGGCGTTATAAGGCATCGAATATCTATACGATCAGTTCTCGAGTAAAGCTGCTGCCTTTGGTATGAACTGACGGTCTTACAGAAATCCCACTGCCCCGAACTCGAGTATATTATACAAACAATGATTCGAAATAGGTCAATGAGTTCATCGCCCGATTTGTGCACCCAGTTGAAAGCCAACTGTTTATAGACAAGATATATCCAACAGATGAAGGTATTGGAAGACGAAATGGCTGTTTCGGAACTTTCGTCTTCAAACTGTAAAATACACCTGCGGCTAGATGCCGTTATGCGTGGCGTAAATTCATCCAGGCTGCGGTCTTTTTTGAGCAGTTCCCAAGTGCAGATTGATTAGCAGTTGCTTGTTTTTTTATGCTTCGACTCATTATGCTACTGGCTAAAAGATGCTACGAGGTATCGACCGAAACCAGAGCACAGAGGTCAGGAGGTGGAAAGGAGCTTAGGAAACAAAAAAAGGCACAGACAAAAAGCACATAAAGTTGATTGTGTCGGTCATGTAGGCGGGCGGATTTCCTAGACCCTAGCAGAAGACGTTCTACAACGGGCCATGCTTGTCCCGCTCTCCCTCCCCCGACACACACACACGCATACGTACATACACCTTTCCGCCAGCTGTCTTGACGTTTGTACACTTTGTCCTAACCTCAAAAATCTATCCTCTCTGGTCGATACACATCCAGCAAAAAAGTTCAGTTGGAAACAAGCCGTGGCTTTTCATCCAGAACACATTCACACACATTTCTACAGACAACATTAGTTTGTTTAACTGAATATTGAGCACGTCTGTGTCCAACTTTTCAGCAACATTGCATTGTGCTTGTATGTGAGTTTTCACACCGTAGCCCTCAGGTTGATCTGAACGTCATCATATTCACGAAATTACGATGGAATCGCCTTGTTTCTTTGAATTTTGGACACCTAAAAAGAAACAAGAAATTCCCCAAAACAACGGATAATGACCGACTGTTCTTATGACAGCGGACAGATATTCACAAATTGATTGCGAATTTTTAAAGAGTAATCTCTGAAAATGTGGAGTTTTCCACCTGATGGTAGCTAAAACATGCTTAGGTTTTTTCACATACCGGAATGCCAAAAGCACTCCATTCCTAAAGCTGCTCCCGTCATCATGTCAATTTGGTTGTTGTTGATGCGGAAATAATGAGATGACTCATCTCCTTCCATAACTGGCACTTTCGCTCACGCTTCCTTTGTATGACGAATCACGTTCACTTGATGTAAACCTTGTGGAATGCATCAACATACTTGAAATTGAGTAAGTTGTCGACGTATCTGGAAGACTGGGCCGACTTTTTTGGCTCTCTCGGGACATCAAGGTATATGTGTCATATTGCAATCGTAACTGACGTTCCGTTTGACGCAGAAATTGGAACACAGGTTTACAATTCCTGCGTAACATACGTCGGTCACTGAGTATCATAAATGCTTCTTCCAAGTAATTGAACGGAGTCATCAATGGCCGAAAATAGAGTTGCTGTTTTCTAGTCCAGCGACACATACAACGTAGCCACATTGCCTTAAATATTGCACGAATCTGAGGGATGTGCACGTACCAGATAATAATGGGAAAGCTAGTTAACACGACTTCCATGAACACGGGTCCGTTAATCAAAGCCATCGTGATGGCTTCGTTCAAACGTGAATTCACGATTTTCGTACGCGTTGACCATCCTTCAACAATACGCACCACACACTGACTGAAACGAGTCAGACTGAACATTCCAATCTGATAAAGTAGAATACGATAATTTCGAACCCAATCCAACAACCGACGCTCCACATAGCAAGTTATCAAACCGACAGGATCTCTACTCCAACTGATCCGCTGCATGTAGGTTAAAATCAGCTCGAGCGCGTGTAGCCGACGCCATACGAGCCACAGCATGCACACAGTGCCCAGATTGGGTAAAAGACCATTCACCAGTATAATGTAATGACGAGCATAGAATCGATGTACGGCTGAATCAAATTGCGGATCCGGGGCACACATGAACGTCCCGGCGCGCTGATGCAACCCATGCACCAGGGCGGCAAAATACGAGATCATCACACTGAGAGCCAGCACAGCCACAATTTGGATGTGAATAACCGTCGGTCTGGTACAATTCGGAATCTCAACACCTCCTTGTTGAACAATATGGGAAACCATAAGAAATACGATCAGATTTTTTCCACTAAAAATAAAGTCACGTATGAACTGATAACATTTACACCAAAAATGACTTCTCATATAGAACAGATCGATTTGGATACCCCACCAAGGTGCGCCAAAACTGAGTAGTGAGTGAAAATAACCAACAAAGATGAGCAGAAGTAAGTCGAATAAACTAATCCATGTAGCGTAGATATGCATTTGTCCGGGACGACGAACGTGAAATAGGAGCAAATAAGCCAGTATACTGCCAGTACACGTACCTAAAGTGATTGTGGGCACCATCATACAGGCTGCGAATCCGGTAAATGTCTGAGCAAAATAGGCACGCCAACTCCAAATCTGGCATGGTTGAAATAGTTGCCTCATGCTAAATTCGGCCGTACAGAATGTATCGTTGATATCGTCACCGAGAGACTGTCCGCCTAAGTAAACTTCATGCTCAGCGGATGCCTTCGAAATATTCATTTTCAGCGGTTCATCATGAATATTCGTGTTCCGCCGGACTTGAGTCTCCCAAATGTAACGTGTAACTGTGTTTGCGTGTGTGTGTGTGCGTGTGGGTGGGTGTATTTGCACGCGCGATCACTCTCATCAATGGTAACTCAACAAAATAATGTAAATGACATTTTATTGATCTGATGAGGATTTAAATCGTGACAAGTTAATCTCCACGTGACTGTTGGCACTATGATTTAAAGAATGACCTTGTGGAGGCTCGATAAGGAATGGGGACAAAAATAAAGCATATTAACAAGTGCTGGTGCAGAAAAACACAGCACCAAAGGGACGGTATAAAGCTACTCACAACTTGTCAACAATGTCCAGAAAAATGATATCAAACCGGCCGTGCTATGCTGGACGCGTTCTTCCGTAGGGGTTGCACGTGCACGACCTGCAAAGACAGAAAGAAAACTCGATGAACCGGAGATCAGTAAATGTATAAGCATCGGCAGTCACACCGATAAAGATGGGCTTGGCTATCTATGTCTGAGCGCACGAGAAACCCGGCTTCATCGATCGCGAAACACCTTGTGACCTTTCGTCATTGGATTGATCCGGGTCAAGCGTTCCGAGTGATTGCATGGAATCGAAACCCAAAGCTTCTGGCTTTTTGTGAGGCTGTGTTGATGAGTAGACTTAGACCCCCACTGTGTGCACAGAAACTTTTGACCCATAACGTGTGCCTGCCGTGGCGATAACCAATCAGGTCTACCGAATCGTTTCCTAATTTCGCTTGACACTATCTATTCCATTGTTTTGCTCTGTGATCCATTCGAACACGAATTCGCATGTTTTACGTACGCGATTGAGAAGATTGGAATAAATGCTTGCATCTCGCAATTTATGTATTCTATCTCTTTTGATGTTATTGTAGCGTACTACTCTGTCTATGTGGTACACTAAATTATTGTGAACAATATCTAAGACGACACTAGCAAACTAAGATGGGCGGAGGAGCGTGCGGTGATAAAAAGGCCAAAATGGTATGTACATTAAGAATTAAAATGAAACAATAGGTGTGACTCAAACTCACAGTTGTTCAGTGTTCTTGTGATCAGGAAATGAGCGTCAAAGAGCCAATATCCGCCAATGTCTTCAGTTCAGTTCGGTCTGACAGCCATCCGTTGGACAGAACAGGATGGTATTGAGCGAAGTGCCAAGAGACGCCGTTGAAGCTTCTAAAATGTTTTGTTTCACACAGTTAGTTCCGACCGATATGATTCCAAGACACTCCAAACCAGAAGATGAGACCGTGCCAGAATTAAAGGTTTATTTACAGCCTTTTTTGTATTGCGCGGTGGTGACGACCAAAAGGTGTGTGTTTTTACATTAAAACGTCGGTACAACAAAAAAGTGTCGCACCAAGGGATGTTGAAAATCATGGAAAAAATCGGAAATGTACAGGTACCTACACAACTCCCCCACCAGAGCGTTTGTTGTACAAAATAAACGCTCGATAGAAAAATAGAAAGAGGAAACGGTTAGCGAAAGAAAACGTCAACTAACAAAGTCTTGAAATCTGACAGGATGTCGAACGTTTCTGCCGGAACGGCGGGTTACCAGGGAAGGTTTTTGCTGTGGTGGTGCTGGCGGGTGTGGTGTAGTGTCTGGTGTGATGATAGAGTTTGGATCATCAACAGGAATTGTTGATGGTGGGTCTGTGGATAGTGATGGTGTCGGTGTTGCTGGTGATGGAGGTGTATCAAAATGCGCGGGTTTTAATCTGTCAACGGAAACAGTGTCTGGCTTATCGGCCTTTTGAACCACGAAATATTTGTCTGTGCGACTAAGCACTTTAAATGGACCATCATACGGTGGTGTGAGTGGTTTGCAAACAGCATCGTTACGAATAAAAACGAAAGGTGACGTAAATAGATCATTATGTACAAAAACGTGTGTGGATGACGAGCGAGTGGGTGTTGGACGAAGGTGTGACATACGGTCTTTGAGTTGTTGGACAAATTGGGATGGGTTAGGACTGGCATCGGTGCTGGGTTGAACGTACTCACCTGGAAGGCATATGGTGGTACCGAAAACGAGTTCAGCTGACGTGCTGTGGAGGTCGTCTTTGACTGATGACCGCAGACCTAAGAGAACTAGTGGCAGGTTGTCGCTCCAGTTATTGGGGTTTGGCTGTGATATCAGTGCTGCTTTGAGTTGACGGTGTAGGCACTCTACCATGCCATTGGACGAAGGATGGTATGCAGTTGTTGTGATATGTTTACAGCCAAGCAGTTTAGTGAACTCACGAAACAAAGTCGACTGGAATTGGCTGCCACGGTCTGTGGTGACGGTAGACGGTACACCAAATGTAGCAATCCAGTGCTGGAGTAGTACTTTCGCAATATTTCCTGCCGAGGTGTCGGAAATGGGTACTGCCACCGGCCAGCGTGTGAAACGATCAACAACGGTTAATAGGTGGGTATGTCCATTTGATGGTGGTAGTGGACCAACAAGATCAACGTGAATATGTGTGAAACGGACGTCGGGAACGGTAAACGTACTGGGAGGAGAAAAAGTGTGGCGGTGGACTTTGTTTCTCTGACACTGTAAACACTGTTTAGTCCATAATGCAATGTCAGAATTCATATTGGGCCAAACAAATCTGGCAGAAATGAGTTTGCGAGATGCACGGATACCAGGATGGGAACGAGAATGAAAATGATCGAAAACGATCTTCCTGTAGCAAGTTGGAACGACAGGACGAGGGTGACCTGTAGACCAGTCACATAGGACTGTGCCATCGGCTGAAGGTAGGGGAGAATCCTAGAGCTGGAGTGTGGAGGATGTGCGCAGTTCGAGCAAGGATGGATCATCACGCTGGAGGTTTGCCAGTTCCGTAAGATCGAATTTAGTCTGCACCGTGTTGATGTCAGGTCTGGATAATGCATCAGCCACAACATTATCAACTCCACGCACGTAGCGGATGTCTGTTGTGAACTGAGAAATATAATCCAAATAGCGGATATCTCTGGGTGAATGTCGGTCAGGCTTGGCATGAAGTGCGTGTGTCAGGGGTTTGTGGTCAGTGTGCACACGAAATTGCCGTCCTTCCAAAAGATGACGGAAATGACGGATGGACAAGCAAATGGCTAGGAGTTCACGAGAAAACGTGCTATATTTTGTCTGTGCCGCCTGGAGTTTTTGCGAAAAGAACGCTAAAGGCTGTAATTGGTTGTCCACTATTTGGTGAAGCACTGCACCGACTGCAGTATTTGATGCATCAGTCGTTAGGACTAACTCAGTATTTGGATCTGAATGTGGATGGTGCAGCATGGTGGCATCCGCGAGAGCTTTTTTGGCTTCTGCGAAAGCTGTCTGGGCCTCGGGAGTGAAATCGATCGTCTTGACGTTGGACTTGAGAAGATCGGTCAAAGGTGAAACAATGATCGCACAATGGGGAATGAAGCGACGGTAGTAGTTCAAAATTCCCAAGAAACGTCGTAACTGTGTGATCGTCTGAGGTGCAGGAAATGACAGGATGCTGCGCACCTTATCTGGGAGGGGTGTCAAACCTTTTTGATCGATATGGTGCCCGAGAAAGTCGAGGGACGGAACACCGAACACGCATTTACTAGGGTTCAGCTGAAGTCCGTATTGTTGGAAACGTTGAAAGAGTTGGCGTAGGTGAACGGCATGCTCTGATGGAGAGGCGCTGGCAATTAATATGTCGTCGATGTAGCCAAACGCGAAGGGTAGACCTCGAAGCACTTCATCGACGAATCGTTGGAACGTCTGGGCAGCGTTTCTCAATCCAAATGGCATGCGAATGAACTCGAACAGGCCAAAAGGCGTGGTGATGGCTGTCTTGGGAGAGTCTTCTTCGGCCACGGGGATTTGGTGATATGCCTTTACGAGGTCAACCTTGGAAAAGATTGTCTTCCCAGAGAGATTCTGTGCAAAATCATGAATGTATGGGATCGGGTACCTGTCGGGGACGGGGACGTTGTTGAGAGCACGGTAGTCTCCACAGGGTCTCCAATCACCAGATGATTTCGGAACCATGTGCAAAGGCGAGGCCCATGGGCTTGAAGACGGTCGAATGATGCCAAGATTCATCATATTGTAACAGGGAATGCTGGGGCCAGGGAACGGCGTAAACATCAAGGCGAACGAACGAACCAAACAAGGGCCACAGACAAAAGAACAGGTGGCGAATATGTCGGAGGCGTCCCGAAGCAGGCCAAAAAGAAGCACACAGACGACCAGAGAGGAAGCAGCGGGATCTCCGGCAACCAGCAAGATAGCTCAGGTGAAGGGCTGCCGATCGAGCCGTCAACTGAGACAGTCGGACCAACCGAAGGGAAATGACGGGCAAGAGAAGCAAGCCATCGGCCACAGGCAAATGGACAGAATGCAGCCGAAGCGCTCAAGCAGCGACAATAGCAATCTTGGTGCCGCGCAGTCTGAAAAAAAGCCTATATAAGCGACTGTATGTGTGCCATGACTCGACTTGTGCGACCGTGGGAATACAAGTATCCTGCCGTGCGTTGTCGTCCTTGTTACATTGGTGCCGTGACCACGCTCACGTGATGAAGTTTCCCTGGCCTGTTGCGTTCGCGGATGGGGATGTGGAGGAATGGATCACGGATTTTGAAAGGATAGCGGCATGCAACGGAGTGAAAGGAGACACACCTTTGTTGGCGGCGCTTGGGGCACTGCTGACTGGGCGTGCCAAGGCGGTGTATGATCTGAAGATGGGGGGAAAAACAAGCCCCACTTATCGGGAGGTCCGTGCGGGGCTGGTGAAGGAGTTCACACAGGAAGGTGATCGGCAGAAAGCAATGGACCGATTCAGTACGGCTCGTTATGACAGCACCCAAAACCCAGTCGTTCATTATCAGTACCTGTTGCGCCAACTATCGATCGGGCTGCCCGAGACAAGTGGCGTAACTAGGGCACGCCTTGTTCGTGATCGTTTCGTTCAAAGCATGGCCCCGGATGTCCAAGGCAGGTTGAGAATGGCGATTGCGTGCGGCGTGAATGATACAGAACGCCTGTTTATGATTGTTCGTGCAGCCCACGAAGAAGTGACAGTTTCCCGATTAGAGCAATCGGATTTGGAGTCCACGTTGCAGAAGATGAGCGAGGAAATCGCACAATTAAAACTGGAACTTAATCGAAAAACACAACGCAATAATGACGCAATGACGCATGGAACACGAAGGAGGTGTTTTGCATGTGGCAAGGTAGGACATTTCGCCCGATTTTGTCCAGAAAAACGCTTCTCGTCTTGCTTTTCTTTATCTACAATCAAGTCGAGGGGGGTGCCTATGGTTGAGATCAGAATTGGGGGCGAACGTAAAATTGCAGTCGTAGATACGGGGGCTGGGGTATCTGTGACACCTCGCGTTGAGGGAATCGTAGTGAGGCCATGCGAAATACGACTGCGTGCAGTCGGAGGAGAGGCTCTGAGAGTAGCGGGAAAGCAGCAGCTAACGGTTCAGATCGGCGACGTTCGTGTGACGCATGAGATGTTACTGGTTGAAGGGGTCGCCGAGACAATCGTAGGGGTTGATCTGTTGGAACGTGTAGGAGCAAAAGTTGATTTCGAAGCTCATCGAATGCGGGTTGGGGAGAAGGATGTCGAGCTGCAATCCCGTTGGGGCCGGCTGAACCGCGTTGGTATCGTAAAAACTTCCTCGGTTCCAGGTTGTTCAGTCCCGTGTGTCAGACAGTGTCTCGAGAGGTATGCGGAGTTGTTTTCGACACCAGATGATGAGTACGGCTTTTGCGATTGGCAAGAACACAGGATCAATTTGGTGCCGGGTGCGGTGTGCAAACCAGTGTATCGGAGGCTGCCGCGGAAAGTCGTACCGGAAGTTGAGAAGCAGGTTCGTGACATGCTGTCGAAGGGAATAATTCAGGAAAGCACTAGCCCGTATTCCTCACCAGTGTTGTTAACGCGGAAATCGGATGGGACGTATAGATTTTGCGTTGACTTCCGGGAACTCAACCGCGTCACAATCAAGGATGCGTTCCCAATGCCACTAACCGAGGAGATATTTGAGCAGCTTCATGACGCGAAGGTGCTGTCGTTAATCGACTTGAGGTCGGGCTATTGGCAGCTGCCGGTGCTCGTGAGCGACAGAGAGAAAACAGCGTTCTGTGTCAACGGGAAGCAGTATGAGTTCCTGCGGATGCTTTTTGGGTTGTGTAACGCACCGGCTACTTTCAGGCGTTTGCTGCTCCAGGTACTGGAGAACCTGGATGGTGTTGTGGTGTATGGGGATGATATTGTGGTATTTTCAAGGACAATTGACGGGCATGTGTCCAGATTAAGCGCAGTCCTAGAGAGAATCAAATCGGCGGGTTTGAAGTTGAGTGCAAAGAAGTGCCAGATAGCGCGTGACAAAATCGTTTGTTTGGGACATATTGTTGGAGGAGGAAAACTGCAACCCCTACCCGAGAAAGCGGAGACGATTAGGGGTTTCCCCTCGCCAAAATCAAAGCGCCAACTGAGATCCTTCCTTGGCTTGGTCGGCTATGACGCCAAGTTTGTGCCAAATTTTGCCCAGAAAGCTGGTGTCCTGTTTCAACTACTGAGGAAGGATAAGAAATTCGAGTGGACGTCAGATACGGAGGCGGCGTTCAGGAAACTCAAGGAAAGTGCAACAAACCCTCGAAACTGTTTGACAATACCAAAGCCGCATGAGAGATTCACCGTAGCTGTGGATGCCAGTGACGTCGGAATTGGCGCAGTATTGTCACAACCGTCTGGAGTGATCGAGTACGCCAGTCGACTGCTCACAAGTGCCGAGAGGAAATACTCCACCACGGAAAAGGAATGCTTAGCAATCGTGTGGGCACTGGAAAAGTGGAGAACATATCTGATTGCTACTAACTTCTGTATCAAAACGGATCACAAGCCATTGACGTGGTTGATGACAACAAGAGATCCAAGAGGGAGGTTGGCACGGTGGGCGTACCGCCTGCAAGAATTCACCTTTACAATCGAACATGTTAGCGGACGAGAAAACGAAATACCTGACGCATTATCCCGCCCGATCCCAGACGACCAACTGCCGGCGGAGGCGATCCCAGTGAATCGGCTAATGTCAAATGAGGGTGTTTTCAGCCACCAAAGAAATGACAGTCTGGTGCGGACGGTTTGTTCACATCTTCAAGCCAAAACGAGACCAGACGGGAGCTCACCTGCACTGCGCGACCTACTAAAAATTTGGGAGCGATTGCATGCGGAAGATGGCAAGCTGTTCGTTGACGTTGATGTGGGACAGGGTCTGCGACCCAGACGACTGCCTTTTGTTCCCGAGGCCGTACGTGAGCAGGCAATACAGCTAGCGCACGACAGTGCTCACATAGGACAACAACGAGTCTTCGAATTGTTGCGGCGCAGAGTCTTCTGGCCCACGATGCGGCACGACGTTGACGACTACATACGAACTTGCCCTGATTGTCAACGGAACCGGGAGCACGCAACAGCTACACCGCCAATGCAGCCGATAGAAGCACAGCGAGTCTTTCAAAGCTGGGGTTTGGACATTTTTGGTCCTTTACCTGTGAGTGTTACTGGAAACCGGTACATCATGACAATGGTTGACCACGTGTCTCGCTGGGTGGAAGCAATCCCGATACCGGATCAAACAGGCGATACGGTCTCTCGAGTGTTTGTCGATAATGTGGTGGCGCGATTTGGTGTACCAGAAACGGTCATCACTGACCAGGGTCCCTGCTTCGAATCGAAGAAATTTCGAGACATGTTGGAACAATGGAGGATCCGGCGAATACGAACGTCGCCTTACCACCCCCAGGCAAACGGAATGACGGAAAGATTCAACAGAACGCTGAAGGAGTGGCTAAATAACCACGGAAGTGATTGGCAAGAAGTACTGTCGGAGATATTACTCAGTTACCGCGCAACGAGCCATTCAACAACGGGGACGACACCGTTTGAACTGGTTTTTGGGCAGGAACCTAGAACGCGACTGGATGTGTGGCTCAACATGAAGAATGATAAACCTCTGACAACCCGCGAGCGGAGGCATCTAGAGAAAGTGGCCGTACAACAGACAAGAATTGCTCAGAGTCGTAACAAGGCAAGGTACGATAGACGGAACCAAACACAGAAATAGGATCCGTTCATGTCCGGACAGCTGGTAAAAGTAAGGAATCGTAACAGACCCGCAGTGGCCGGTCCGGGGGCTAGCAAGTTCCACAAACGATGGAGTGGACCCTACACCGTATTGGAGAGGAAGAATTCCAGTTTCAAAATCGATCAAGGACCACGAGGCAAATGGGTGAACGGATGCGACTTGGCACCCTGGCACGTCCGGACCGAATGTTTTAAAGGAAGGGCGAGTGTAACAGGGAATGCTGGGGCCAGGGAACGGCGTAAACATCAAGGCGAACGAACGAACCAAACAAGGGCCACAGACAAAAGAACAGGTGGCGAATATGTCGGAGGCGTCCCGAAGCAGGCCAAAAAGAAGCACACAGACGACCAGAGAGGAAGCAGCGGGATCTCCGGCAACCAGCAAGATAGCTCAGGTGAAGGGCTGCCGATCGAGCCGTCAACTGAGACAGTCGGACCAACCGAAGGGAAATGACGGGCAAGAGAAGCAAGCCATCGGCCACAGGCAAATGGACAGAATGCAGCCGAAGCGCTCAAGCAGCGACAATAGCAATCTTGGTGCCGCGCAGTCTGAAAAAAAGCCTATATAAGCGACTGTATGTGTGCCATGACTCGACTTGTGCGACCGTGGGAATACAAGTATCCTGCCGTGCGTTGTCGTCCTTGTTACAATATGTTCGAATTCAAGGCGTGCGATACGGAGTTTGTCGGCGTTCAGTCGTCGTGGTTGAAAGTGGACAGGTTGGCCTTTTGTGGCGATGTGGTGCTGCACAGCATGAGAGACTGGGTCGGTGAACTGACACGGTTTAGTGAGGGATGGAAACTCCTTCAAAATGTCAGCAAACGGCGATTGCGGGATCGCCAGCCGAATACCCAGAGAGTTGGTGCATTTACCAATGCCGACTGCACAAAGCTTGGTTGTGTGAGAGGAAATCCGCGCCAATAATGGGAGTCTGGACATCTGCCTGGATGAAAACCCATTGAAAAGAGCGTCGGAGGCCTAAATCAAGAGTGATGGACCGTTGGCCGAATGTAGCAATAGTTGTTGTGTTTGCTGCTTGCAGTGTAAAGTGAGATGGTTTGAGGCTGTGATGTTTGGGTGGGGGGATTACACTGATCTCGGCGCCGGTATCAATGAGGAATCGAAGACCACTGGATCGGTCAACGATATAAAATAGGCGACTTTCATGTGGAGGGCCAGCCGAAGTCGTGGCCGTTACTGGCTGGCCTGGTTGTTTGACTGTGGGGTGGAAGTGCGAAATGAACATGGAGGATCGCAGCGGCGTGCCTTGGAGCCGAAAGTGCGGTGGTACCAACACCAGGTTTGTAATCGGCGGTTTCTGGACCGTGATCTAGGTCGATGAGGTACTTCGGTGGACACAGATCGATGAGTAGTAAATACGTTGCACATTGCACTGACCCGATTACACAACATGCGAACGGTTTCTTTTAGGTCTGTAATGTCCTTATCGATATGCGAGTGGTGGGATGAGGAATCAGGACTGCGAGAAACGTCGCCACGGCGATCGGGGGCAGGAACTGGTAATGTCGTAGGGGATTCGTGCGTCGGAGTGGTTTCGGCGGGTGATGTCAAGTGAACGCAAGGTCTACCAGCCGGGTAACATTCCATTATTCTGTCGGCGTGCTGTGCAACTTTGTCAAGTGGAGTAGTGGGTTCCAGCATTGACAGGACCTGCTGCATCGGGAGAGGTAGTTTATCAACCCATATCTTCCTGAAAATGGCGTCGTCCATTTGCCGTCCAGCCAGTAGCGACCGCATGTGGCGCATAATCTGGGACGGAGTTTGGTCTCCCAGCTCCACCGACGTGAACAGTTCACGGAGCATTTTTCCGGCTGATTTTCCGGTACGCTGAATGACTGCTTCCTTAAGCTTCGTATAAGGAGCTTCTGGTGGAATGGGATCGAGGAGATCTTCCACGTCAACAGCGATGTCAAAGGGAAGTGCTTGGACAACGTGAGAGTATTTCACGCGCTCGCTGGTTATACGTCGAGTGGCAAATACGGCTTCTATTTGTCGAAACCACACTCGAGGGTTTATCGGGGCAAAAATTGGCAGTTTCAGAGCAACCGCGTGGATGTCAATAGATTCGCTGTCAGACATGATGAATGGTGTGGAACTTGGACCAAAAGAATGAAGCTAGTGTCAAATGATGAAAAAAACAACCTGGGCTCACCAATTTTGTAGCGTACTACTCTGTCTATGTGGTACACTAAATTATTGTCAACAATATCTAAGACGATACTAGCAAACTAAGATGGGCGGAGGAGCGTGCGGTGATAAAAAGGCCAAAATGGTATGTACATTAAGAATTAAAATGAAACAATAGGTGTGACTCAAACTCACAGTTGTTCAGTGTTCTTGTGATCAGGAAATGAGCGTCAAAGAGCCAATATCCGCCAATGTCTTCAGTTCAGTTCGGTCTGACAGCCATCCGTTGGACAGAACAGGATGGTATTGAGCGAAGTGCCAAGAGACGCCGTTGAAGCTTCTAAAATGTTTTGTTTCACACAGTTAGTTCCGACCGATATGATTCCAAGACACTCCAAACCAGAAGATGAGACCGTGCCAGAATTAAAGGTTTATTTACAGCCTTTTTTGTATTGCGCGGTGGTGACGACCAAAAGGTGTGTGTTTTTACATTAAAACGTCGGTACAACAAAGGAGTGTCGCACCAAGGGATGTTGAAAATCATGGAAATAATCGGAAATGTACAGGTACCTACATTATGCATGATGGAAAAAATGTGGAAAAACGAATAAGTTGAACAGTGTGTCGCACTCTGACAATATGTAACATAATATCCCTTTGAATGCACCGGAGGAAACTTATTGAAACTGTGAAAAGATACGGCGTTTGTGGTTAACGTGGTATCACAGGGATAGCAATACTATTACTAAAAACCGGAAACTACAAAGGTTACAAGGAGTGGCTATCAAAACGTAGGCAGTGGAAAACAGGTATACACATAGATCAAGCAGGGTAACGTTTTACGTTGTTTATTCTAAGATCTTCATCTTGTCCTATTGTAGTTGTTGTTCTTGAATTCGCGATTAGCTAACCTAATATGCTGCATGTCATTTGTGTTCCAGTTGGGTTACTCCAAAACCCGTACACACGAAGTTGCAGGCATTCACTGCTGATCTTACGTGAAATCTTATCACAGATGCGGTCTCCTACTGTAAATGTACTGTATATGACATCGGAATGTTGGTTTTCGGACGCCCACTTTTCGTGCTCCACTCATTTCAGAAAACCATAGGTGATGAAATATGAATTAAGATGGAATCTATGTGGGCTGAGGGCCGACATTGTGAGAGTGTTTTAGTCTAACGAGTTTGTGTAATACATTGATGGACGGCTTAGTTCCGTCAGAAGACAACACGTCATCGTCTGTCCAAATTCGGTGGCAAAGCTGGAGCTAACAAGGCGGATCAATATCCCAAGCAGTTTGTGATAAAAAGGAACGAAATCATCCAATCAGCTGCTAACTGTCATTCTCATCGAACCGCACTAACTAAATAAGACAGCCAGTCTGAAGACCTGGTTATGGGATATGTTATGAACCAGTGCGCTTCGTATAGTATTTTTGACTGCGGTCACGCGGTATCCAGGATAAGCCGTCTGTATTAGAAACGAGTTGGTTCGGAAGCAGAGAATTATTGTCATTAGAGCTACTGGGACGGAACAAATCAGCTTGTTCACAGCCTATTTACAGAATACTGAAGCCGTATATGTGGTGTGTGCAAGGCACCAAACAATAACAAGGAATCCAGCTGTATTGGGATGATCTGTATCACTTTGTATATTTAACGTATTCTTACATATCCTATTCACTGCATTATACATAACGTTTTGTTCTTTTATCATCTACGAATCCGTAGGTAGTAACCGCGGTGTGGCTTTTCTGTGTTACGATAGCGATTTTCCTGATCTATGACGATTACAGCTAATTCTCACAGTTCCTAACTTCAATAATTACAGTGCATGCTACCTCATATGGTATTACTGGGTCAGCTACGGATTCCTATCCGTTTTCTGGAAGGAGATTGAGATCACCCTCTTTGGAAATCAACTTCAAGTGTGGATGGCCACCATGCGTCGAGCTTTTGACATTGTTAAGTTTCATGTCACCAGGTATCTTTCTTTTTGTACCGTAACTTTTTGTATGAAATTTGTCGTACACTTTAGGAAACCGCTAGCTAATTGGTGGTTCCAGAGTGACACGTCCGGAACTCCGTTTTCTGAAGTTGCCTCCCAACTTCCTTAGTTGTTTTCGGTACTATGACTACTTAGGGGTCCTATTTTGAAAGCTGACAATGATCATGGATCTGGGGTTAGTGCAAATACTTTGTGTTAAGGCCCCGGCTCAGTTTTTGGTTCATTCGGGAGGAGGCACGTTTCCATTTTCGAAAAATAGCTTAAGCTGTAACTTAACTCTTGACGAATATAGCTCCGGAGATAATTTACCTTACTGGTCAGCTACCGGATGATGCCCACTACGAAAAGCCTCCAAATGCCTCAGTAAGGTTGACTGTGAGTTTTTCAGGCTCGGAGATGGCTAGTCGTCCTAAACGCCCCTCAAAATGCTCGCAGATGACCGTGCGCTTTCTACAGCCTCTGCTGAGGAAGTTCTACTCACTGCCTTCTTGTGGCGGAGGTGTTCCCAACAAAGTGAGAGGACGAAAGCAAAGGCCCGGCGCTCTCCACCGAGTTGACTGACTAATAGCCAGTCTAGGGGAGATGGCTAAATCCTGATTACAAACCAACCACGGGCGGAGCATAAGACGTGGAGGGATGTACTGGGCTTCATTTGAAGGGCGCATGAACTGAACAATCATTCATCGGCCCCCAGATGGTTCCGAATCCCTCGTGTCTTCCTACTGCCTTGCAGGTTAGACATTCTGGTCAAAAGCTTGGGGGTGGGGCCCCTTAAGTCGACCCTCTACCTCACTCTGGGCAGCCGGGTAGTACCCAGCCCATATGGTTGCATGAAATTTTCACATATGTGATCACTCTTTCTCGCGCTCGACGTTGTTCACTCACTCAAGCTACACAAGATATGACCGAGTTACCGGTGGTCGGACAAAACCAACTTCCTATAACCTCACTACCCATTTTCACCTACTCTTTCACACGTAACTGTATACTTCTCGGGTTGTCATCGACGAAGACGTTGGGCATACATAGGAGATTCTTCCTTCATTTGTATGCAGCTTACCAAAACCACTATCGATACCACAGGTGTCGCTGATGCTTGCAGCCTTCAGTGTACGTACTCTAATGCAAATAAGCCAACAAGCAGCTTTAGCGCTCACATTCGAGATATTGGTCACTGACCCCTGCTGCCCGTCCCAGACTCGCATCCAGGACCCCTCCATCGTAGTTCGTCTAAATTTACCCTCAGGACGTGCTTCTGCTCTGCGCTTATCCGGAGATGCTGCGGCTTCTGCATCTAGCACGCTTGCATGGATGAACGTGTATTCCGTAAGAGCGTACGGCAAGCACAAGTACACGCAATTGAAAACGCAAACACGTACGCAAGTGTGTGAGTCAACGCTGTATGCATGTGAAAGCTTAGGCCAAGAGTACAATCGGATTAGACCACGTAAGGTCGTACAACACGTGAGACTGTGGCGAAGGTGGCAAAATGGGTGAGGACATTTGTACTTGGACGGCCAAATAGGTTAAGATCATGAAACACACAATCATTTGTATAGCCTTTTTTCCAGACTGCGCTGCAGCAACATTGATCTTCCGACCGCCGGAGAAGTTTTGTTGCGTTCTGATCAGTTGCTTGTCGCAATTAGCTTGATTCTCTTGTGCACCGTTTCTGTTCGGCTGGTCCGATTGTCCCGGTTGACAGCTTGATCGGCAGCTCCTCAGATGCGTTATCCTGTTGGTAGTCTGATATCCGGCTGCTTCCCATCTGGTAGTCCGTATGCTTCCTTTGGTCTGCTTCGGGATGCCTCAGGCATACTCGCCGTCTGTTCTTTTGTCTGTGGCTCTCGACCGGTTGGCCCGATCGGTTTGATATTCGCGTCGTCCTCTTGCTCCAGCATTCTGCGCTATAATACGATCTGATTGTTCTGTGCTGTTCGGGACGAAGCACGACTACCGTCAATTGTGTGCGCGTGTATACACCTGCAAGCGTGTGCCCATGATAGCGAGATTTTTAGATCATGTTTACGCAGTGTGAGCGTGCATGCGAGAATGTCTGTCTGAGCACATGATTGTTGACGCTAATCACAACAGATGGACCGACCAATTCGATTGATTACTGAATCGTCCTACCACAAGCTCTGTGAACTAAATCGCAGCCATTCAGAACGAAAACCACGGCCTTAGTAACCTGTCAAGCCTAGAAGATATTACCAATGTAAGACACAAACTAGAGTACCGGAAATTTCCCGGAGAGGGCCTCGCATTGCAGATATAAAGTGTCTTTCGACACTGCTTGAGCTACTACACATCCTGTTTTGCTCAATCTGGGAAAAGAACAATTCCCAAAGAACTGCGGAAATTCAGTATTACTTCACCTTCCAAAGAAAGGTGATATGATTGTGTGCGTAAACTACCGTGCATCAGTCTGATCGACGTGGTCGCCAAAATATTCTCCGTACTTTTGTTTAGCCACTTCTCAGCGAAGCGTGACGCGCGACGCGCGCACGTGCTCCAATTAAGGAAGGTACATGGTCCAAATACTCACCGCCCACAGAGTTCTAGAGCATTGGCACAATTTGCTGCTACCGATTGCAGCTCGTTTTATTGATTTTCTGAGCCGACTATGACTCAGTCGACAAAGACTCGCTATGAACTATACTACAAGCAGATGGAATGCCCCAGAAGCTTGTCAGTCTCGGAAAGCGGTACCACGCAAATACGCGTGTGATAACGGCCATCTACGAAGAATACGCCAATGATTTCTCCCTCAATTCTGGTGTTAATCAAGGCTGCCCCTTATTGCCAGTGCTGTTCAACTACACTATTGATTGAATAATGCATCAGGTGCTTAGCGATTACCGTGTTGATCAGCCGGGCGCCGATATTTTATCACTGATTTGGAATTCGCAGACGACGTTATCGACCATGGAAACACCCCCACCGCCTAACAGCCTATTCTGAATCGCGTAGAATCCTTCGAAAAACCCATGGGACTAGATATCAGTAAGTCGAGGTCAGACATCGTTTCAGCATGGGCTACACAGTCCATTCTATCGATATATGAACATCCCAGCACTCAAATACCTGGGCTCCGCGATCCTCCCAAATGGTCAAGCCGAAAACGAAGCCAAGTTCCGCCAAGTTTCCTCAGTGGGGCGGCGAGAGTATACTTCCAGACACAGAACAATGCAATTTCACTTCACCACCCACTTCCGTGTTAGGGGAGGAATTGATAAAATATACAATGTATAATATTCAGCAGTAAAGAAGGGGTGACAGTTCTTAGGATGCGGTTTACACCTCCGAAGTGTGAAGTGCTGCTGCAGGACTGGGTTAACTGTACACCAAAACCTGGTCTAGATAGATTAGTTTTGTTTCCTGGTGTCAAAAGTCAGTTCTTCAGAAAATCAATCAGTTTATTGTTACCATATGTAACACGGAAATCGCAATCGTTGATAATTCACACAAGGTTTATAAAGCTTTGTGCACCAATCAGATTTCCCAACTTAGAATGTGCCAAACAAAACTTTCCTTCTAACCAACCAGGAAATTTATTTGATGTGGTGAAACAAAAAAAATCCAGCAAACCAGAGTGGTTACATCCCATCGAGGGGTCGGATATCAGACGAAGTATCGTCGCACATACAGGAGACGCTTTTGACTGTTGACGACTTTAAATATCTGTGGCACCGGAGTGGCATCCAAATGTATGTTAAAGGTCGAGTGTACACTGCGGCGGTTAGATCCGTCCTTTCATACAGCTCAGAAACGGCCGTTAAGGATAGAAGATAGGCATAGACTGGGTACTGAGCATCGACGTTTTCATAGTATCTCTCGAATATGGTGAGAATACCGTATCAGCTGTGCTGAGGTTAGACGTAAGGTGTTAGGAACCAGAGGTCAGTGATTGGAATGAGTACTGAGGTTAAACAGGTTAAAATGGATGGGATAAGTGGTAAACTTGCCCTCCGATAGACTTCTTTAGCTTATGATATTCTCCGAGGCAAGTAGGAGCTGCAAGAAGGTTCGAGGTGATCGGTCTATGACATTGCAAAAAGGTATGAAAACCTTGACCAGTGAACTTTTTCAAGTGGAACTTGGGAGACTTCCGGATCGGCTTTCCCGAGACCTACTCACCAAATCGTTGGAGACATTATGATTGTGTCGCAGCTAGTCGCGCAGTTTCTTTGGGATTATTCCCTCGTTTTTGTGACTTCCGCTGGAAACCTTGCTCACGGATCTTGTAGACTTTATGCTTTTGTTCACTTTACACTCGATTCAATTATGCTGAGGTCTACCATTCAAAAACTAAGAACGGAAGTGCTATGTTGGTGGTTGAAAGAACTGGATTGGAGTGAAAGTACCCAAGATTCTGTGTGCTCTAGGAGTAGTTCATTAAAAACGACATCGGAGTCTATTTCGTGTTGGCAGACTAATAACACAATCTGCCCTGCTTACCAAAGTTCTGGATGAATTGCGTAAGGGTCAGTTCGTTGTGGAAAAGATGGAGTCACTGGTAGGACTGGTATACTGGTCGCCAAAAATGGGCATGGCTATACGCACGACGGCAAATGATTGCGATGCATGTTTGCACATGATCAAGTCGGGGCTAAATAACTGTGACCCACAGTTAGAAAGTTGGATTCTGTGACAGAATGTTCATGCTAACGTCTGTGGCTCAATGTTGAACCGATAAAACACCTTAGTATTGATGAAATTCAACCAGCGCACGGAATTATTACAAGACAGTCCACTGAATCTTTGGTGGAGATTACAGGTATGAACGATGCATCCGAGCTCCAAACCTAACTCAGATAGGTTTATTTCATAGTCTCAAGCGAGGGTACTATCGAGTACATTCTTGAAGTTGATAGCTGATTTGTTCGACCAGCGGAGGTTAAGGCCGAGAGTTCCCCATTACAAACGCTAGTTCTGGTTTGATATGACACGATGGTAAAATTGATGAGGAACTCTTGAGAAAGGAACGTGATCGCGACTCGGTGTGTAACTCACACGACATCTTGCGATACACCTTTTTGACTACGAACAGCCAGAAGCCTCAGCCGCTCAGAAGCACCGTCACCAGGCAGAATAAAATTCAATTGTGATTGATTAACTTGTGGTTTTCCTACTGGTACAGCATATATATATATATATATATATATATATATATATATATATATAATCAATTCTGCAGTAGAATTAACGTACGGTTCTGCAGCCTTAGTCTTATCTACCCTGCCTGACTACACCACGCATCCCAATTAATTAGATGAAATGGGTTGATTTCCGCAGACTGAGCGGTGCACTTTGATCAGTCAGTTAGTACTTATTCTAATGTTGCAGTAATTCATTTAAATATGCTATATATCCGTTCTGTAGCCGCCCGCTAATTCTAGTGAGAAGACTCCTCGATTTAAATCACCTCATTTTATTAACACAGATAGTTTACTCAGAATACAAGAGGCATTGTCACAAACCTTCGCACAAAAGACTAATTGGTTCAACTTGACATTTTAATTCTGCGAACGATCTGATAAGCATCCCGTAATTTGAATGAGACAAGACAATAGGCCTTGATCATTTTGGAACGGGTCTCCATAGTCCCTTCAGATTGTCAAGAGATGGGTGGTTAGATGAGTTAACGACTGGAGCCCACGAGCCAAGGCGCGCCAAGTTTCAAGAACCACTTGGAAAGAAATGACAGTGAGTCAAGATCGGACGGCACCAGATTCGCTTAAACAAGCGAACTTCAAACAACTTGTCGACCGCTACGATTGAAGATAAACTAGATTTTTAACCAGTCACTGAGACTGTCCAGTGTTAGGTAGACCAGCACCATGCATGTTAATGTGTAACTGTTGATATTCACTCCTATCTTGTAGGAATTCCGTAACAGAGGTATCTGCAGTTAAGTACCTTGCGTCTGACTGTAAGGCACTTCTTTTGACTATGCGGTCCCGTAATTCGAGCTGCGACGTAGACTTAATTGCAGTTAGTTGGAGACTTAATTCCGGAACTGTATGAATTCCTGAGAACTGGCTACCATTCCGACAGAAGATCCCACCATGGATACTTACTTATAAATGAGATGTATCCAAGCTCTAGGCTCGCGGCTGCATTTTCAAACGAATTTGCTATTTCGGTGTCAGCGAAGAGCCACTACAACATTAGGTAACGTCTCTTCTGAGTGGCTGATTGATGAAACCGCCGGCCTTCATTTGAATAGAATCCTTTCTCATCTTATCCATCCGTTGTCCTATCGTTCGTGATTCCGTACGCCCAAAACTTGATCTGGAATTGGGGCAGGTGGTGATGGGCTGACCGCTAACGGGACTTGGATGTTTATCGAGAACGCGTCAGTCGTCACTCTCAGGGTACCACGTACTGTCCCGTCATATCCGGTGACTGCATGTTTCTGGTTGTTCTTCACTGTATGTCTCAGTACGTGAGTACTTCATCAGAGAAACCGATTTCGTTTTCGCGAAGGACTCAACGACCGGTGGTGGTCGATTGGTATTTGATCTCCAACCCCGTTACTGCTGGTCACAGTGAACATAGCCAGAAATCCACAGCTGTCAACTGGTTAGTTAGCTCGCCTGAGCTATTGGGACCTTATGCAGTTTCCACTCCAGTTCCCAAGATCATGTTTTCAGAATCTTTTTGTTTTACTGGCCTGGGTCTCTGAGGACGTGGATTACATTACTACTAATCTACACTCTTACAAAATCCTAAACGAAAAAAAATTCCATGAAAGATTCCAGATGTTTTACCGTTTTCCATATTTAAGAATTTGATCGCTTCGACAAAAGGCTAATGCTTTTGTTCTGTTCAGACTATGCGAAACGGACTATTATCTCGATTGGAAAAGAAACCGCTACATTATGACTCAATACTAAATTCGTCATTGATAATTCACGAATCTGCTCTACCGTTGTTTGTTTGCAACATCTTCGTCACACTCCGGTAACTGCCGAGAAGAGATTCAACAAAACAGTTAATTTTTTTGTTTGGCTGACTATCCTTTGGACTCCACTTTTCACTCACAAACCTCAGGTCAGGATAGTCAGCCAAACAAAGTGTCATCACCCCACACACTACTCGCAACTAATTGTCAGACGTACGGTTGATTTTTTATTATACGCGAAGTGTTTTACAGTAGAGGGATTAACCCTGTAGTCAAAAGAAGTACTGTAAAAGTGAGTTTGGGGGACCATTCGTGTCAAAACCAGCTTGCTGATATTGCTCTTGAAGAAGCGAAGCTCGTAAGTGGATGGGAAGATAGAAGGAGGTAGAGTGTACCAAATTTTGCAGTCCCGGAAAAAAGGAAGATCGGTAGGTAGAGGTACAACATTTAGAGACAGAAACCTGATAACGAAGATGACTGGCCGCCTGTGTACGAGAATGACGGGTAAAGGTTAGGAGGAGGACCACCAAGGAAAACTCCGAAGAACACAACCAAAAATACTAATGGTAGAAAAGCGATAATGAAACAACAGCCCGACGGTGTACCAATGACTGCAGACCCTGTTAGCACACGTGGTGTGGATTCGTCTGTTGTGCACCTATACTTGACAATGGCTGAGTTGCGTAATAACGGTGCACGGTACCTCGCAACGTGTGCGCAACTGGGACGAACCAATGAACGTGACCCAGTTAGTGCGGCGCACGTAAAGCATATCGACTGAATGTCTATCCCCTTGACCAATGAACGACGTGAGAATGAGCCAATTGCAGAGCTGATAAGCCAGGCGAATTTGTCGTGGCATCTACGCCACCTTACGTCCCGCTGACGTTCGGACCACGGTAATAAACGGCGCTCGAACTAATTAATATACCCAACTACGGCGGTTCGCTCCACCTCTCACTGTACTTAACGAAAAGCCTAATTACATTTTGGGCAGGATTATTTCCTTAATTATAAGGGGTGGTTTCTAAATTAGAAGAACCGATTACCACGTCAACAAATTGTGTGCGTACGATAAACTGTTACAACTTCCCATTAACATGACTTAATTCTGAATAATCGGTTGACATTCCCACATTGAAATGCAATAAGAACACAATGTAAACCAGTTGAAAGATATATTGATGTACAAGTAAGCTGTATTGAAATTCCTCCATGTCCACAAGGCTGGGTTATCCTGCAGCTTCGTCGGCGGTCTAGAGGAAATGAGAATAATAGTGTTCGGTAATTTATTTTATCCGCAGGGGTTCCTGTCTTCGATAATTTGTGGCGGCGTCGTGCAACCAGCCACGAATGGACATAACAATCGTGTCCCGTTTCACATAAGCAAATGACGTTCTTTGTTGGACGTAGTCTAAACACAAATGTCCCTTGAAATAATGGGCATACCAATAATAAAGCCATTCAGTGCGGATTTTTGGAACCCGTATTTTCCGTGAGCTTCGGAATAATTCATGGCGTCCGCGAGACACGGACTGATCAGTGAACGCATCAAGTTGCGTACGAACTTGTGGTAATTTTCTCCACTGATTGATCGCCTGATGTTATTCTGCAATATTCATTTTCAATCGAAACAACTTGCCAACTGGTTGCGGACTTGGACGTCATCTAAGTGTTGGTCTAAATCGTCAACTTGGGCCAGAGTTTTCGTTGGAAAAATCTTTTGTGGATCATAATTGTTCAAGCTGAGGGACTCCACTGTTCTTTGTAGCTGAAATACAGCCTTTTGGAGCAGTTTGATGTCGTCACAACAGCAATTTATGAGGCTATTGGTAAATTCCAAGCCCTCCTATCCTTGTTTGCGTGTGAAATCTCCAAAATGAATTAAAGCGAACAAACTTACTGGGCACTGACGATAGTGAGTATGCCATACGTGTCGGGCTGGGTCTCATAGGCGCTAACGAAGCGCGATTAGAAAATAATATAACTCATGAATGTACGATTTGACGTCGCGGGCATACCTGCGTTATTATGATTGTCTGTAAAGTAAAGTTTATCGGTGAAAAAATTTCATCCCACTTGTTCTATCACTGAATGGTAAGCTCTCTCCATCTGAAGAGAAGTGCCCAGGCCTTTTAATTTAGTCATGGTTTAAAAAGTGCATGAGCAGTCTTCTCACCTTGGGCAGTCGGCAGGAATTCTTGGAGGTGGTTCAATCGCTGGACGGAAGACTGTCTTCTTCGCACTTGTTTTCCATCTCCGACGCGTGTTCAAAGGTAACTGAAATGTAAATCAATAATACTGGTTATATGTAACTTACAGGTACCGGTTATCTAGTGCACAGGTTCATAACTTGCATCCAATGGCACAGGTGCGTGTGTTCGAACCAAACGCCGAAACTCGGGGCCAATGCAAGTTGGCACGTACGCGGACAGCCTATCGTCCGACAACCAACTGGAGCTGATTACACATAGCATTTCCTCCTCCTCATGAAAGAGCGAAATTACGGCAAACCTTATCGCAGACATCTAGAGAATTACTGGTATTTTATGGAAGCGATTTCTCAGCGAAAACAAAATGAGAACCGAAGTCTTTCAGGAAGCATTTATTGAATGAAATAGAGGAAGGAAGCAATGACCGTCTGCTTCTTCTATCGAAACATATTTGCAGTCAACGTCATCCAGTTGGCATAATTTCACATTCACTTGCATGCCCTTGACGAAGAAAACATGTACCTGCTCAGAAGAAACGGGTATAGAGAACATATTGTGAACAAAATGAAACGTGTGATAAGCGATTGTAAATAAACCATCGCTGTTTTCGGTGATCTCACCAATATGAGCAGGCTCCCCTCTAGTTATGGCTGCATTATCAGGATATGTATTTCCTAGAACAATTCCGCCTTTGAAAAGGTAATACTTACTATTCCATTACTTCTAACCGCGGGTTAGTTCTAATATCAGTGTATTGTGCTGAATACGTTTGTTCAGAATATCCACGATGAATCTGTGAACTTAGTCTAGTGGTGCCTCGCATCATTTTCTTAAATTGATACAAGTAATACTCAAAAGGAAATGCATTAAAATCATCTAACTTACCATGTTCACGAACATCATTAGCTATATGTACTAAAGAATGCACGTTCATTGACATTTCCTCAAGTCCATACAGCACACGATGACTACGCACCAATGTAGTTAGTAGCTCCTCTGCCAAATCTAAGATATCCATGTCTTAACAAGTTGATAACAAACAGGTGCCTATCGACAAACGCAGTAAGTGCTCACACACGTTAAGTGCAATGTTATTACGGAATGCGACAACACCGAAATACAGTAAAAACTGACGAAATTTGACCGCCTTCCAAGATCCGTACTCTTCCCAGCCCCTGCATTTTCTGCGGAATTCACAAGGCAGTCACTCGCGCAGTTTTACGATGCGTTCGTTCACACAAATTATCTGTTGCCTGTCTAACTGAGTTCGGTTGGCTACGGGTGAGTCCGTCCACAATTTAATCAGACGACGGACAACCCCGAGACATATGCAATGCATATCATCAATTGGGAAATCCCTAACCATATACTTAGGCGTTGAAATGGGGAAGGTATTGTATGTTTCCTACGGAACATAGCATCCGTAATCAACGGTGAATGTGTTTCAGGAAATGATACCTTGCGTTTGTAATACCTACCTTCCTGCGCGCATTTGTCGCAGCTGAAGTACCCGGAGTGGGTTTTTTTCTGTTCCACAAAGGATCTAGATGGATGGTCGCAGATTACCGAGGCGACTACCAAATGAGCCTTTCGCCCTTGTTTATTCACATCGTTACTTTGGCGTTGTCCGAGTTTTTCTATAGTGTCTTCCAGAAATATATTTACGAGCGTCCCACTTCTAGAAACCATCGAATATTTGTGCAAATATATAATCGAAAATGAAATAAACGTTGGTATTCCGGTAGCCAGTCTGAAAGAACTACCACTACGATGTACTCTAAATGTTCAGTTCGTCTTCAACAACAAGCTTTACCGACAAACCGATGGAGTTGCGATGGGCTCGCCTCTGGGACCCCTACTTGCCGACATTTTCGTTGCCAAGCTGGAGAATGGGGTACTCAAAGACACCATAGAAAGTCTACCAAGGTACTGCCGGTATGTGGACGACATCTTCATTATGATTGACAAACATGTTCACCTAGATGAACTAATGGAAAAGTTTAACCAGACTCACAGTGCGCTCAGTTTCACATCCGAAGTGGAATTAGACGGCAACTTTCATTTTCTGGATGTAAACCTTACGAAAAGGGAAGATGGGAAGCTCGTCCGCCGCGTCTATCGCAAGCCAACATGGACAGGCCTATACACACATTTTGCCAGTTTCGTGCCTCTAAAACGCAAACAGAACTTAGTCCGATCCCTAGCGTCTCGCATACGAAAGATCTGTTCCGAGGAAACAGTGAGTGAGGAATTGCATCACATAAGACAAACATTACTAAACAACGGGTATCCGGAACGTTTCATTCAAAAGAACATTTCGGAAGTACCCAAGCGACCATTGATAATCACCGCCAAGAGGAAAGAATTGCACATGCAACTTCCCTTCAAAGGAGATGTTAAATGCGAACTACTAGTTCGGCGCCTTAGGGATGCAATCGCCCGTACATTTCCCGCCGCTACTCTACGCGCCCACTTCACAAGCCGGTCTATGATTTCTATGAATCTCAAAGACAAAATGCCTGTCCTTTCCTCCTCTATGTTAACCTATTCATTTGTTTGCTCATGTTCGGCAAGCTATGTAGGCAAAACGACACGGCAACTGGCCCAAAGAATCAAGGAACACAAACCAGCTTGGCTGAGGACAGGAACTAAAAGAACCATAACTAGTGCAATCGTAGCGCACCTTGCCGAGACAGGGCACCAGGTAGACAACGAAGCCTTCAAGATAATTTACAAAGTGCCTGTGAATTCTTCGAAGATCGTTCGCCAAATCACTTTGGGAGCAGCGGAGGCAGTAGCGATTAGGCTGTTAAATGCATCGCTTTGTTCACACAAGCGATTTGTCAAATCACTGCAGCTACCCTGGCCGCGATCGGAAAAGGGGGGACAAAATCATGGTGACCTCGACCGCGACCTTTCAGTCGTGACAGGAAGCAGCCAACCCACCCCAGATGTACTTTCTACACCGAGTTTTCCCAACCACGAACAACCAACTTCCCACCCCTTTTCCGAACCGCAAAACACCTACAATATTGATTAACCAATCTTAATTTGATACTGTAAATACCCTGTATTTTGTTCCGAAAAATATGCATTCCTATCGTATATATATGTAACTGTATTAGCCAGAGGATGAAGTTACCGAAAACGAGCTTGTTCGCTATCGTGCCTTTTTCTATAATGCAATGGGATTATTCAGTGAAGTAACCACAGATCCGTTGATCCGATTAATGACACCGCAGACACCCATTTGCGGTCCAGAGACGGATCGAGGTCACGCATGTGATAACTGATCCCCTCTCCCCCACTTAAATTTTGACTCATCGCCTTATCTTGATTTCTGTTCTATTCACCTAACACTGTTCATATAAAATGTGATGTAACGGCATGATTACGAATCACTGAAAACGAGCTTGTTCGCCACCTTGTTCTCCAAGACGGGGAAGAGATGAGGAAAATGTGACAGCTCAGGAGTGTCACATTCTACCTTCCCATCGCCGCTCGCACACGGATTACGACAGCGGAGATATCACAGCGAGTGTCCTTTATGAGGCATGCCCTCTATCCCATTTTGTCTACAGTGGAACAGGGTGCCATTGTGTTCAGGGATAGGTGAAAATTTACACTGAATTATTCCACTCCAGTTCCCATTAGCATCATAAAATAAATGGAAATCTCTTCTAAACACCAAGATGATAGTTCGTTACTATCCTGAGATGTTCATGAACGGTTCTTCCTAAAATGATAATGGTAATTGCTAATCGTTGCAAATAACATCATGTTTATCATGCGTGGTGCGCTAAAAGAATATCAAATAAATCCGTTTTTGTCATCACAAATAGTTAAGCGAACAACATAACTAGTGGAAATGGTATTGACTGATAAGGTTTTCTGATTGAAAAGGTTGACCTGTTGCTCAGTTGGTTGGGTTTGGGTCAAACACGATTGTGATAGTTAAAATTACATTAGTCACGTTGTATTTCTTAATTAAAAGATGGATATCGCATTCATTTAATCGGTTCTTATCCTCGTTACTGTCCAGTATACGAACGGGTAGTTATCTCGTCTTGCATACGATACTCCTCACGCATAGCTGTGTTCCCTTCGAGGAAGCAATGTATTCAATGAATTTATTTTTCTCTTGTTGACCACGTGGGAAAACCTCAGTTGTTAACAAAAGAGTTTGTCTTCCTCCTTTGTATTTAGTTACTTAAGAGTAGTGGGTACGTATATCGTGAACCTCGGACATTCCCAATGTATTTTCCATGTTTCTTGGGTATCATATTGGTTTATACTCGAGTTGTACGGTGCCTATTACATGAACAGTTCACGTATTTATTCATAACCTTGTTTCCTCAAGGGTCTACATTTCGACTGTAATATAATCTTTCTGAGTGTTTCACTTGTACTGTCGAGCGGAGGCTTGAACTCTCAACCTTAGCGTTTCTGTCACTGCACTCCATCATTGGCCATCACACGTGAACGGCATTAACAGATCCAGCTCCGGGGTCGCTCATTCATGTTGGCACGTGCTCTCGTTTGCCCCACAGATTTAGCTTGTTTGTATTTATTAATTAATGTCTCTCTTTAGTATTGCAACTACAGTCTGGTTCACGCCTTTCTAACTGGTTTATTGATTCGTGACGGTAAAAGTTTCCTGATTTACTGATTGTACCGCAACCGAACTGCGCTACGGTTTCGTTCAGCGGCTTGCTAAGTGGACCGTTTTTATTTTCTGCACTGTCCGCAATTTCGGAAAGTTACTGTCCATTATTCTTGGTTTCTCACCTGGCTGTAAGTCCTTTTCTTGCTGTATTTTATGCTTATTGTATTGTTTAGACCCGTGAATTATCGGTAAACAAGGTTATTCGATTGGAATTTGCTCTACTGCCCGTAGCCATGTTCTGTCCATATCGGGCGTAGAGTTAGTGAGACTGTTTCCGCTAGATTGACAGACCTAGACATCGGGATAGTTGCAACAACCACCTCGCACGTGACTACTTTTCGAGTGTGGGGCGGATTTTAGCTTTGTACAAAAGATGGTGAGCTGCAGAAAAGAAACATCTGGCGCGGACGAGAAAACCAACTTTGGGTTCAGTACGAGAAGCAAGCTGGGATATGAAAGGGAGCCAACACAGTGAGACGTAATGGGTAAACCCAGAAGGAACACAGTCTGTAGAACACAAAAGCATTAAATCAAAAGATAAATGCGGGGACAGAGTGATGTTTAGGGGAAATTGGAAGAACAAGAATTTGGTTAACAAGCTTGGTTTCAGTGCTTCATCTGCTGGTCAATTGCAGCACATTATATAACTCGGGGAAAGGTGGGGCAAGATAGGAATACTGGTTGTTTATATAAAGAAGACAATATGTTTAAAAGGGGTCTGACTAAGGTGGGGATTGCGGCTGTGAATGTTCATTCGCTGACCGCGTAATTGATGATTATCTGCAGAATGTGAGTTGCGATCCGCCCGTTAGGTGGGAACAGTTCCAACGCGCGGCCACGGGAGGATGGAAGATCCTACGAACTGTTTTTGTTATCGCCTCCGCTGTAGATAATAGTCTGGCCTTAAAATCTCTGGACCGGACCACGGTGATTGAATAGATCGGACGAAATGACCACCGTACATCCACAGCGTGATTCGTTTCAGCCAGGTGGATAACAATCTCGATTACGCCTACCCTTATTGGTTCCCGACTGAGCCAAGTTGGGTGGTGATCTGTCATCGGATGGGCCAGGTCCCTGGTAGTACAGTAAGGTCAGTTAAGCCTTACCAGGCGGTTTCCTTGTTGCGCGTTCGCTAATCCTTCCTGCTGTGCGTGGACCACTTGTCCGTTACAGTGGCACTCCTACCACGCTACAAAGATCACCAGAGCAATATTTTCCGCAACCTGTGAGGAGGAGAACACTATCGGTAGGGAGAGTATGGTTAGCGAACATCGCGACAGCGTGCGTGTAGCGTGCGTGCTGCGCGCACGGGCAACGATCAAGTGGCCATCGGGCTTAGCAGCGAGAATTCAGATAAACAATAATGTGTGATAAACCAAGTTCAGTGCCGCTACAGTACGGCCTAAGTTACCTGCCCCACTGGAGCAGTGGAATGGTAGACAGGAGGAGTTCAACTCTATCGCTAGCCTGTCCTTTATCTGTAACGAGAGAACTGGTTCGGAATAGTAGGAAACACACAATTCCGTTGAGAATTATGTTGAAAGAAGGGAAGTTTTGCAAGCACCGAAGTCAACATGATTTTAAGAGTCCCATGGGGAGATGTGTTTGAGCTCAGAATCCATTGGTGCACTGACTACACTACGATCACGATCGATATTGAAGGGAGCATGGCGGAAGTTGGAATATGATAGAGAAAAATATATGGCGTTTAAGTATGGGTGGACCTTGGTATGTTTCCAAGAGGTTGGAAAAGCATCAGTATGAAGCGAGATGCAGAAAAGTTGGCGTGGAGGAGGAGGAGCCAGTTCGGAAGCACATATTTTAAGGACGATAGGTGGAATGCCGTCCAGACCGAGTAATCGGAGAGACAGACAGCTTTGTTCACTTGTTTAACACACTATTGTTTATCTGTAAGCTTGCTGCCATGAACGGTGGTCATTTGACCGTTGCACGTGCATGCTGCACATACACTCTGTCGCAATACATGCTCTTCATTCTCTCCCTAAAAGCGTTGTTCTCCTTCTCATGGGTTGTGGGAAACACTGCTCTGGTGATCGTGGAGGTGAAATGCGGACGACCGCAATGACGGACGGGTAGTCAACACAGAGTAGGAAGAGCTAGCGAACGCGTGAAATAAGGAAATATCATGGCCAAGTTTACCCAACCATACAGCTCGTTTATGTGCGTCTGCAGAGGGCAGTGTTTACCGGACTTTCTTGGCGGTAATACACGGTAGAAATGGGTGGTTATGAGAAGGAGAAGCCGAAGCAGAGCATTAACTGAGCAACGTGAAAGTTGAGAAAAAACTGGGAAACAAAAAACCTTAGCTTTCTCATTTGATTCGCATAGATCACCGGAGGAATTAGAGACAGGAGGGCTAGCCGGTTTGGGAAGAAGTGGAATAAAATTAATGTTTACCTTGAGTAACAACATCTGTGGGGTTGGAAGCGGTGGTGGATACATCTGAAGTTAAGCACGAATCATTCAAAAAACAGAAAGTCAGAATGTCACGAAAAAGGGTCAAGTTGGCTGTACCGAAGCACCAAAATGTCCATCTCGAGATGGCCGGACTAACTGAGGGGATAAAATGGATAGAAGAAATAACACAACAGTCCGACCAGTCGAGTAGGTAAACAGCGGTGATGTCCGAGGGGCGTGAAGGGATGGAGGGGAAGATAAAACCAAATGGGTGAGCTGATAGCCAGATCAATCGGGCGTATGTGTGGGGAGGTCAACTAGTTGACTCAGCCTGTTGACCACAGCGAAAGTTCCGGCGTCCAGCTCTAAAGCCGGAGTTTCAGAAAAGTGCACCAATCATTCCCTGTTGTGAACATTTAAGTATCGTAGGGTGGTAAAGTGGCTTTGTAGGTCGGCAACAAAAGACCTCTCAGTGTTTGAAGATAGGAAATCGAAGATAGCGGAATCATCGCTGTTGGAAGAGTGATGAACAAAAGTGATGGTTAAAGGAGGGAAAACGGAACTTCGACCACATCAGTTGAAAATCACGTCTAAAAACATCAAGGACATGACATTGGGAAGGTGGCCACTGCTTGGTGGAGAAAGGTGGAGACATCGGCTTCGGGTGGGAGGGAGAAATGAAATGCGCAGTTGAGGAACTGAAGGTGTTTGGTGTTTGAAGAAGGGGAGATTTAGGATTCGGTCATAAAATAGGGCGAGGGGAGAAAAATATTATAGAAACTGACATAAAGATCAGTTTTAAATATTTATTAAGGACGGGAAGAAGACATATTGCGAGATGCAAGCATTTTGTTTTCTCTTGTCAATCGCGTACGTGAAACATATTAGTTTATATGTGATACGGTATGTGGGAAACAGTGGAAACAGTGGGAAAATGTTTATCACAAAGAATACAGCAATTCGTTTGGGGTTTGTGGATAACACCAGGGAAGGCAGACTGTTTGCACTGATAGTTTTTGTGCTCAAAGAGGGGGTTTTCCGTCTTGATCAACATAGCTTCGTTGAACGCCAGCAGTTTTGCATTTCGGTAGTGTAATCGTACTTTGAATGACCGGGTCAGGTCAACTCGATGACCTGTTGAAAGTGCATGTCTCGTGATATCCGCCACTGGGTTCCTTGCCGGAATTTGTTGTGTGCAGTCCAAATGAGCCGTTGAGTGCAAAAGCCATTTAAGAATGTATTCAGTCACTCTTTGAGCCAAGTATCGTTCTGTTCTGCCAATGTACGTGTCACCGCAACTGCAAATGAACTCGCAGACAACATGTGAGGCATTAGGAGCAATATGACTGTCAGAATGATCTTCCAGTCTTAATCCTCCAGTGGTGTGCGCTATGCGTAATTGGGTTGCAATATATGTTCGGCCTAGAGCGGAGCTTAAGTTTTGACGTAAACGATTAAAAATGTGACCACCTTTAAAAGTAACGAATCAAATGATTTGTTTTCGTTTAGCTGGTAAAATGGGCTCTATTTTGCATTGTGATTTGCTTTCGTGCTCAATGAACGTTTTTGGATAACTGTAACAACTATCCCGATTACTTGGGCTGTCAGTATAGCAGAAAACTTAGTCTCACTTGCTTTACGCAGGATATGGGTTGTACACGGCTACGGGCAGCAGAACAAATTCCAAATGTATAACCGTGTTTATCGTAATTTCGTGGTTCTAAACAATGCAATACATAAAAATACATAAATGCAATGACTTACAGTCAGGTGAGCAACCAAGAGCAACAGTACAGAAAGTTATCCGATAAATCGGGACAGTGTGGTCGTAAATGGTCCACTCAGCAAGGAGTCAAGCTTAACTGTAGCGCAGCACGATTACGGTACAGATAGTATATCAAGAAGCTTTCGGCCTAACATGAAATAATAGCTTCAGTCACAGGATAAGAAAATAATCTATAATTAGGATGTATGTTCTAAGGCGTCACCAATGTGAAAGTACAAATAGCAGCAATTGAGAATGACAGAAGTAGTATGCGTTGACGTAGACGGATGAACTTGGCAATATGGTTGCTCGCACAGCGCGTGTTCTGTGGTTTAACTGATTGGGGCGCAAACAGCGGGGCGGTTTTCGTGCGTAAGTGAAACGCTCGGCGAATTTTTCTTACAACGGAAATGTACAGTCATAGAACAACAGAGTCAGGAATATAAACGTAGTATGTTCATGCACTATACATCTGAACTGTGTCAGTACATTAAAAAGGAGAATTAGATCATAATTTTTTGAGTTTCATGACACGTATACACACTACTCATAAGTAGGGCAAACGAGAATGTCATCGGAATACAAATCTCAAAAAATAACCATTGGCCAAAAAGGTTTCCTTGATAAAATCTTCTTTTGCATTTGATCAGGAGTACAAATGTTTCGGGCCTTGTGCAAAAAAGCTCCGAGCAAACCACTTTTATAAGCATTCAGGGCAAAACTAAAGAGTATCACCAAGGATTCACAAAGGCGGAGTTCCGTTGAGGCCCATTTTGTGTATGCAAAATTCAGCTTACCACAAGCTTGCTCAATGGTCAGTCGATGTTCTTGATCTCGTCTAAAAATGCCTAACTGCTTATTACTTACAAGGTTCTTTTGAACTTGCAAAAATATGACAGCCTAACAATGAAGACTCATAAAATGTATTCAATAGATGTCGAATCTGTTTTTACCAAAATACCTCTCAGAGAAACTGTTGATCATCTTTGTGATGTCATTTTATACAACAGTATTGCATTGTTTATCCCTATTGATTACCTAAAGGACCTTATACTTTTGAGCACAAAAAATATCCGTTTTGAGTTTGAGGGGAAGGTATACGGACAAATTGTTGGAGTGGCAATGGGAAGCCCCCTAAGTCCTACACTAGCAGATATTTTCCCGCGCATGATTGAAAACGGGTTGACCGATCAAACTACCCAGTTTCCTTTGTACAAAAGTTATTTTGACGAAATCTTATTGATTCAAACGAAAATGATTTTATACAGTTCTATAATATTTTAAATCCTATACATCCGAATTTATCTGTATCTTATGGGAAGGAACCCACGGTTGGCAGTGCTCTTTCGTATTTGTGGGTTTGTCATTAGTTTAGACCTTGAGCCTGTAGAGCTACCGATACAACACAAGATTACAAAGACTAACCAATTTGTTTGTTTAAACAATTAACGAATTTAATGGCGCCACTTGCTCCGCCTGTGTACACCGTCTGCACGCCGTTGCACTCATCCAATAAACACGTTGTCCCGTTTCAGCGTTTTCATTTCTGCTCTTTTGCGCGCTGTTGAGTATATTCACTAACTTGTCACGAACCGAGGATCAGGGGCTACAGACTCTATACGGGAGCAGGTCCTGACCTAATTTAGGAGAATCCTAAAAGCCTCCTAGACCACCTTGTGCCCGAAAGTTGACGTTTTTTTCTCTATTATTAAAACAAAAGTTTCATGTAGTGTTGCAGCTCAGTCCACGAATGTTGGTGAGACTAATGAGTGTCTGATTTGTTTGCGAATTAGCGGAGCGCGAGTGAAAAAATGTGTTTGTGATTTTGCAGTCATGATTGTTTGTTTTGAGGGGAACCGACAACCGCAGCCCCGAGATTTGGAGTGGCGAACCACATCAGGCCTCAATAGATCAAGCGTAGTAATGAGCTGGGCAACAACAAAGCGGTCCATCCTGTGGGTGACGAATTGTCCCAATCATTCACCATATCAATTATTTCTGTGATAAAACCTGTTGATAGCCAGTCCGGATAACGCAATGGGTAACGCGTGCTACTATCAGTAGCTCACTTCGCTTCCGTTCGAATAATTATTAACGAGGCACTGGGTGCAATCGTCCTGGTTGTTATCTTGGAGCGGGGACCTCCATCGGAGAAAACCAAAACCATGAAAAAATAAGAACAGGACCACAAATAATAGTATTGGGTTGATAAGGAAAGTTTATGAACCAAAGAGAGTCACTGGTTGCCATATCTAGCCATATCCCTTATTGTTTTTAACCATTGAGTGGGTGGAGCTGTTGGCCCCGAACCGCGAAGTCTATGACTCCCGAAATGGCCACTCTTGCTCGTCTTCCAACCACTATTCGCGTTAGTGAACAATAGCATGCCAAGGAACTCAATCTAGAGACACACGTCAAATGAGCCTGAGTGTTTCATCTAATAATTCTGTTTTATGTGTCTAATACTCTAACCTTAAACTAAGCAATACTGATACGGTGTTCCCACCGGTGGTTCGATCATTGATGCATGAAAATTGGTGTTCGAATATCGACAACCTTCGTACACACCACACATGCAGTGACCCTATTTTTGAACCGTGAAGAAGAACTGACCTAACTGAGAGACCTTACACTGGACCCTTGACAGAAAAACGGATTTCTTGTCTACACCACGGATGACTGAGGTTGAGGGAAGTCAAACGCGCTGTCCATGTGCGCGATAAAACTTCGCGCGATATCCGAAGTCCGGAAGAAGGCAGCCACTTAGATAGCAGAACTTATCTACTTGACTTATGGTCGCTTCGGATACCGTAAATTTTGATACTGGACCAACCCAGTCCAGAAATAGCATCTTGCGCCTTGAGGGTGAGACTGTCAGTAATGTACAACGACAAGTTTTCGTAGCAGATGAGACTCAACTAACATAGGTTTGTTGATGGCTCTAAGCATGCTCGATAAAACAGACATATGGTCCTTTATTGATCTCCGGTGATGAGCTTAGCACTGATACTGAAATTCTACAACAAGTTGAAAGTTATACTACTAAAACTGCTTGAATAAACTACACATTCAGAAGGCGTGATTTAACTAACTAATTAATTGACCTAACTCATTAATTGTGAATGTGTCACATATAAGAAAGAGGTGTATGATAAGTCAAACGTCTGAATCGATTGGTTTTGAAAAGAAGCTCACTCTACGGCCCACTGAAAGTCAAACAAGTGGATTCCAAATGAGAGATGAAACACTTTCGTGATCAGTGGCATGATAAAGCACGTTTAATAACTCTGTCACCAACATCCCGACTACGGGGAAACAAAGCAACGTGCGTGATAAGAATAGTCTATAATGATGATTCTGTTCCGCTTGGTCTATGGCAGCATGTTCAATCAGCGATCACACGAACATTTTCATTGTTTTGCTTATTTGTGTCAGGGAGTCGAAAATCTCCCTGAAAAAACGTCATCAGCAAGGTTGCAGCCAGCTTTCTGCCAACCCATGAACAAGGCGCTTGGTGAATACGAACCAATGACAAGGCCCGCATATTCTACATAGTTGTGACGCATGTGACCATGAATCAATCAGTCTATAACACGTCACTGTTCCCACCGACCACTGACAGACAATCTGCTGCACACCCTTCACACCAACCCGCCAACTAACCAGACTTATGACATACTGTGATCCGAATTAACCACTCACATCTTCACACCACGCAGAGCAATCAATAAAAAGGCCACACGTGTCCACGCATTCCTTGCCTCATGCTACATAAAGTGTTCAATTTTGGTTACAATTAAATACAATTTCCGCGCTTGTTCGCGGTTACTTTTCCGTTGGGATTGGACGGTCGAGAAACTACTGACCGACGATAATCTAGAGGTTTTGCGCACCGACACAACAATTTACCCACTTCCCGAGGAGTCGATACGTGAGAAACTGGAAGCCTGTGGTTTCCGCATGATACAAAACTAAACCGTATCATCATGAATGTTGATTTTCAACGGCTGATCTCGGTAATGGAATAATACGCTGCAAACAGAACTAAGTCAGTTTACAAGAACCTGTTCTCTTTTCCCCAATAAGGGTTTAGTTCCGACCGCAACCCTCACCATAGCTTACAATTCATTTCTTCAAACTCTCTTAGTGATCAATTTGTAACAGTCTTCGATACCGCGGAATCACCAGACTACTTTTGTTGTCGTGTGATCTATTAGACCCCTGTACCCTAACATGAAGTTTGTTTCTGGAGTTTTGGGGCCAGCCCCTCTTCGTATCCTTCATATTATGGAAGGATCTCACCGATCGTTGACAGCAGACAAAGCCAGATACTTACACGTTTCTCGTCAGATCGAGAGTTCCAATCTGAAAAATCTCTCACTTCAGTGTGGCACTGAGAGCAGGAGATCCTGTGAACCTCGCTGAAAACGATGTCCTGAGTTCGGATGTTTCTTAAGAAGGCACGGATAACTTACTCGCTCCCGCGTTCTCACGGCTGAGTAACAATCCACCATTGTTCTAGGATCTACGTTCGTCAGAACCAATGGAAATAAGGAACGAGCTCCAGCCTGTACTGTTGGTGACTCTCTCTCTCTCTCTCTCTCTCTCTCTCTCTCTCTCTCTCTCTCCCTCTCTCTCCCTCAGATATACAGTCAAATATCTTTTTGGATTGTTTAGCCGAAAGTTCATTTTTATGCAAGTGTGCGTTATGCACTCACTGTTTACCAGGGTGTCTGAAGTCGATCACTAATGGTATTGACTAGACCGTAAGTCCCCACAAAATTTGCTAATTGATCTGTTATTTGCGGAGCATTGAAAGAAGCGTTCATTTTGAAAGGAAGCGTTTCGTAAATTAAAAAAGAGTTTTTTCAATTCTTTCATTTTCCTATCCAGAAGCAGATGCCAAATGCAGTGTTATGCAAGCACATCGGTGCACAGTTCCATCAAAGTGATCCTCTGCCCCGTGATGATTTCCTCCACACAAAGTATGATGTAGGAGCAGCGTAATCTTTGATTGTCACGTGCCCGAGAGTCCACACAGATGGCCCATGCCCCCCAGGCGTAAGTTCGGTGACTGTTCAAAGTCTTCTGTCATGTTGAATGAATGAATGTGTGTGTGTGTGTGTGTGTGTGTGTGTGTGTGCTCGTGCGCGTGCGCGTGTGTGTTACTTTTGGCAGTGCACTTTATTATGCTGGTGACGCTTTGTCATTGTTGCGAATGCCAAAACAAACACACAAGCGGACCACACCCTTTTCACCAAGTTGGAGACGCAGTCACGTACCGATTGGTACAGCGATTTTAAGCTTGCAAATAAAACAAGTCTTGCTAAACACTGATTGTGACAGGTGGCGCAGCTTGCGCACGCTCTGGCGTGTTTGTGTGTGTGTGTGTGTGTGTGTGAGAGAGAGAGAGAGAGAATCGTCTGATAATCGAGCAGTTGCTCATTATGTCCGCCCATAAAGAACCTCAACGTCCCAAGAACAACAACACCCGTTTCACTCGATGAACAGAGGAATCTGCCACTAGATCACGTCGTGTCGGGTGATTTCGAGGCGAATGAGCATGCGAAATTCCATTCGCTGGTCCGTGGTCCGAGTACGAATAATCGTTATTTTTATTAACATTACTATTAATATTATGTTATGGAATACCAGATGGTCAGCCCAACCAGTGAATCACACTATAATGGTTGTCTGAAATTATCCTGGAGAATACTCGCCGACCAGTTGTACCTCTTTATTTAAATTTCAGTAAAGACATTTTGACTTTGTTTGCCTGACCATTATATGAAAAGCCTGTTTGCCGCAACTAATACACACAAATTCACTATGATTCTCCATTGTTCTAGTTCTGTTGAAGTGTTCAAATTATCAACAGGGCCCCAAGAAAGCGTGACACACTGTACTATCCACAATACTCGGATTGGTAGAGCGTAGTGAGATTACTCCAAACCAGAAATACGCAAACCGAAATGGCAAGACTGCTAAGTCTGCAGAACTGATTTGTATGAATATGTTACGTGAAGGAAAACAATTGGTAAATCACAAATTTGTAGCGACCTGGAGATGATTGGGCTTGAATGTGTAAATTCGTGACCAAAATTACTATAGACAAACATAACTAATTAGTACTTAGCTCTACGGGGTTTGTATGTTGTCCGCTTACTGTAGGGACAAGTGGTTTCCACCTTTTGAGAAACACACTTTTGACTGCTCTGCTTGTGAGCGGTTGAATCTTTAGCTCCCTTAGCTAATATCGTGTCCGATGTCTCTGTATTACGTAAACGTGATCGATATTGTTTCAATACAAGCCGTCCTTCGCCTATCCCACTGCCTCTTACCGTCTTTTGGCAACCTTTAGAATCCTTGGCTTGTTGTCTGTTCTTTCGGCTATCCTCGGGATCTAGTTAGCACCTGGGATCAACCACAGCGAGCTTTTGTACCATCTATTTACTGCGTTTCTGGTTGGCTAGAGCTCCCCGACTTATCCAGCCAGGAGGTTGTACCTGTCCGTATCCTGCGTGAAGCTCGCTGAATCACCAAATATGTTCAGTCGTTCTTTCACTCGAGCGAACATGTATGAAAAAGGGACTCCTAATCTCGAACTGGAGGCAGTCATGAATCGTTAAGAATTTTAACGGAATAGGTAATAACTGGCGGTAAATTTCACAGAGTTTCTGCGGCCACTGAACCAGTACAAAGGCTGGGATCCTGGAGACGGTAGTTAACGTACTTGAAAATCCAGTCCGTAGCGCAGTTGAATGCAATACTGAAAAGTTTTCATATCCGCTGCGATGCAATTCCGACCATACGGACCAAATAGGCAGAGAAAGCAAATTTGCAAGTGGAATGAAGGGCTTGAATGCAAGGAAGCCACAAACCATGAGACCAAGTCATTTATCCGAATGTCCCCAACTCACAGGTAGCCGGATCTGGGAGGATCTCAGTCAGGAAGTCTAACACGACCTATCTGGCCAAGCACTTCGCTTGAGATTTTCATACCTTTTCGCCTATTGATGGACTTATAATCTGGACCTATTCTCAAACTGTTGCCATTCTCTCACGAGAATGCCCACCAAGGTTTTCTGTTTGTGAGCTTGCGTACATGTGGGACTTGGACCAACACAGATTATTGTATGTATTGAAACAATATGTACCCAAAACTACACACAGAAAGTTGAAAAAATCAAGTTTATCAGTACGCATTCTGTCCGTTTTATTTACCACACATTCGTTTAAATATGAAGCAAGGTACTACGAATATCGGTAGACAATGCACTGGTCAATTATAAAGGTATCTGGTTGCAACAAGACTGTCTGACTACCAGACTATTGCTACTTCTGATTGGTTGGATCCTGGACATGAAACCGTTGTGCACCGAGCCGCGCGCACAAATGTTCAAATCGCTACACACACACACACACACACACACACACACACACACCCTCACACACCCCACCCCGTTCCAGCTGTTTAGATCAAGAGTTTCTCCAGAGATTGATTTTTTCTTCCCAACACCCGACTTTGAACCACACAAGGGTGTTCAGACCACCAGCGTCGAACTATGATGCAAAGAAATCCATGCTCAAATGCCACTTTTATCTGTAATGGTCAACTTTCTGAGCTATTCATGAGGGTGGACATGACTGCCTAGAGTGCACTCTGCTTTTGATGGGCGAACGAATTTCACGTCTCTGGGGCTGGTGTCTCAGCTAAGGTTTTACTGTCCAGGTAGTAAAACTCACCTACTTCGGTTATTTCTTCTCGACTAGGTTAAGGCTTGGTGTACGGTCACTTCAGTTCTGAGGCCGTTTTTTACAATTCGAAGGTAAAAATTGCATTAAAAGAATTGTTGCACTGTTTTTAGATCACTCAGAAAAACTTGGGACTTCCCTAGATCTTTGCTCACAAAATATTGCACTTATTTTAAGTCAGACAGTTTACTACCAATAGAAATATCTGTGCCGTTATTCTCGCACGAGGACAGGATTATCGCTTTTATCGCATCAAGTAAATAATTGAAAACGAAAAGTGAAGCAGGCACCCTAAAGTACATCACTTCTCGCGGTCAGTTGGAATGAAATGTCGCGAAGAACTCGGACTAGTCATTGACTGCTTGCGTGCAATGATTAAAAAGGAGGAACGAATTTTTCCGGTACACTTCGAAGACGGGGTGCTTAGGAGAACTGTGCAGTTGACCTGAAAGAAAACCAACTTCAAATAAAAAAGAGAGAAACGGGGTGAAGCCCGCTTGTTTTTGTTGTTCCTGTTGTTATTGGTGGTGTTGGTGATGATTGGGGCGGTGGTAGCGGTGGCGAAGTTACTGGTAGTGGTAGCAGTCGGCACACCCCACGCCTGGCTGCATTACATTTTGTTATGAACTAGATAAATGTCACTTTGGAATCATTCTCATTATAAACTCGTCACACAGAGCCCGCTACTCGAGGAAATCATTCACTCGGATCAGAGACAGTGTTTCCCATTTCACTATCCGTAATTCGTTTTTGTAAAACCAAGTTTGACTTGGAAATGCAAGGGTGCCGGTTGGCAGACCGCCCTTAGTCGCACAACCCCAAGGAAACTGACATTTCTCGCTTGGGTTAATACTAACTTTCGGTCTCTCTTTGGAAAGGTGTTGTTTCTAGCCAGTGTTCTGAACTCTCGGACTCTCACGAACGCCTGTGACCTATATCCAAGAGTTTCCGTTAGATGAAAGTATTGAAGAAGAACTCGTTTTCCGTGAGAACTTTGAGTGCTTCCATCAAGACAGAAAACAGTTCAGTACGAAGAGCACGTAACTAACCTTTGCTCTCAGAGGGACATCAACCTGTTCTTTGACTCTTCTCTACCCGTTTTGATAGCATTACTACCTGACTGTTTATGCATTGCTGTCGGTGATTTGAGTCATGCTTCTACCTTCCCTTACTTGCTTTTGGTTTAAGTGATCTCCGTCTTATCCCAACTAGAGGGAAGGCTGTTTTAGACAGAATTATCACAAACCATCCCTATCTTCTTCACCTACAAGTGAAATCTTCAGTTTCAACAAATGATCACGCTCTCATCATCATCAAACCCAAAACTAATTCCCGTTCAGTGCACTGTTCACTCGTCAGCACAAAACAAGTAAAGGTCACCTCTAGAAATCTGTAACCCACCAGCACTACCCTTACTCAAAGATCTCTCTCAATTGTTACTTCGTGGTTTTCTTCCGAGTGATGTCTTTGCTCTCTAGACTTATTTATGAAGATGCTGAGTACAGTATTTCTTTTATGTCGTCTTATAGAGACCGTTCCTTCTAACGACGGAAAAGCTTCCGTATAGCTGAAATCTATGAGAAGGCAAGAGGAACTTGCCTATAAACTATACGATCAGGCTTCTATGAAATATCACTCTTTCCTTATCGAACAGGAGGTATACCGACTGAATGCGTCATTTGCCTACCAGTTCTTCTGTACGACCAATGGCACTGAATCCGGTCTCTATGTAGACATAGGGGCCCCGTCAAAAAACGATACAGATGTCGAGATCCGGAAAGCCACTTTTATTCATCCTTCATCGGATACCTTACCATCGTATTTTCATTCTACTCCCTTAGACATAGAGCCATTTTCCTCAGAAGGAGTCTTCAAGTTTCTTCGAACCTCAAAATCAGCTGCTGCTGTGGGTCCAGATGGTTTACCTTCCACAGTTCTCAAATTTGTAGCACGTCACCTATCCGGAATAATGAATTCTCTCATCAATGAGTCCGTTGACGCTAGTGGTACTCCTGATTCCTGGAAACCCGTAGCAATAATACCTATTCCCAAAAACTCTACTTCCAACATTACGTCAAGACTTTTCTGTCCCATCGCCATCACTTCTTCTGCGCTCAAGTTGACCGGGAGCGTTATCCTAAGTCGATTTTGATCCTATTCCGTGGTTCCAAATGACCCCAATGAATTTACGTACAAGCTCAACAGATGCACTATGGATGCTGTTGACTTGGTTTGTCGCCTGACTTCATCATGCCCGAATAGTTCCACGAAATCGGTTCGAAGTAATTTCCTGGACTATTCTTCCGCTTTTGATTCTGTTCCCCGTTCCTTACTTCTTCAAACGCTGTACCCTTTTAGGTGTCCCGTTTCTTTACTCTCGAGGTTGAAAGACTACATTTCAAACAGAACTGAAGGTGCCAGATTTGGTAAAAGTTTATCGAATCCTTTGACTAACAGCTCAGGTGTTCTCCGTTCTCTCCTCCTATATTTTCACCACACATGTCAGCAACTTGACTACAACAACAACGGCACAACATTTTAAATACGCCAATGACATCATGTTCTGTCAGCCTTTCTCTAACCGACGAAATGTCAACCCTTTTTTTTTACAATAATCAGAATTTTTCTCCCCTTTTTGGACTGTGACTCAATACTTCCAAAAGTTCTGAGTGTAATTTCTCGTTCCTCGCAGCTCATTGAGCAATCAGTCATCAAAAGTGACCCCATTTCCAGAGTTGACTCGATAAAACACTCACTGTCAGCACCACTTCAAAGTGGTCTTCTCATATTCATGATTGTGTTAAAAAACTACGTAGACTGTTTTCTCAGATACGTAAGCTAAGACAGTTTGGTGACAAACAATCTGCCATTTTTTCTTTTGTCCAATAACGCATTCTCCCAGTCTCACTCTACTGCTCTCCCGTAATCTTTCCTGGTCTACTTAAGAAAGACTTTATCATACTACACCCCTGCCTGGCCATTATCGTCGTGATTCTTTGATTTTCATGGGCTCTCTGATCTCAAAAAATTGTGATTTGCATTTTATACACTGTGAAAATTCACCAAAAAGGTTCTTGTGGACCCCTTCCATCCCCTGTACCTTGACTTATCTGCACATTTTTCGAATCCCTCCGCAGATTTCACATTTAAACTGATCCCTTCCCGCATTAGTGTATATCGTAACTGTACAGTGCCTCGTGTTATGGTTGGCGAGACGAAAGTCGTAGAAGAACTTCGTGTGAACCGTGGAGGATGAACCAATTTTTTTCTGCTTTGTTTAATTCAGTGCTTGCTTCAAAATAACAACAGTCAGTTTCTCTTAATTTGGTTGAAATGTGAGTTGGTTAACTTTCTGAAGTATTCAGCACAATACAGCACCATACAAGTCATCAATACAGTTCCAGACTATTTCGTTACCAGCGCAAAACGCGATGCATGACTGAACCACGTGGGATTGGCATTTTCGATGTCGACAGATCCAATAAATGGGCGTCGGACTGGGAAACCCAGTGCATTCGAACCAAGGCCCCCATCTTTCATCGATGCTGCGTATACCTTAAATATATGCCATAAGTCAAACCCTGGTAGAAGTTTGTTTTGCGTACGTAGGCACCGTAATGCAAAGCAGTTCAACACATTCCCACGACCACCACCAACACCACCATCAACGTCACCACCACAACCCATCGCCGTTTCCAGATATTCGTCGATTTATTCAGTTTCGTTCGATGTCACGAGATCCGTCGAGTTTTCGTCCTTGTGCACTTTGTGTACGCAAATGTACGTGCATGTGGCGAATCTGACACGTCTAGAGCGTGACGCTGAAGGTGAGCGGATCTCGAGAAACTGTCTGAAGTGGTTGAATCGCCCAATGACACGTGTTGGGTTATCGTAACACTGACTAGAACGTGCGTACTGGCAGCCTTGCACGTAGACCATTCGAGTCGGGTAAGTGTAATGGTCTTGCCGAATTTGAATGCAACCGTACCATCAGCTGATTAAAGTCGATTCTTTCTAAGCATCACAGACCATTAACCATACCACGTGTCGAATGCACTTTGAGAAACTCAGTGTTCGTTGTGATCGTGCTGTTTAAATTAGAATCTACTCTAGCCGATACATCATTGAACTAGCCAATTAGCCATTCAGTAAACTAGATTCATTCAAAGAACCACAACAAATGTCGATTGGTGAGTCCATAAGCCACACTGTGACTAGCAGGTAATCGACAAATGCATACTATGATCGTGTATGGAAAGAACTCCAACAGAATTGAATACATCGAACATTAGTTCCGACTTATGGTTCTATTCAAAAACTAGTATTCATGCCTGTTCAATTTAGATGACTGGATACTCAGGGGATAAAGAAACGATGATCAGAGTATTTATTCCGAGTGTGTATGTCTGTGTGACTTGATGAGAAAAAGAGAAAGTCACGAGGTAGTCCCACTGGTGAGTTTGATGGAGTAATAATAATCCCGCGGATCAGTTGGTTTTTTATTTGTTATGATCCAACCATTAAGAGACACAGAATAATCGATCACTGAGTGAGTCGTTTGTTGAATGGACATGAACGCGAATTACAAGTACGTCTAACAAAATAGGTCGATAAAAGGAAATCGATACAAAATGAGCGATTGTGTATTGGCGAATAACCGGACACTACAAACACTCATTCGTCCTATCAATGTTGTAATGTGAGATTTTTTCGTATGATCATTTTGCATGATCGTAGGCCATAGGACCTTGATGCATGAAACTAAATATTAATTGTGACAGTGAGAATTACGTTAGTCAATTGTACAGCATCTAGTTGGTCCAGGCAACGGGAGTCTGTGCCACGAGTGGATTATATTCTGATAAGGAACTATCAAAAGATGTGCTCAATCTGCCATGCCTATTCGCCGAATCCATTTGACCATTTTCACTCGACTAACATTCAGCTTACGAGGATCCATTTCTTTGTGAATATGGTTGATGACCTCATCGATCAATGCACCTAACACACACACACACACACACGCACACACACACACACACACACACACACACACAAACACACACAAGCGCTTCATATGTGCTCCTCACTGTGCACCTTGTGACCGTGAAGGCACTTTTGAGTCAGACATCAACTCTGCGCAGTTCTGTAGTGACCTCGATCGTGCTGAGAAAATTGCCGTTTTTCTCGTCACCGTTTTGGATTTATTTTCTCGATGATCATCTCTCACGCTTGGCTTTGATCCTCCCCGCGTTTTGTTCGGCTGCGTACGTTTAAGTGAACTGACTTTTCCAAGGTTTCCGTTGACTTCCTTTTTTTCAACTCATCTTTCATTTCCTTCTGAGTATGAATTACAATATTGTTTGAAGGCTTCTCACAACACTTGTGCTCTTGGATGTTTTTTTCTGTATGATATCAGTACTATATGACAGGGATAACAGGTCTGAGAGATGAAAATATGATTTTGAACTTCATTCAAGAAGGCTCTAAGAAAAATATAACATTATATGACAGTCGGCTTGTTTATTGTCCGGTTTGGATGCACAGAAAGACTCCCCTACTGATGTGCTATCACGTTCAAATAGGACGACTTACACAATTAGTCTCTTTCCAAGCTGTACCCCTTCTTGAAGAAAACTGGGATTTTTATCCCAGCATTAGTGGTTTCAAAAGCGTCCATTTTCATTCAGCCAAATTTAGTCGTGGGTTACCTCATCATGGAATTTTCCTAGACGTATATGTATTAGGAGATTGAGTGAGGAGCACAAACTTCCGGGAGGCGTAAGTCAGACATAATAAACTCCATTCGGAGGAATCACGCAGTTCGTCAGGCGTGTCTGATTTGAACCAAAATACATGTAACGCAGAGGAACATTTTCTTCAAATTTTTTCCATTAAACTGAGAATTTTACAAAATGACCGTTGTCGGGACGGAGTTCAGTGAGTTGTGGGTTATTTAAAGTAGACTCATCAGAGTTTTGGAGGGCTTTTGATTCAATTACCCCGAGCCACACCGCATGAAGCTGACCTGAGTGCGGCATTTTGTCGAAAATATTTCATTGAAGTCAAGATGAACTGAACGTGTTTCTTTTATGTGGTCAGGACAGGATGGCCATCCAGAAATTAAGATTCCTCCTCATACTCCAGTCGAAATCTGCCATCATGATACGTCCATTTGTAAGTTTCCCCATGAAATCACTTTTTTCAAATTACCCCCGCCCCTTTCTGGATCCTTTCCATGTTGTAAACTTCACTGTAAAGAGATGGAAATGAAATAATTGATGGAACATTGGCTTAATTTTACAAGCTGCCTTTCTGGTCTCTTAGATAGTTACTTTCAACAAATTGTGACAAATTTTCAGAAACCAGTATACGTAAACCTAACTTATGGTTGCTGACTATGGAGTGTGCTCTTCCTACTTCCCTCATGTACAGTTATGCAGTAAAATGGGCTAGAATCACCAGGCCGTTGGGTTTGACAAGTTCTACTCTCGCCGATCGAGTCTTATTTGGGTCAGTCAACAATAACGTCAAAGGATTTAGTTGTTTCCGTCTCGTGATAAGACGTCGATATTATTCGCCTGTTAACGTGATCAAAACAATAATATGGTGAACAGCAAGCCTGATGCCAGTAAGCCGTTTTTGTATCAAATTTTGATGAACTCTGAGATGAAGCATCGCAACGTCACTCTTTCCGCTCACGAGTTGCTGTCGAGTCGACACAAGTACTTCTGTCTAAACCTATTTAATAAAATGGTTGGAAGACACAAAATGAACATTTTATAGGAAAATCCACTTTAAAAATGATACCTTTTACGTGCCTACTTCCTTTTGACCATCTACCTCCCAGCAAGAGGTAATCTGAGCCATCTCGGCAAGCGTTTCTTAGCGGGAGACTATTGCATTGTTAGTTCAAGGCTACTGACCGGTGTGGCCTCACAAATTTCAGGTGGTGAGCCATCATATTGGCTGAAACGCGTTCCTACATTGTGCAAATATTAGGAATCGATGAATGTTTAACTCTGATGAGACTGGTCTCTATTTTAGAGCCGCTCCACCACGAGCAAGTTGATGCAGCTATTAATGATTTTTTGATCAGACGCAAACACCACGTGTATGCTAGATACGGAGACGGTAGTTTCAGAAATTGGTGACGACGAAGAGGGAACATTCGCAACACATGTCCCAACCATCTTAGCCTGGTGACTTTGGTTGCTGAACCCAAGACTCTCCGCCGAACCTCAGCATTGCTTATGTGGTGTTCTCACCAAATTTGAGCAATGCTACGAAGGTATCGGTGTTCAAATACCGACAATCTTCCACCCGTGGTGGTCATGTTTTTGAACCATACAGAAACACTGGCCTGACTGCTGCAGAGTACACTTAACCCTTGATAGATAAACCGATGTCATGTCGACGTCACAGATGACTCATATTGGAAAATGCCAAACCAGCCTCCTGTATATGCAAAGACACCCCATCATATATCCGACCTCCGAATGAAATGCAGCTGCCTAGATAATAGAACTTATCTTTCTGGTCTTTATTCTCCTTAGAAACTGAAAAGTTTGGCGTTGAACCAACCCACTCCTGCAACAGCATCTTGCACTTTGAAGGTGCAAAACACGTACCGAACATTTCTACGCGGTCCGTCAAGCTGTCTAGAAAAGCTTTCAACTTACCTGGATCTTCTCTTAGAAAATCTATGTGGTCCGCATATTCAAAGTGTGACATGTTTCCACCGGGGAAAAGTTCAGTGCCACCATTTTTACGTGATAAAAGCGCGGTCTCCAGGATAGTATCAATCACGAAGTTAGAGAAAAGGAGAAAGGAGACAACCCTGAAGTACATCATTTTCCGTGAATGAAAGAGTACCGTTAGCCCGTACTCGACTGTGGCTGTTCATGTACAAAGACATTATGATGGAAATGGATTTCTCTGGTACACCCTTCAACAAGAAGCAGCACCAGAGAACTGTGTGGTCGACTGAATCGAAAGCCGCTTTAAGATAGAGAAAAACGGAGATAGTGGGCCTGCTTAAGTGTGTCTATGTTCTAAAATTTGTCGAAGAGTGAAGATGTGACCAGGTCTAAACCCAGCTTGATTCTTGCGCGAGCACTATTCGCGAACGTTCGATGGACGGTGGGGAATAATACCAGCAAGCAGTGTGGATGCGACTCTGACCAGGCTTATTCCCCTGTGGTTTTCACAGGAGGACCTGTCGCTTTTCTTATAAATCGGTGGGATCACTGATTTACACTTATTTTTTTGTACTTGTATCATATTCCCTATCAAACCGAGGAGTTCTGCCAACCGAAAAAGCCGTGATGAGCCACCTTCTTTGTAAATAGATGGAGGCAGCAGCCTTATGTCGTTTAAGATAGCTTATCTCACGAAGAACCTCCGATTCTGAGGGAGGATTAGTACCAACAACTGGAGCTGTAACCATCGTTCTACCGAGGAAACCTATCATGGATATAAGCCAATAAAGCTGCTTCTCGAACTGCTCCACCCGACGAACTGGACGACACTCCTGAGTCTGATTCAGTGAGCCGTTCGCTTCTTTGACCAGTCCCCTAAACGGAAAATATTGCAGCTACTTCCGGTCGCTGCAGATTTTTCCATCTTTCTACAATTCGCAATCCGCCACTGCTCGCGGTTGTTCCGCAGGCCTCGAATCAGCTGTTGTTTAAGGCATCCCTACTCCTCCTCGTGTCAGGAATCGGGAGGAATCGATCGGCTAGCTTCTAGAAGTTTAGCTGAGGAGGCAGATATCCGTCGTTTCGGTGTGTGTCTGATTGTTGGACCTTGAGCTGCATTAGCAGCCTTGAATACTGCCTGTTTGATCTCTGCCCATCAATCTTCGGGATCCTTGGCATATTACTGCATCCATAACCTGGTAAATAATCCGGTTTGGAGAACAGATCGATGGTTATCGTCCAGTAGTAGCTGCGGAGGACTTTGGCCTTGTAGTTGCTTTGGCCAAGGACAAGAAGAAGGCTGAAACGCGCACTGAAAAGAGAGTAGCCAGTGTCTACAGATGTGTACCAAAATGATTAATAGTCTTGAATTGATCCGTGCCAACGGTGGCTGATGGCGATGTGTTCGATCTGAGTCCTAGGTTGTGAACTCTCAAGAGGATGCCAGGTTAGTCGGTGCCGCTTTTTGTGCGAGGAATTTGTACCCTGCTGTGAATAGTCCATGGTCGGAACATAGCTGGATGAGTCGGTCAGCGTTATCTGCTCGATCGGCTGGAACGCCAGATTGGCCTACATTTTTCCTCTCCGTCCGGTCTGCCAGCAAGACCTTTGAAATCACCAGCAACAGCCATGGTGTCCGGAGAGCGCACAATGCGGAGAAGTTGAGACTATTCATGGTAGAATTCGTCTTTGGCCTCAAGACAGCTACAGTCTGTTGGGCGTACACAGAAACAACAAAAAGGCATCGACTCTTCGGTCTATTGCTTTTGACGTGCTCAGAACCACTTACAAACAACCACACACGGCCTACTGCTTGATGGGATCCAGTTGATCAGTGCATGTTCAGCTTTCATGCTCAGAGCGATGCCAACGCCAGCCCAATCACGAGATATAGACACCAGATCACCCTACACGCGAAGAGTGAGACGAGAGGCCGAGAATGTCTCTAGAGGGCGAAGTGTTAACATTAAAGTTGGGCCTTGAATGCGTGTTGTGGAGACAAAATACACATCTGTTCTTTGTTACGACTCGTTATGGCTTCTGTTACCCATTTATAATTGGGAAGTCAGGGGTGAAGAGCACGGAGATAAGAAACGTTTCCCGAGACCTCTGGCTGAAGTTTCGGATCGTTCATGGTCACAAAGTCATACTATACTACGTTCCATCAGATGCATGCGGAATCACCACGAAATATTCTTGCCTTTTTTCTGACCGTGTTTCTTGTTCGATTAGCACATACAACACCACAGCAAGCTCTTGTTGCCATTTCAGTATATGCTACAAAAGAATGTGAACGCCATCCATTCACGAATTGGAATGTCATCGAGTCCAATAGGTTTTCGGTCCAAAATGAATGAACTGTGTTCCTGTCTTTTTATATTCTTTCCCTTGCTCCATTGGGTGCATGAGGCCGAGAATTGAATCCGAAAAAGGGATCCATGACAGAGCACAATTGAATACAAGACTGAATGCGTGCACCAATCAGGCCTTATGTTATAGACCAGAAGAATTTCCTTCACAGGTGTTTGGCCACTTTCCCAAGCCGGGTCAAAGCCCCACGGCCTTGTTGGTCAGACTTTCCAATCAATGACTGTGATTAGGGTTCTCGAAGAAAACCCCCTTCTGCCGTGTGGGCAGCTGCGAAATATGATGTGCCCAGAGGTCTCGGGAAACGTTTCTTATCTCCGTGCTCTTCACCCCTGACTTCCCAATTATAAATGGGTAACAGAAGCCATAACGAGTCGTAACAAAGAACAGATGTGTATTTTGTCTCCACAACACGCATTCAAGGCCCAACTTTAATGTTAACACTTCGCCCTCTAGAGACATTCTCGGCCTCTCGTCTCACTCTTCGCGTGTAGGGTGATCTGGTGTCTATATCTCGTGATTGGGCTGGCGTTGGCATCGCTCTGAGCATGAAAGCTGAACATGCACTGATCAACTGGATCCCATCAAGCAGTAGGCCGTGTGTGGTTGTTTGTAAGTGGTTCTGAGCACGTCAAAAGCAATAGACCGAAGAGTCGATGCCTTTTTGTTGTTTCTGTGTACGCCCAACAGACTGTAGCTGTCTTGAGGCCAAAGACGAATTCTACCATGAATAGTCTCAACTTCTCCGCATTGTGCGCTCTCCGGACACCATGGCTGTTGCTGGTGATTTCAAAGGTCTTGCTGGCAGACCGGACGGAGAGGAAAAATGTAGGCCAATCTGGCGTTCCAGCCGATCGAGCAGATAACGCTGACCGACTCATCCAGCTATGTTCCGACCATGGACTATATATATATACCTCATGATAAAAGCAACTATAATGTTTGCAATACCTGGACTGAGAGAACGTATTGAAATCGCTCCAGTCCGGAACTACACAGACCGAAATAGGGAGGAGACCAGGGCTGCGTAACTGTGCAATAATTCAACCGCAGTTTTGTTACATATAAATATGTTGTATCAAAGCGAACTATTAGTAGATCACAAGTTTATCAATCAGAGCGAGCTTCTGGTATACCTATTCACGAGGATTCCGATTCGCTGTTGCTCTTATGAGTGTGTGGTCACAAGGCTGTTCGGGTCGCGTCCCGTGTGATGTCTGCTGAATCACTATAGTAACGTGTAACATCGTAACCTTGGTCTTCTTATTACTTTGGCATGTGTAGTCTTGGGTTGAAGCCATTTCATTCACATTCTCGTGTTTTGTGGACCATCATGACAATAAAGTCAGATGACTTTAGAGTCGATTGCTCCAACCGAACAGGAGTCAAGTTACTAGAAGAGAAAGTCAAGACTATTTTCAGAGCAACCCACGGTAGACACGAGACATGCCACCTAAAAATGAGCCGGTCAGACAGAACGATGGGAGGGATCAGAGGTTTTGGATCAAGATGTCAACCGGGTCCGCTGGTGAGAAGTGCTTACACAAAAAGCAAACTCGTCACAAGTAGTCTTGTGTCCAAAACGGAGTCGGAAAAGCACATAATACGAGAGTCTAATTGTAGCGTAGGATAGACTGGTGAGGAACACCAGTATTTGAGCAACCAAACGAGTCAAATTGGTAAAACACGTACAATCATTTATATATTTCCTCCCCCACACCACGACGTAGCCACATCGATCCTCCCGCTGCCTGAATATTTCGGCTTCTTTCGGGCCAGCTGCCCGCAGCTACTAGGTTGATTCTTTTGACCGCCATTCCCGTTAGCTTGGTCCCATTGATCCCATTGATTGCCTAATCCGGTAGCCATTCACGTGGACTATCTTGCCGATTGCCTCGGATCCCATTGAGTTTCATTGACGAGTCAGCATGCCTCTCTTCGTCTGTTGCAGAATACTGCCGATATACTCATCATCTCTTCTTTGGTCTACTGCTGTCGATTGGTTGGCCCGATCGATTTGATACTCGTCTTGTTCGCCGGTCACAGCCTTTCCCGCCACATGATGTGGAGTATGCGGGCGTGAAAGCCATTTGCCTAAACGACCCGTGGTGACTCTGAAGGCTTTTCTATATATCTTTGCGTTCACGTACGCTGAGAATCCCTAGTCTATCAGAATTGTCATGTACATGTATGATAAAAGCTCTGTGGTGGGTTCACCTGGAATTTACCAATTAGTTGGTTTATTGCTACACATCCATAACAATAAATTCCGCAGTCACATTAACATGCAGTTCTGCAGCCTTGGTCTTCTCGGTGTTTCGATTGGCGTAGTTCTGTGTTGGAGCGACTTCAATACCGTGACTCAGTCCAGGCATTGCGAACTCTACGGGATCGGATATGTCTGGTCTTGTCAAGACCAGCTCGCTTTGCTTTCGCAATACACTAGATAACCTTCTGTGGTGATCCCAACGGTTCTACACGCGCTGCGGTGCACAACAACTTCCTTTTCAGGATTCAACCAATCACATTCAACCAGACTCTGGTATTCAGATCTTCCTGATACGACCAGATTGCTTTATGATTGGTCCGTATACATTGTCTACCAGCAGTGACAATGTGTAGAAAATAAAGTAGACAGAGTATTAACTTGCTGTTCTCTTCTTAGCAGTCCTTGACGCAGTTCTAGGTACGAGCTATTCCAGTATAAACTATTGTCCTGGCAGATTCAAATACTGTAGCTTCTCATCCCTCAAGAGACGGGCAAAATGAGCGGATTGGCAAATACGACCTGATTCTCTTTATATTTCGGCCGTGATTAGACGTTCGTACTCTATGCACTTCAGTAAATATTAGTTAACTTTTCTCTTTGGTGTCTGATAGACAAAACGAGAAAGTAGAAAGGTGTTTTTCTCTGTGTTCTTTTTGTAATCTTGATGTTCATTAGAAGTGAAAGTTCTTTAGTGGATCTACCCCGCTGATCACTCAGGCATCTAGAAGTGTGAAAATACACATGATAGAATGAAAGGGTCTATGAAATCACTAAAATAATTTTCGTCTGTTTTTCTATCACATTCTTTTTGATGTTATTTCGACATTTCAAATGGTTTCTGGAATCCATAGATAACGGTAGTCTGACAGATAAGCCGCAAAACTTTCGCATTGGTTCTGAGCTATTGATCAAACTTTTGTAATGAGCCGCAGTCCTTATGGAGTGGTCGGGGCGAATTACCTGAGGTCCTCACTAACACCAGCTACTTCATATTGTCAACTGATCTCTGATCGACCGAAATTTGGGCAAAGTGATTTTCTCGGTTAGAAGATGGCTATCCTCGTCCAACACAAGACGGAGAACTTAACCAGTTGTGGTTTTGTGCTGCCTGCAGGTGTGCACGGCTTTTCGACAACATCGAATACGAAAAGCCACTGACCATCCCCACAACCACAGTGCAAACCACCACTTGCTATGGTTGTCTATACCCTCCCCTCTAACGGCAGTCAGATGTTGTGTTGGAGCCACAAACGGAATGAGGCCAGTTTGTGATGGGATCCTGTGGGGATTAACCAAGTAGTTCACGAGACGTCCTACCGTACAGCTGTTCGATGGCATACGTTGTGAAACCTCAGCCAATCAGCGCTACGGTGACTAGGTACTAAAAATGCCAGCTGTCATTCGTCATCTAGTGGTTTATCAATTGGCACCCTTGATCCTACCCAAATACATACAAATGAGTTCTGTAATAAAATCAACGAAAAATTCTGCTCCATTGGCCTTCTTTCTATTTCGGTTTGCGTAGTTCCTGGTAGAAGAGGTTTCCGTACGTCCTCTTACTCTAAAGATCTCGAGCAGTATAGATACTTTCTGCGATCTTTCCATCTTCTGTGATGCAGCCCCGAGGATATTCAACCATTTTGACCTGAGCAACATCAAGAACGGCCACGTGCTCAGACTGCTCTAGCCATTCGCCTAAACTGAATAAAATGCGCAACAGCAGGAAAATTTTTACTGGATTATACACATCACTTTCAAAGCCACACTGCACGAAAGAGAGTCTAAATGTGTTTCATTTCCAAGATTTCATATCACTATTATAGTGTCATGTACTACTTGAAAGTAGTATCCTCCGTCGTAGAATTGTGAACTATGGAGCAGAGAAGAGTGTGCCGAAGTCACACGTGCAGAACACAGTGAGCTGAAACAAGGCGTACAGAACACTTAGTTACATTCCCCGTCCGAATGAGTACTGGGTTATTTTTGATTATATAACACCCATGGGAATGAGATGTGAGTAGAAAAATAATCACTTGAGATTAATCCCAACACGTGTGCTCAAGATAAACACGTACAACACGGTAGGTCATGTAGATCAGAATACCGTCTGCGTGGTGTCGTGGGAGCGTGAACTTGCTTTTCTGTTCAAAGCCCCTCATGTCAGGTAAGCATAACACGCCTGCAAGCTGAGTCAGAACTCCTAAATTGAGGCAATTCATTTTTAGTATGATCGGATAAGGTGGGGCTCATTTGAACTAACCAGAGTTTCTGAGCCGAAGGCGAATCAGTTACTGAGGCGATACAATTACCCCAGTATGTCGTTGCAATATTGTGTCCTGGCTTGCTGGCCCGACAGTCTGAACTACAGGTTCGTTGACCATAGCAATCCATGAGGTTCATCTGTTCTCAAATAGTTGGTTCTGGGGTGGTCGTCAGGACCCTCTAACCACCTCATATATGTACGCCGATAAAATGTCTGTGTCCATCGGATTCATGATTACCCAGCAATTTCAGTTTCATACTGTTGAAGTGATAGTCCAGATACTCCCTCCTCCCCACCCCTCCAAAAAAGCACATTAGCGATAAGGAATGATCGCGAAGCGTGAATGAATTACGGTACACTAGAGTTTCTTGTCCATCAGCCAGAATGACCACATTGTCATCGATTAGGTGTGTCGTGAATCCAGTTGTCGGAGCACTCCAATGTGATCAGAGTGCACTGCGGGTGATTCATGTAACCGTCATCAATAGTGCTTCACGTATTTCTCGATACAGAAAGGGGAGAAACAGTTGCGGTTGTCGGTACACTGATTGTACTCATGACTGTGTCTATTTCGGCTGTGTGCCGAGTTCCAGGCTTGGTTTGATTCACCACCTAAGTTGGGCTAGAGTTTTGGGGACCGTGGGAAAACCCAACTGATCGTAGTTTTCCTGTATTGTGTCTTGAACACTGAAATGAACAGACAAGTAGGAGGTGGGGGCGGACAAGGTGAGCGAATCACGCAAATAGTTAACCAAATCAAAACGGTTCACGTCACAAAACTCTCCATTCCAAGTAAAAAAATGTAGATTTATATAAAATTGAAACACAAGTGTAAACAAAACGCTTAACCATCCAGGAATGCAACTGCTGTCAAAAAGGTATCCGTTTTGAATTCTGAAATTCATTTTGGTATCCTGGTACCCGGAAACAGTGTTCTCCTCGACTTCCGCATTGAAATGTCCGAAAACGTAAGAGCGATTTAGATGTGTGGGCCGACAACCTATAGTAGCTCGTTTGGCGGTGTGGTATTCATGAATGTTATGTATAACTACCATGTATTCCCTCTGCTTCTTCTTAAAATCGGTAGGATCATGGCAACTAGACGTACTCAATTTCCGTAGACACGGTCAATTAGCACAAATCACCCTCTATTTGAGGTGGATAAACTTTCATGCTCTGACCAACAATAGGAGGTTTGACTGAACGACAGTCAGAAACCTGGCCAGTGCGTCTTTCTTAAAATTCCTACTTCTCCTGAGTGGATAGCAGCGTTCACCCCAGTAGGCATATGCCGACCGAGCTTTAGTTTGTTGGGTGTTCACTGAGTCATTGAATGAGCAACCGTACGATCGGTGCTCGAGAAAAGTGGCAGGTCATCTTCCGGCCAAATAACTTCCTATTACGTGGTCTGCTTGTGTATCTGGTTTATGTCTTGTCATACCAGTTACTGAAGAACTAACTACTCGGGACTGACTACGCAAGTGATACGGGTCCTCTAAAGGAAGAAATTCCCTAGATTCACTGCTTCTAAACTGAAGCCTATTGTCTGTAACAAATTCATTCGGTAATCCAACTGCTGAAAACGGACTTCTATGCTGCTTCCAACGGCGATGGTCATTTTCACGCACCGGAGCGCTTCAAGCCACTTATTGTAAACACAATTGGCTATTAGCAAGTTTTGTTTGCATGCTCGCGCTCGACGAACTCGGCCAGCTACGTTTACACTTACCTATCGCGACTGGTACCTGGGATACATGATTAACAGCACTGGCTGAGGATCAGGTCTCCACTTTCTATCCGAATGTTGACGTACGGAGAAATATCTGATAGCTACCTCGACGGAGGCATTAAATACAAGCCACTAGTATTATTATTTAATGCGCCTTTTGGCCCGACCCACCTCAAGACATTTTTCGTGTGCGCATGACGGGATGGATCAAGACAAAACTAAGCGGAACAACAGACGGGTCATTTCACATCGTCCATTTGTCGACAACTGGCAGCTCAATGCACCCAATGAAGCATGAGAGAAACTGAACTAGAGGCAGTCTTTTCTCTAGGGAAAGACTCGATCATCTCAGGCGAATCAGCTTTTGGATGCTCTTTCCGAATATTCCTGGTAATCGCCCTATATTAAAGGTCGCCTAGAGCAGAAATAATCGTGACTTCTCTGATTACTTCACTGAGGTCTGATTCTAGCAGTGGTAGGCGTAAGCATTGATTACTCGACTTTTCTAGCCTGGAGTAAACAGTCCTCTAAAGTTATAATTACAGTGTCAGAGGCACATTAAGGTCTGAATGGTCAGCGTGTACATACCTACGAGAGAGCTTCTTTAACACCAACAGAATACTTCCATTCCGCTGAAGACAGGGATCCTGTGTGTGTGTGTGAGAGAGAGAGAGAAACGAAAGGAACCATTTTCTCTTCGCCATCATGAACCTGGTTGAACACGGTCCCAAACCAACATGGGAAGGTTCAAGTGAAATTTTATCATCGTGGATGCGGTGGACATCACGAAAATTCTTCCCCTAACTGCGAACACTTTCTGGGCAGCTTGGGGGACTTTGTGAACAAAATGGTAGAAGTTATTTACTTGACTGAGAGTTGGCGGCAGTGGACAGTGGGCATTGCAGCTTGGTATTATTCAGTTTTAGAACGAACGCCCTTGTAGGATAGAATAAACTTCAGAATCTCGAATTAGCACATTGTAAACTGATATTCATCCAAAATCAAACACAGATCCAAAGCATTCCACCGATTGGAAAAACACGCAGCCTGTCATTGTGACCGTTTGATAAGAAACCGTAAATACAGATACAACTAACATGTGCGGCTAATCAAGCAGATTTGCTCCAGTCAATTTTACACAACTTATGGTTGCAATTGTAGCGATAGCACCTTGCAGAAACAAAGCCAGTTCCGATTTTCGAATTCTTAGTTAGCTAGTGCGGCAGGAAGCCCTACGTACGAACAGTTTAGCGAGCAATTTACCACCAGAATGTCTGACTACTAACTTTTCAGCAAGCAGAAGCTAAAGCGCATGGAAGAGAAAATAGTACGCATTCGGTTTCGCGTGCGTATGCACCGTAATGCAAAGCAGTTCAACACATTCCCACGACCACCACCAACACCACCATCAACGTCACCACCACAACCCATCGCCGTTTCCAGATATTCGTCGATTTATTCAGTTTCGTTCGATGTCACGTGATCCATCGAATTTTCGTCCTTGTGCACTTTGTGTACGCAAATGTACGTGCATGTGGCGAATCTGACACGTCTAGAGCGTGACGCTGAAGGTGAGCGGATCTCGAGAAACTGTCTGAAGTGGTTGAATCGCCCAATGACACGTGTTGGGTTATCGCAACACTGACTAGAACGTGCGTACTGGCAGCCTTGCACGTAGACCATTCGAGTCGGGCAAGTGTAATGGTCTTGCCGAATTTGAATGCAACCGTACCATCAGCTGATTAAAGTCGATTCTTTCTAAGCATCACAGACCATTACCCATACCACGTGTCGAATGCTATTTGGGAAACTCAGTGTTCGTTGTGATCGTGCTGTTTAAATTAGAATCTACTCTAGCCGATACATCATTGAACTAGCCAATTAGCCATTCAGTAAACTAGATTCATTCAAAGAACCACAACAAATATCGATTGGTGAGTCCATAGGCCACACCGTGACTAGCAGGTAATCGACAAATGCATACTATGATCGTGTATGGAAAGAACTCCAACAGAATTAAATACATCGAACACTAGTTCCGACTTATGGTTCTTTTCAAAAACTAGTATTCATGCCTGTTCAATTTAGATGACTGGATACTCAGGGGATAAAGAAACGATGATCAGAGTATTTATTCCGAGTGTGTATGTCTGTGTGACTTGATGAGAAAAAGAGAAAGTCACGAGGTAGTCCCACTGGTGAGTTTGATGGAGTAATAATAATCCCGCGGATCAGTTGGTTTTTTTTATTCGTTATGATCCAACCATTAAGAGACACAGAATAATCGATCACTGAGTGAGTCGTTTATTGAATGGACATGAACGCGAATTACAAGTACGTCTAACAAAATAGGTCGATAAAAGGAAATCGATACAAAATGAGCGATTGTGTATTGGCGAATAACCGGACACTACAAACACTCATTCGTCCTATCAATGTTGTAATGTGAGATTTTTTCGTATGATCATTTTGCATGATCGTAGGCCATGGGACCTTGATGCATGAAACTAAATATTAATTGTGACAGTGAGAATTACGTTAGTCAATTGTACAGCATCTAGTTGGTCCAGACAACGGGAGTCTATGCCACGAGTGGATTATATTCTGATAAGGAACTATCAAAAGATGTGCTCAATCTGCCATGCCTATTTGCCGAATCCATTTGACCATTTTCACTCGACTAACATTCAGCTTACGAGGATCCATTTCTTTGTGAATATGGTTGATGACCTCATCGATCAATGCACCTAACACACACACACACACACACACACACACACACACACACACGCAAGCGCTTCATATGTGCTCCTCACTGTGCACCTTGTGACCGTGAAGGCACTTTTGGGTCAGATAATAACTCTGTTCAGGTCCATGGTTCACTCGGTGTGCATCCCCTATTACACTTTCAGATGGGACAGAAGTTCTGACCTGCATGCGATTCTGAAATGTGTGTTCACGTCGCGGCTAGCCAGTTAGCGTTGTTCCGCAGCCGGAGAGGACGTTCGTATTCTTGCCATGTGGCCCTAGTTTCTCTGTCAGTCCTCTTATCTTCTGTAGAACAGAGTGATCTGTATGTTCCCCTGTGGAAGACACGATCTGAGATTTGCGTTTTTTTCTTATATTCATTGATTTTCATTTCGTAGTAACGCGTTACCATTCTCAACTAATTACATTCCGTGTTCCGGGCTTTGTGCGTCACTCTTTGCTGGCCTGGATACAGTTAGGATTTACCAGTATGATTATGACGATGGTGTATCAGCACCTCCAGCTCGCATGTGAATCGAAAGAAACCAGCTAGACCGAGGTGGTGGCAAAAGCCCACATTGAACAGTCGGGACACCTCAAATAAACGGTATATCAAGCTCCACTTACGGAAGACGTGCATGCATGAATTGGCCTCTAAGAATGGTGCTCGTGGAAAGCTTAGGGAATAGTAACGGATGCTACTGTATAATCGGGAAACTAAATATCCCCTCGGATGTTTAATACGATGGAACATCAGGTGTAAATCTGGAGAGGTTGTCGGTTACCCAATAACAGACGTCCCAGGGAAGCGCTGTACCAATGCTGCGAGGGTAGCAGTAAAACTCAAAATACCTAGGGCATTATGGAGCACCCAATTCATACACTAATTATTTTCTATTCTGAACTGTAGCACATTCTACTTTACAGAAAAACAGTCATCGCGCAATGTTGAAGGTACGGAAAAGCGCCAGCAACATATCACCATAAATATATTGGAACTAACACTAAACCTTGCGATTGCGCGTCATTTGATATTCACTTGTATTACTCACATTCGACCGACAGTACCGTGATAGATCAACTCGTAGAGTAACTGTCCGGTAAGCGGAAGGTTACGAGTTTGATTCCGGCTCCCAAAGTGGACATTTGGATGCGGAAAATGATAGTGGATTTTCCATTATCTACACTAAATATAGCGTCCAGGTTGAACAAAGAAATCCCCGAGGTGCCTGAGGAGTTGTGCTATGTAAATTCCATGGTTTCACTAACTCCTTGGTCATCGACTATATATATATATATATATATATATATATATATATATATATAATCTTTATATATATTGCACCGTCTAAAATGAAGTACGATATTATCGTAACAACAACACTTGCACGATACAAAAACAAGAAACTGTTTCTAACAAAATGAAATGCTCTGATTTTTTTCGCCGTACACTTTTTGATGTTTTTGTCGTTTTCTTTGTCGGAACGATAGTTCTGTGATTACGGGACACGAAAGGTCGGCAGACAAAGAGCACAGCATTCTGTTCGTTGACTTTTATTCCGAGCCGTCCATCAAAATCTCTAACCAGCCACAATCCTCATCACTTGGGCCCTACCACGGAGACGGGAAGGCCCGATTGAAGCCGGAACTGATACTAACTTCTTCATACATTTACGCCAAGTGATGGCCTGACCGCCGTGTCGCTTCTTCCAACCCTACCCAGCACGTGCAAATAGAGCACTGAAAGGCATACGACGGGTAATCATTCGTAAAAGATGGTCGAACCACAGGAGGTGGTGTAGAGCGATCACTTCGTTAAGAGGGCAGCTGTCCGTGCCTAACGGACGATGGCACTCCACATCATTAATCACTCGGTGTTCCCACCGGACTCGAGCGATGCTTCGGAGACATCGGTTGTCGAACGCAGAAGGACTTCGGACATGTTCACCCCGAAGTGGCCAAGTCTCGCAACCTCACAGTAAAACACTACGAGTCGCGGCAAAGTACACCCGTCTCTTAACAGAGAGGTGGATACTAGGGGAATACGAATTGATCTCCTCCCCAAAACCCTCTCCAACTGTTATCAAGAACCCGAGGTGGTCAGAGTTGTCAGCTAACGCAAGCTGATCACCACGAACAGTGATTGCAGATATGGGCTCCCGCCAATCTTGCAAAAACCCTGAACACTTGAAAGGCATAAAGTGCATGCTATATGTGGATACCTCAATGGCCAAGCGGTCTAAAGCGTGTTTTATTGCTTGTACATTATCACTCGCCAAGACAATATCATCGGCAGATTCCAAGTCAAAAACTCTGTTCCCTAGTAGAAGTTCATCTCCACCGTTTAGAAGACCAGATAAGGCATTCTGTAGAATATCCTCTATGTCAAAGTTGAAGAGAAGTCGGGATATAGGGCAAGTTCAGGTTACTCCACTGGAGATGACGAAATGGCGAAAATTGGCCGTGCGTCCTAAACCGATCCGGGGTGTCATGATATAACTCTTTGAGGATTTATACACTCTTCACAGGTACTCAATTTCTCAACAAACAGCTCCGTAGTGCAATCCCATCAGCGGAGTAGAAGGAACTCGATCATAGTTGATTTTTGGAAAGTGTGACGGTGCTCTAGCAGTAGTTGGAGGGTAAAGTTATCATCGATACATCCACGACCGGCACGAAACTCAGCTTGCTCCTCGCGGGTCTGCGCTTCACGCTTTAGGCACTACCTGCGAATTATGACAAACGCAAGCAGCCTCGACGCTACTTTGATGGGACTTACGCCATTAGGGTTGGCGGAATCACTGCTCTAGCCCTTCTTAAAGATGGGGACAATAATCGATTCCCCACACAAGGAGGGAACCCGCTGGGAATTCCAAAATTTTGAGAATAAAATATGAAGTTCTCTAACGAACTGCACTTCACCATCTTTAGAAACGGCTGGGCGAAGACCTTCTGAGCCCGGCCATTTGTGATGTCCTAAGGCTTGGATTTCCTTCAATATCTCCGCCTCGGCAAGCGGATCTGTCGAAACGGACCACTGCACTTGTGCCGGAAAATCCACAAGAGAGGCTGACACTGAGGACCAGCTAAACTGTGTCCGAAATTGCTTTGTCCAGCGTTCGGGACGCCGCGGTTGAGTATGAATTAGTGAACCAGCGGCTTCACAGTTTATTACATCTACACCTGGTGGCTACCTACCGGTGATTCGAATGAGGCAGTACGTTTCATCTCTGATGAACGTAGCTACTAGAGGATTTCGTAGTCCCTACGAAGATTGTCGTTAAGTGCAAGCCTCATTATGAGTCGTGTTCAGTTATACTCGGTTCCAGCCGTGATCGACTGGATTGCGTCGAGAGGGTCCAGCGATTCAGCAGAAATCCAGATCTTACGGTCCGACGAGACAGGCCATAATTTACTAGGCCAACAGAATGCAGAGCATTCTTGGTAAGCGACTAGTGCTGGTTTGTTATCGAGTGTGGCTACATCTACCTTTTCAACTAGCGTTCTTCTGAAGACGGGTTGGCGAGGTGGGTCGGAATGCTTATCGCAATGTAACCGTCGTTGCAGCATGCTTTTGGAGGGCGAATTAAAGCCGATGGACAGCTTAGTGCAAACTGGTGTGTGGTCGAAATCAAACCCGGTGCTGCGGTGCGAGCGACAGTTTTGTATGCAACCTCGCCTTTTGTGGCTTAAAGCGATGTGGCCGGTCTGGGTCCACAGCTAATTCGAAAAGAACGGACACCAAGTGAGGTACCGGCGATTAGAATGTCTCCATTTCGCACTGGGGAAGGACAGGTGATGGTCTGAGCACAGGACCAAAAACAGTTCCCAGATTTCGGAGCGATAGTAATCTGGCCCAACAGGGTCTGCTAAATAGGCCTCATACATCGACAACCGACCAACTCTAGCATTTATATCTCCTGTCAAAATCACAATATCAGCCCATCTCGCCTTACGTAAAAAGACGTGTAGGTTTTGGTAGAAGTTAGCATTGATTGCATCTCGTTCGCAATCGGTGGGTGTATACACCGAAAGGACAAACAGAGAGCATCTATCGAAAAGGCGACTGAATCGTGATTACGAATGCATAAACAATAAATCATACTGGAGACGACAAGAAAAAAATGCAGTTGGTAAACAACATGATACGGGAGTTTCATTAAGCTGACACGAACTCAGGAAAGCAGTTGATCACTGAACGGGAGAGCATAGCGTGACCAAAGGATGCCCGAACTACGACGGGTTAGAAACCATAGGTTATTGGGAAGCAGCGCGAGATAATGAGACCAACAACTGGCAGGGCACTTGCACGGTTGAAGATGGATAACATCGATCCAAATCGTCTTAGAAAGAAGGTAAGAAAATATGTGACACAGTGGGAGTGAATAAACTAATAAGCATACCGGAGTGGGGGCAGGTCGGACACAAGTACAATCCACTGATATACTGTTACATATTGGTATGAGTACGAATAACTGAAAACGAGCTTGTTCGCTACGTTGGTTATTCTCTATGAGTTCTGTGGGATTTTTCAGACACTTTCAAATGAGTTGCACAATCTGAATCAGTACAACATGGATGGAGGTAATGAACTATTCAGAATACTTTGCTGGGTGCCCCATACGGGTCGATAAAGATCCGGATACGAACACTAGCTATCGCCGGGGATACTGGAAGATAGTTAACATCTGACTTATGTGCACAAAAAACTGGTGTCCGCTGTCTCTTTGGTTTACTTCTCAGATTCAAATTATGAATCCGTACATCGAAGCTATCTTTAACCCCTTTTCGGAGTGATAACCGAGGAGACCGAAAAGAGCTGTTTTAGAGTAGAAACCAACCTGGTCCATCAACGGAGCCCGGGTCAAATTGACTAGTTCCAGTTAAGTGATTGGTACCAAAGGCGAGCAAAATGGACGAGAATCTTTTGAGGGAGGAAGGTTGTTATGATACGGCAGACATTTTATGGGACATCGTACGATACCGCTTCCCGGCCACGTACAGCGAGAAGCGTCAGTCAGTCAGAATCAATGTGTACAAGTACCACAAAAGCCTACTGTGATTGGCCAAATAGTGGTCTGTTTTTTTTCAACTTGCCTTGGGCCGTCAGCTCTGCTTCTGTCGATCACCTTTCAGGTGTTTGAGTATGTATAATCGCTCAGATGTCTGAGGTCAACTCTGCCTCAGAATCGTCAGGCGAGGGACCAAATACTACCAAGGATTGATAATGCACCGGGTGTATTTCTTCAGCTTCGGTGTGCGCAATGTTCATGGAGCCAAATGAGTCTTTGAATGATGATTCGCATCTATTGTGTCGCTATCCGATCCGTGTTCACATACCGGTGTGAAATCTGGTCATTCCCAGCTGATGATACCAGGAGGCTGGAGGTGTTCAACCTCTGGTGTCTACACCTGATTCTTCGTAAAAATCAGCAAGAAATTCTATCAAATGACGAAATAAGGAGGCGAAGCTTCAACAATGACCAACTCTCCGTTCTTCTTCAACGGGGCTCCCTGCACTAGTTCGGCCAAATACTTCTTCGACCTGACACGGAACTGTCCAGACAAACATTCTGCCCTGCACCATGCACAGAATAGCGTTGTCGCCTTGGAGATCAACTGTGAACGTGGTTAAGCATCGTTGAGAGAGACATGAAGTTTCTCGGACAACACTCGGTCCATCGTCTCCGACACTGGAAGAAAAACTGGGTCACGATTTGCACTGAGCTTGCATCCAACCGCCGAGGTTGATCGGCGATGATCCGCAGTATCCATGGGGCCCACTTATCCTCTGACAAGAGACAGTCTTGTATAGGTAAAGCAAGTATCTGCAAGCTCGTTCCTTCAATATCATATTTTTGTATAACTGGGTTCTGTAATAAAAATAAACGCGCAGTTGTGTGGCTTTAGATTTCTTGCTATTTCGGCGTACGTAATCCCGGGTTGGAGCGATATTGATGTCCTGTCCGTTCAAGTATTCGGAATATTGCAGTCTTGTGAAGATCTTAAATTACGGGGAAGAAAGTTAGTATGGCTCTCCAAAAGAACTATGCTGGGGGTCTCTGGGTGAGCTATGATTTGCCATTGGCCACACAGGAGTTTTCATTCGGCGACCCTAATTCAAGCCTTTCACTAAATGGTCTGATCCACTAGTAGACCAGTGGGAGGGTATGCTGGCAAACTGTCAATAGACAACCTGGTTCAGTGGTAGGCAGCACTATATTGCCCGTCCGTAATCGAGGGCAAGGTCGGAGTCAGCGAAGTGTAAGAGACAGGATATAAGTCACCATAGCGGACGGCTAAGGAACACCCAGTACTCGGCCGCGGTCTCTTTCCGAATAATCCACAGTGCGTGTGTTGAATAGAAATTAGAAGAAAGTAAAAGCTACGAAGCTGGGGGCGAACTTTTCATTTAAATTTACAATTTTTCACGAATAGTCTCAATTCAATAGGAAGTTTTCAAAAATAACTAATAAATAGATACTTTTGGCCGTAAAAAAGTCCATGATGAGCTGAGAAAGTCCGCCACGCGTGGCATGTTAGCTGTTGAAAAAACATCCACACATTGAAATATATCAGAAATTTGAAGTATCACTGTTTTATCTAACAGACGGATGCTACATTTTAAGGACTTGAACGCGCTGCCTTTCACGTTCGTGAGAACCATGCAACCGGAGTCGGGCAACCAATAACAACCATTTGTGGGTCCCGTTGACCAATATGTGGATCAGCAGACCACCCAAAGGAACAATCGGCGCATCTGCCGCCTATTGACACCAAGAAGGTGCACTTCTCACGCGAACGAACACGGAATTATCAGTTAGAATAGATTTATGATTGACGCAAGCGGTTGTTACATCAGTTCCTGCCATAGAGAGCCCAGTCACCATAATATCCATCCCAGTTGCACCGTGAACTTTAAACGCGGCTATTCTCACCAACCATCAGTTCTGTCATGTTTAACTCCAAGCAATTTCCATATAAACCAATATACACAGCGAGAAACCAAATAACTACGCAGCATCACTCAACAGCTCAATCAATAACTAGTTCAACAGTGTATGGTGCTAAATTGACCTAATGATCAAGTGCACTCATTTGGTAGTGATATCAAAACGGAACTACGAAAAACTAGTAAATCGCTGAGGAGATTTTACCAATACAGACACTAAACTATAGTTCAGCGTGAACGTGTCACAAGCAACCGCTTAATCAAACCGTCTCCGCACCACATGTTGGCTCAGCTTCAACACTCATCTGACATGAACGGGTTGTCTGCAGCGATCTGGAGATGACTGAGTTTGAATGTGTAAATTCATGACCAAAATTACTTTAAATATAACCAATTAGCAATTAGCTCCAAGCAGTTTGCATGTTGTTCGATGCCACAGGGCTGCACGTTGTTTGTCTTTTTGCTGTAAGAAGAACTGATTTCCGCCAATTGAAAAACATACTTTTGACTGCTCTGCTTGCTGACGGTTGAACATTTAGCTCCCTTAGATAGCATCGCGTCCTGTGTCGCTCTAAAACGTAAACGTGAACAACATTGTTTCAGTACAAACCGTCCTTCACCTGTTCCACTGGCTTTTACCTCCTTTTGGCACGCGTCGGAACTTTTAGTTTGTTGCCCGTTCTATAAGTCATTCTCGGGATCTAGTTACTACCTGGCATCCGGAGTACTAAAGGTCTACGAAACGGGACGAAAACCAACCAATCATTTTCTCTGTTTCATAGCCAATCAAATCCACCCGACAAGATGCAGACCGACCAAACGCGTGTGGCTTCCTCCGGATCCCTTTTCAATTTGCACTTTAAATGCACTACTTTTTAGCTTGAGAAACACATTTTCCCATGTTATATGTTGACTCAACCTAGTTTACGCGAGGAGGTTAGAGCGACAGTTGTTGCAAAGTGGATGTCGCGCTCGCATGCCATTTGCGGAAGACAGCACATAGAACGCCCGAGTTACTACAACACTGTCAATGGTGTTACACAAAGGTGAAATGCGATTTTTGTCCTTCTGTTTGTCCACACTCTATGTGCCCTGTGCAAAGATGGACCGTTACTCGAGTTAGCATACTTAATTTACTTTTTCTTTTACGCGACTATCCTGCTCCATGGATATCACGGACCATTGCTGATCACGCGCGGCGGTCGGAGGTGAGCTCCGTACAGATCCTGATCCAGTCCTTTTTCCATTGCCGGGCTCCATAGACCGACCGAAGGCCTAGAAACTCTACGTCTTTCTCTATTTTACTGGTCCACTTTTTGAGCTGCCCACCAAGGCGACAACGCCAACCGGGGCAGAGAATGGGGCAAAGTGTTAGCATACGAAAGCTTGCAATGCTTCACACAAATTCAAGCATGTCGACAGTCGGGAAACCCTTTGACTGAAGCAGCTGTCTGTTTTGATCAACCACAAGGCCTTATTATAAGCTGATTCAGTGATTCGTCACTGCGGAATATAGTCTTTGAGGTTAGAAATTAAAGCACTCTAAATAAAAACTGTCATGAATCTAATAATTACGAGAAGTTGGTAAACTAATTCATCATATGGTAGAAGTGGTTATTTCGACCAGCTTCTACGAGCTGAGAGTACCTCAAGGAAAACAATACCCATACCGAATCGACTTTCCAGATAGATATAAAACATGATCGTAGTTTTATGTGGTCCGCTGGCTTGTACTTCATCACTGGATCGTGGAATCCTTGAAATCGAAAACTGGCCCATTTGAAATGAATATGAAATACAATGACTAGTCGGCAGTAAAAATGATGTTCACTCTGAACAGGAAGTCATTTATTCGAATACTGGTTAGCCCGGGGAAATTCTGTTTCTGCAGTGATAAGACAGTTCGGAAACGGGTCGGATCTCCATTTTGAGCATCTGTCGGTGTTCCCTATTTTCTATTCAGATCACCCAGCTAGGGTCAATGTCTATTATTGAGCACCATTGGGTAAGTCCAGAAGTGGCAGTCAAGCTATGAGCATAGCTAGAAAACTCCGCCACTCAGTGGTTATCGATTGGTAATCATTCTGCTAAGACAGAAAATCAGCAGCGCCAAGAGTAGGGAGATTTTCGGTCGATCAAAAGAGATTGGCAACAAAACTGCATCACATCGGGTTCTCGAGAGCATTCGAATCGGCTCGTGGAAAATTGACATATTTTATTTCATATGTAATGGAAAATCCACTTGCATTCACATCGAAAAGTCGGACGCCGCGAGCCGAATATATTTCATTTCATTGTAAATCCTCTGCAGGCATTAGGTTCACATTGTAGCCATTAAAATAATAAAGTATGAAATTACCTGTGACACAAGGATATAAAAAAAGGATGATGCGTGGGGGGGGGGATTTTGTACGCAGTTCGGTAGTAACCACGTATTTGGTCAACAGTAAACGACCAAAGAACGACACGGGTGAGCTTATGCACAAAAGCGAATCGGAAAATGGTTTTATGGCCAAATGTTGCATGTTTTCTAAACAGAATTAGGGACTGAAATGATATTTTGAAAATTGTTTCGAATTTGAAATGAACTGCCTGGGTTTATCTGAAGTATGAACACTTGTTCACAGGCAGGTGGGCAGCAAACGTTTCGTGGGAATAAAAGTTAGTGCTTTTACGTGCCTTATTAATATTATATTAACTTCCGGCGAAATAATATTTAGTATATTTGGAACGTAAATACCAGGTAAAATCATGAATTATAGATGTACACCGGTAGACCTTTCGAATACTTACGTATTTTATTCTTCATTCAGTTTACTGTCCTCATATGACAGAGAACACGTGTGAATAAATATTTGATAACACAGCGTTGTCGGAAAAGTTGGTAGTGAATCAACTTTTACTTACCACCGGTAAAACTTTTGAAATACTTGTTCGCAGGCTAGCTGTTACATGTTACGAGTGTAAGGTGGGTGGTAAGTTTATGATAACAACAGGTCTGGCTTTGAGAATCCACGGACCTCCAGCAGCCGTAGTACCCTAGCGAGCAGCCTTCCGGTCGAAACATTCCTTCCCAGTTTTTTTCTCCATAGCTGCTACAGACAACCTGTTTCCTGAATTGGTATTGTCAGGCAACCACAAAATCATACTATCCGGACCGATAATAGTCCGTCTGCCGTTCGATAGTAGTTAATGTGCCTGTGTTGTGAGCAGTGCTAATTAAAGTTCCATAAATTGTATGTCTTTCTGCTCTTGGTTGCGGCTGTAGGGGGTAGCACGCGTAACTGCTTTTTGTCAAGACTCAATGGGAATGGAGAAAGTGAGCTGTAAAGTGCTCAAATTGGAGCAACCAATTGAGCTCGTTTATTTGTATTTGGAATTTGTCAAAAACATGCAGGTGGTACAATGCCCGTTACCATCGTGTCCGATGAGTAGCAGGATCAAACGTCCGTGCTTTGATCACGAAATTCGACAGAACGGGCAGTTCGGGGGTCTACCCATATGGTTCTTCGTTTATTCCGTAAACACGATGGCGCATTGCTTCTTTGTGGTTTTCAGTCCCAGTACCTTGTATCCGTTGGTTGAACTAGAAAAGATGCCTGCCCCCCCCCAGCATAACATTTTGGACATAAATGCGGAACGGTTGCGTAAGTTGACCGTTGGTACTTTGGTGACCAATTCAATCGGTGATTTGTAGCTATCTGTACCCACTGGCTTTCACCGAGTAATTCAGAATTCATGGTTCTGAAAATGTACTTCAAGTCTTAAGTGATAAATTGGACGTCACAAACTTCTCCATAAACCTGTTCAAGTGATCATACAAAAAGTACAAGACATCAACGTCATCGAGAGCAAGGTATTTGGTAGCAACGAACCAGGAGGTTGATCGTGACAAGTCGTTCCGGAGGCGGTAGCAGTCAACAGATGGCATCCTACTCCAAGTAAACAAAAAGTTCCGTGGTGACCGGATTTGAACTTCCTAGCGATATCTGCGTTTATATGAGAATATAGAGATATGCATATTTGGCATTCTCCTGTGGGTACCCAGTGAAACACGGAGAAATGATCCCGTTAGTTTATCACGCATTCTTGCTATTTTCTGTTCGTTGTTTATTCTCTTTTGTATCAATATTAGAACAACAATGTACCTCAAGGGGTGCGCAGTAACAGCCAATTAGGTCTCGAATTTGGTTAGACTGGCTTGTTTCCAACGTTTCTTTCCGGAGTTTTGAGGGAAGCTGGCCACGTGATCTGACAAGGTTTCCCCCTCCCTCCATCTCTCTCGTTGTTCTAGTGTTGAAATGAGCAAATTATACTGGTACACCACCAATATACCGTGGTCAGTAGTCACTCTATTACCAGATGCTTGAAAGAAGTCAGATGACAAGTACAATCCAAAAGAAGAGATTCTTTCAATGGTTTTGAATATTGGTATTACTCGTGGCTAAGGTTGATGGTTAGCATAGGTTTGTGTCCGCTGATTTTGGCATTTAGATCGTAAATGGTTCGTCGACAGTTGACGTGACCTCGTCAGTGTGTACGGGACGATGTCATCTGGACTGTCGAATTAACTCGAATACGTGCGTGGTTCGTACCCAAGCCTCTTGGTTAAAGGAAAGTGCTGAATATGAGCTCGTTCTCCTTGAGAACTTTGAGTGATTTCGTCGAGATGGAAAACAATACAAGAAGAGGGAAGACGGTGGTGTGATAACTTGCATCAATTCCGACTGTTCCGGCAAGTTCAAAGTGGTCTCCACTCTCTTGCAATGGAGTCGACTAAGTGGTTGTTAAATGCTATCCTTAATTCTCGTTTTTTTCGATGCACTGTTTGAGGGAATGTGTTATCCCATCGTTGGCGGACATCCAAGTCGCGTCGGCAGTCAGCACTGGTGCGGTATCAAGCCCAAAGCTCGAGAGAACGGAATCTCCAGTGACAAGACAGCCGATCTCCGGAGTGAGTCGATATAGGAGAGATGATTCTTGTCAGCGTCGATTAGGCCTCAAGACGTGGTCGCCCACACCAGTCGAACCAATGCAATATGTGCAACGAGTGGGCGAATGTGAGAGTAATCCATATATTCTCTGTTTTGTGCCGATAAACTAAGATGATTCTGAGATAGAACCAAGTTCCCATTAGATTTAGTGGGACGGGACAAAATACTATGATGAGTAATCTGTGAAACAGAAAGCTACCGTTTCAGCAAGTGACTGCTCTCGTATTGCCGTCAGACCGTAAATTTGTTCACCTTCGGCACACTGGTCACTCGTCAGGACGAAACAGATAAAGTCCTCTTAAAAGATCCCTTTTCAGACTGTTTCTTCGTGGTTTTATTTTAAATTGTCCCTTTTCCCACTAGACTCACGGACGAAAAAACTGAATGTGGTATATGGTTTTTTCTGTCTTGTACTGTAGTCTTAGACGATGGCAGAATGACTACTCCATTGCTGAAATCTCTAAGATGGCGAAAGGAACATGCCGATAAACTGCACCAAGAGGCTTCTGAGAAATACCATTCTATCCTGATCAAACAAGAGATACGACGGTTGAACACATTTGCGCACCAGTTCTTCCGTACCAAAAATGGGAAACTTCATTGGAGCGGAATCCGGTTTCTATGTGGGCAATGGGCTCGGTCAAGAAAATACTGTATAGATGCTTGCAGCCTGAACGTCGTGTTTATTCATCCCTCTATGAGTACTCTACCATCCTTTAACCGTTTTGCCACCTCAGAAATAGAACCACATTGCTCAGATGTTGTAGTGCCCGAATAGCGCGAACTGAAATCAGAAAACAATGGAATTTGCACTGAAATGTGTCGATCTTTTAGCAAACAAATTACGGTATTTATATGGGCAATAAACGTATGGAGAAATACACGGGCAAGCAGCAGCTGAATTGCAAACGCGCTTAACATTCATCATAATTGGGTCGAATGTAAGGCTGTCAGAATCGATGAGCGCATAACCAAAAGTCTGAGGTGAAATGAACCATATTCTCATGATGATGCTGGTTTCGTAAAAATCTACTTTGTACAATCGACCGCATGTCACATTGGATGAACTTTGTTTTGGACTGAACTTACCATTTTAGATGAATCACATAAAATCACTTCGGACTTCAAAATGAAAACACCCACACGGCTTACATTCTCAAATTTGGAGCAAGCCATCTATCCGGAACATTAACAAATCCGCTGATGCCGGTACCATTCCTGATTCCTGGAAACCCGTAACAATAGGACGTATTGCCAAACATTCTACTTTCAACATTTTGTCAAAGCCTATTCGTCCCATCGCCATCACTTCTTCTGCGCACAAGTTGACCGAGAGCGATCCTCTTCTGTTGGTCCAAATGACCCCAGTCCGTTTGCTTACAAACTCAACAAATGCACTATGGATGCAGGTAATTTAGTTTGCCATTTCATTTCAAAGAGTTTGAACCTTTCCGTGAAATCTGTTTACCGTATCTTCCTCGACTATTCCTCCGCTTTTGATTCTGTTCCCCGTTCTCTACTTCTTCAAATGCTGGAGTCTTTTGGGTGTCCCATTTCTTTATTCTTGTGGTTGAAAAACTACTTTTCTAACAGAACTCAACGTACTAAATCTGGTAGAAGTTTATCGAGTCCTTCAACCAAAAAACTCAGGTATTCTTCAAAGTGCCGTTTTCTCCTTTATTTTTTCACCATATATATAAGCGACTTGTCCATTACACCAACAAATTTACCGTGGCCTTCTGATATCCTTCATTGTGTAAAAACCTACCTGCAATGTATTTTCCAATTCGTAGATTAATGCACTTTAGTGCCACATAACCTGTTGTTTTCCTGTTAACCAATACACCCTCCCAGTCCTACTCTACTACTCGCCCGTAATCCTTACTGGTGTCTTGTACTTTTTGTATGATCACTTGAACAGGTTTATGGAGAAGTTTGTGACGTCCAATTTATCACTTAAGACTTGAAGTACATTTTCAGAACCATGAATTCTGAATTACTCGGTGAAAGCCAGTGGGTACAGATAGCTACAAATCCCCGATTGAATTGGTCACCAAAGTACCAACGGTCAACTTACGCAACCGTTCCGCATTTATCTCCAAAATGTTATGCTGGAGGGGGGCAGGCATCTTTTCTAGCTCAATCAACGGATACAAGGTACTGGGACTGAAAACCACAAAGAAGCAATGCGCTATCGTGTTTACGGAATAAACGAAGAACCATATGGGTAGACCCCCGAACTGCCCGTTCTGTCGAATTTCGTGATCAAAGCACGGACGTTTGATCCTGCTACTCATCGGACACGATGGTAACGGGCATTGTACCACCTGCATGTTTTTGACAAATTCCAAATACAAATAAACGAGCTCAATTGGTTGCTTCAATTTGAGCACTTTACAGCTCACTTTCTCCATTCCCATTGAGTCTTGACAAAAAGCAGTTACGCGTGCTACCCCCTACAGCCGCAACCAAGAGCAGAAAGACATACAATTTATGGAACTTTAATTAGCACTGCTCACAACACAGGCACATTAACTACTATCGAACGGCAGACGGACTATTATCGGTCCGGATAGTATGATTTTGTGGTTGCCTGACAATACCAATTCACGAAACAGGTTGTCTGTAGCAGCTATGGAGAAAAAAACTGGGAAGGAATGTTTCGACCGGAAGGCTGCTCGCTAGGGTACTACGGCTGCTGGAGGTCCGTTGACTCTCAAAGCCAGACCTGTTGTTATCATAAACTTACCACCCACCTTACACTCGTAACATGTAACAGCTAGCCTGCGAACAAGTATTTCAAAAGTTTTACCGGTGGTAAGCAAAATTTGATTCACTACCAACTTTTCCGACAACGCTGTGTTATCAAATATTTATTCACGCGTGTTCTCTGTCATATGAGGACAGTAAACTGAATGAAGAATAAAATACGTAAGTATTCGAAAGGTCTACCGGTGTACATCTATAATTCATGATTTTACCTGGTATTTACGTTCCAAATATACTAAATAGTATTTCGCCGGAAGTTAGTATAATATTAATAAGGCACGTAAAAGCACTAACTTTTATTCCCACGAAACGTTTGCTGCCCACCTGCATGTGAACAAGTGTTCATACTTCAGATAAACCCAGGCAGTTCACTTCAAATTCAAAACAATTTTCAAAATATCATTTCAGTCCCTAATTCTGTTTAGAAAACATGCAACATTTGGCCATAAAACCATTTTCCGATTCGCTTTTGTGCATAAGCTCACCCGTGTCGTTCTTTGGTCGTTTACTGATGACCAAATACGTGGTTACTACCGAACTGCGTACAAAATCCCCCTCCCCCCACGCATCATCCTTTTTTTATATCCTTGTGTCACAGTTAATTTCATACTTTATTATTTTAATTGCTACAATGTGAACCTAATGCCTGCAGAGGATTTACAATGAAATAAAATATATTCGGCTCGCGGCGTCCGACTTTTCGATGTGAATGCAAGTGGATTTTCCATTACATATGAAATAAAATATGTCAATTTTCCACGAGCCGATTCGAATGCTCTCGAGAACCCGATGTGATGCAGTTTTGTTGACAATCCCTTTTGGTCGACCGAAAATCTCCCTACTCTTGGCGCTGCTGATTTTCTATCTTAGCAGAATGATTACCAATCGATAACCACTGAGTGGCGGAGTTTTCTAGCTATGCTCATAGCTTGACTGCCACTTCTGGACTTACCCAATGGTGCTCAATAATAGACATTGACCCTAGCTGGGTGATCTGAACAGAAAATAGAAAACACCGACAGATGCTCAAAATGGAGATCCGACCCGTTTCCGAACTGTCTTATCACTGCAGAAACAGAATTTCCCCGGGCTAACCAGTATTCGAATAAATGACTTCCTGTTCAGAGTGAACATCATTTTTACTGCCGACTAGCCATTGTATTTCATATTCATTTCAAATGGGCCAGTTTTCGATTTCAAGGATTCCACGATCCAGTGATGAAGTACAAGCCAGCGGACCACATAAAACTACGATCATGTTTTATATCTATCTGGAAAGTCGATTCGGTATGGGTATTGTTTTCCTTGAGGTACTCTCAGCTCGTAGAAGCTGGTCGAAATAACCACTTCTACCATATGATGAATTAGTTTACCAACTTCTCGTAATTATTAGATTCATGACAGTTTTTATTTAGAGTGCTCTAATTTCTAACCCCAAAGACTGTATTCTGCAGTGACAAATCACTGAATCAGCTTATAATAAGGTCTTGCGGTTGATCAAAACAGACAACTGCTTCAGTCACAGGGTTTCCCGACTGTCGACATGCTTGAATTTGTGTGAAGCATTGCAAGCTTTCGTATGCTAACACTTTGCCCCATTCTCCGCCCCGGTTGGCGTTGTCGCCTTGGTCAGCAACTCAGAACGTGGACCAGTAAAATAGAGAAAGACGTAGAGTTTTTAGGCCTTCGGTCGGTCTATGGAGCCCGGCAATGGGAAAAGGGCTGGATCAGGATCTGCACCGAGCTCACCTCCGACCGTCGCGCATGGTCAGCAATGGTCCGTGATATCCACGGAGCAGGATAGTCGCGTAAAAGAAAAACTAAATTAAGTATGCTAACTCGAGTAACGGTCCATCTGTGCACAGGGCATATAGAGTGTGGACAAACAGAAGGACATTTCACCTTTGTGTAACACCATTGACAGTGTTGTAGTAACTCGGACGTTCTATGTGCTGTCTTCCGCAAACGGCGTGCGAGCGCGACATCCACTTTGCAACAACTGTCGCTCTAACCTCCTCGCGTAAACTAGGTTGAGTCAACATATAACATGGGAAAATGTGTTTCTCAAGCTAAAAAGTAGTACACCTAAAGTGCAAATTGAAAAGGTATCCGGAGGAAGCCACACGCGTTTGGTCGGTCTGCATCTTGTCGGGTGGATTTGATTGGTTAGGAAACAGAGAAAATGATTGGTTGGTTTTCGTCCCGTTTCGTAGACCTTTAGTACTCCGGATGTCAGGCGGTAACTAGATCCCGAGAATGACTTATAGAACGGGCAACAAACTAAGAGCTCCGACGCGTGCCAAATGGAGGTAAAAGCCAGTGGAACAGGTGAAGGACGGTTTGTACTGAAACAATGTTGTTCACGTTTACGTTTTAGAGCGACACAGGACGCGACCCACTGCTGCTCGACCCACTTCCACACCTTGGACGACTGAATCAGAAACTATGGCTTTTCTTGTGACAGAAAATTCGGAATAAATTGGAAATAGCACTGCAAGCATCCCGAGACTGATCATTAGGTTACTCCGTGCCCAAACGTGGCCCGAAACGATGCGGATCCGGCTCATTCCCGTCCAAAATAACCGTGATACCTAGGAAATTGAATTCGGTGACACCGAACTTGCCCTTTTTAGTTTTAATAGATGCATTTCGTCCCTCGAACCCTTTCAGCGGTTGATCTAATCGGTGATCATGATCTTGCTTTGCAGATCCAAAACATATCGAAAGTGTCCCCCATTTCCAGAGCTGACCCGGTCAAATACTTGGGCGTTACAATCAGCGCCAGTTTACAATGGTCTCCTCATATTCTTGATTGTGTTATAAAACTACCTAGACTGTCTCCCCAGATTCGTAAGCTGAGGCAGTTTGGTGCCACACAATCTGTCAGTTTTCTTTTTTTGCTTTTTATTGTATTCTCCCACTCCTATACTACCGCTCTTTCGTAATCTTTCCTGGCCTACTCAAGAAAGATTTTATTACACACACCACACCGCTGCTTAGCCGTCATCAGTCGTGTTTATTTGATTTCCATGGACCCTTTGGTTTACAAAGTTTGCGATTTGCATATTATAACCTGTGAAAAATTCTACAAGAAGATTATTGTGGACCCCATCCATCCCCTGCACCATTGTATCGATCAACCGATCACCCCTATCCAATAAATGGGGCGCACACTCCCTCGGCTTCTACGATCACTTTCGTCGGGAAGGTCAACGAGAAAGGACTGTGGAGTGCCAACCGCGTGTATCCTCACTAGGCCTGAGTACAGAGATCGCACGCTGGCTTGTGCCGAGGATGTGTGCCCAAAGTGCCACTAGTGGTTGCCGCGTGCACGAAACGCAGTCAAACAAGTGATAGATAGGATGCGATCGACTGATCACCATATCATGGCTTATCACACGTTCCGCATTTACGCTTACCCCTTCCAGCATAAATGTCTATCGCAACTCTGGAGTGCCCTGCTTAGCACGCGTTCTGGTCGACAGGATGAAAGTCACAGAGGATCTTTACATGAACCTCGGTGGCTGAATCTATTTTATTTCCACAGTATTTATTGCTGTGTTTATTTCAAAGTGACAATGACCAGTTTTCTTCCATCTGGCTGAAAGACGAGTTTGTTAACTTGCTGAAGTCTTCAATGCAATACAGTTTGTTAACGTGCATCACTCCGGTCGATTTTCAAAAAATATTTATTGGCGACCATGCATTTCATGAAGTCCTCCGACTCCACTGTAGTTACCTTGAATTCAGGGTCAGTCGGTAATCATCACGAATTCCTAGTGTCATTTCGTCGTCCTTTGTCACCACCGCAATCGGAGTCGCTCATGTGGATGAATTCACTCGTGTGTGACACCGTTTTCTTCTTACTTCGTAGGCTCCTTCAGGACACCCTCTCGCTGGCCGTACGGCAATGCCATCCGTTTTCGAAATACCGGATCACCGTCAGCCACCATACCACCTTTGTCACTAGAGCATTAGAAGATCAATTATGGGAGAATAACGTGATCTGCGGGAACTTCGGATGTAGGTTGAAGTATTACTGACCGATCCAACGCACTCAGCGGCTCCGAATCCATGAATACAATCAACGGCCATCTGCCGTCACGGAGAAAGCTGTCTGGTTCTCTTCAAGTTCTTGTGTATGCAGCAACTAAGCGTGAACTGCTCAGTTCAGTCCTGAATTTCACACACACCATCATACAGTCCAGTTGTTCAATACGGAGCAATTTCATGACGCGAAGCCAATGGTACCATTCGTAATAATTGAACGCACTAAAATTCTTCCAAACGGGAACCACGCAAACTGAAGTAGCAAGAAGGTCTGGGCTGCTGAACTGTGTTGTGCAGCCAATTCGTGTCATTGGCTTCCGCATATGGTTCATTCTTGTCCCGTTCGCCTTGCAGTCGCACATGTGATGCCTGCCTGCACAATTCTCTGTTTTGTGTAACTCTACAAATCACATGCGGCTAACTCCGTGAGAGACTGATACTGATTGATTACTTTCGTCCACTTGACACTTCCTCGCGCCTGCGCTTACTGTACGCCGTACCTGAATACACATTCGTTCGTATGCGCGCGCTTTCGTCCTCATACTAAATACAAAAAAATGCGATAATTTCACAGTAGAATTAATTTGTTTAAAAATGCTTTATCCAAGGCACTAACTGATGAATCACAGGTTAACCAGTCGCAGCGTGCTTTCGCATTATCTTTTCACAGTGATTATGATTGTCCAAGTCTTCTCGCTATGTGCTAGCGCGAAGCCGTAATGTAGAGTACCCTGTGAAGTGCCTACCGAATCGCCACCGTGTCCCCCACACTAGGCAACGGCTTGTTGATCGACTGATTTTATTTTCGGCCGTTACCAAACTGCAACTGTATTGCCTACGAGGTATGCTTACTTGGTTATCCTGGCGTACATGTGGATGACCGTTTTCGTGTATTCGGACACCTGGGATTCGGAGTTCGTTTTCTACCGACTGCTGAATCACTGACTGACAGTCCGGTACAAGCTGTGTGGGGCTTTGCAATACTAGTAATCCTCACACAGTCAGGATCTAGTGAAATGACCGCAACCTAGGACCACGTACCTCAAAGTGATGAGACGACCACGGTTGTGGAATTATGCGTTAGATTTGCATAAAGTGATTACTTGACTATTACGGAATTCATTTGTATGTACAGGTATGCTCAAAAGTGCTAGGTAGTGAATTAATAGTTTAACGATCATATATGGTCATGCTGCTTCTGACTGGTAGAGGCTTCTTACTATTCGCAGTCGCACGGTTGTACCGTACGGTATGGCGTGAACTGTACATTAAATGATCGCATCAGTTTGTGAACTTATAATGTTCAGGTAAGTATTCAGCCTACACGATGAACCCGAATATAATCCACTAAAACTTCACTCCAGTAATGAATGTTTACGAAACTGATGAAAATCCGCAAGGCGAGAGTAAGCTCTTTGGAAAAAATTTCATCCCCTCCCTGAAGGTTGAACAGATACTGTGGCCTCAGCACCTAGTAACCAAATAAAACGTGTGTCCATGACTCTTCCTCTAGGTCATGTCACGCTTGCGAGACTTCTTGAGTAATCCAAACAAATGTTATCAGACTCGGTTTAAAAGTGAGTGGCTGACGCAAAAATACACTTTCAGTTTTCGAGATAGTTACTAATTCTAACAAAAGACCCTCGCCTGAATAGTGATTCACTCTTGTCATTTAATTTAGGAAAAGGACTTCTTGATACACTTGCCCAAGGCGACCACACGTGTAGCATACGTGAATCAAGTACTGCAGCCAATACAACGCGGCACTCAATTTGGTAGTTCAAACCGCAAAAATCTTGTATTCCATTTCCGTCAAGACTTGTCATTTTTCACCATTGACACGTGACGGTTGGTGGTTTTGTATACGTGTGGCGCGATGTGGTTTAGTTTAGTCTATTGATTTTTCCTATTTCGGTCCGAGCATGACTCATGACTTACCTCGAATGTTGCGTGTAACCGCGGTTAAGTGAGCCAATTGAGTCGATAAGTCCGGGCTGCGATGATTGCTCATGAAAATGAACCATTTGAAAGGGACCGTTTCGACGCGATGTACTGGATATTTAGGCCTTCTGGATTTAGATCAAACAAATCTGAATCGTAACATAGGATCTCATAATCCCGAGTGTAAGTGTGATCGCTTGTTGGAAGCTGATCCCATTCTGTTCAAGTTTTCTGGCTAGCAAGCGATGGACACTGTAACGTTTTTATGATCCCTGAATCTGAACTTCCTCGGTGGTCAGGGAGAGCATAGCTGAATGCTACCGAGCGCGTCTCCGGGTTACGAACAGGAGGACGGACACTCCCGCGATTAACCGCGAATAAATGAACAACACCTCATCCTAGGCGACTGCGGATGATCAGCAGTGTGGTTAGAGAGCGTGGTGATTTTTCTTTACCTGGCACCACACACCTTCCTAGAAAACCATGTCAACCCGTAGACATGAGATTCTTCTTATTGCTAGAAACCCAAACGACCGCACTGATACTTTCACCCAAACAACCAAAAATGTTTTGGAAAAATATGATCATAGAGATCGGTGTAGCAATGGTGAACGTCTCATCAGCATTGCAGACTACAACAGCTTAACCGATACCAACATCCCACGAAACACTTGCTGACGTGCCACTCTAAACAATGCACGAGATCGACTACATCCTCATACGATCACGCTGGTCATCTTCCACTGAAGATCATCAGTTTTACTGAGACATATAGATTGATAACAAGAATGGCACCGACAACACTCTCGTTCATGGAAGCTGCAAGATACACCAAGTTAACAGCTGCAAAAAACGGTGCACCGAAGCGGATTAACAAGGAAGCTTTCATATTACGATGAAAGCGTCGAGCGGTCTCGGACGATATTGCCTCCAATCTAGCCACCACATTCATAGGTGGAAAAGGGTTACCAGTAGAAAATCAATGGACTTCATTGAAGAAATCTATTCAAAATACCGTTTAAATCGAACTACGGTGTACGTGATGACGACAGATCAGGATCTGGATCTCAGAGGAGACTCTCAAGTTATCCGCAGAGGCTACAGATGCTCGTCTAAATGACCACCCGGACTTCCGTGACATCCGATGGAAAGCCATGCGCTCCGCCTAAAGTGATCGCAACAACTACTGGACGGAAGTTACGAAACCATGGAGACTGCAGCTAACCGTGCTGACTTCTCAAAGCTCGTTTGCCCAATCCATACTACACTACGTAAGCGACAGTCGGCAGAATCAGTCCTTTGCGACAATGCCGGAATGTTCATTATTGAGTGGGCTAAAAACATACAACGATGGACCGAACCTTTCTATTTTTAACTGGAATGTCTCACGACAAGCATTGTGAACCAAATCCTAGGAATCCAGATTGAACGCTACGACGTTGACAGCAATCTACCAAACCGAGAAGATATCATCGGTATAATACGCCAACTGGAGAACCGGATAGCCCCCGGAGAAGACGGTATCGCACCGCAGATATAAAATGCCTTTTGCACGGCTTAAGCCACTACACCCAATGTTTTGCTCAATCGGGGAAAAGAACAAGTCCAACGGATTGGGGGACTTCAGTGTTACTCCATCTTCAAAAAGGTGATAGAACTGTACGCGTGAACTACCGTGCATCAGTTTGATCGACGTTGTCGCCCAAATATTCTCCGTGCTTTTGTTTAATCACTTCTCTGCGATGCAGCACTCGTGCACATGTCCCAATCAAGGAGGCTTCCGCCGCAATAGGGAACGCAAAGTATTATGAATCAAAAGTACGTCGGCGCTGCCAATGGGTCCCCGCAACTGAGTTTAGCCTTACGGTGTGTACAACAGCTCCTACCGTATGCGACATGTTTGTAAAAGTGAAAGACGAGACCAGTGTCATGGAAGACCGATCATCATTTTCAAGATCGAGAGGAATCGGATAGAAATCATATCATCCGGAGTGACGGGATATTTAGCCATGAGAAATAGTTCAATTTTGACGGTTCTGGTACAGCCGTGTACTGCCAGGACTACTTTAGGAAGAGCCAACTGAACTTTAGTCGTCGAGCCTTCAATGATGGATCTGTGATGCTCTCAGTGCGGTTCTCCAAGGTGGAAAATCTCAGCCAGCAGTGCCGGAAGTGAAGCAGATAGCTGACTTCTACATAAGAACATTGAACAATTTCCGTGGATGTGCTTTTGGTCACACAAAATACAGGAAATCAGTCACACAATTCTTGCACCTATAAACTTATACATTTTGATATCTGAAAGGATATATAGCTATCGCTCACATGTTAAACGGATTTGCAGTCTACCACTATTATGGCTCGGTGAGTTTTTACCTGTCTGCGGTAAGTGTGATTGAATTTCGGATGCATTTGCGTTATTGTGACCTCAAGGCAGTTCCTTCTTTCCATTGTTATCCCCAGAGTCAGTCTGTAACCGTGACGTGATTTCACCTGGTTCTTCCACATCGCCCAGCTTGAACGTGAAATTCTGCCGAGAGGCCTGCCTCCGTTTAGTGGTTTTGTTATCAATCGCTTCTCGGTCATCTAGTGCAGTCACTGGATAATTACTGAAGCTTCTAGCTCCGTTCACGACAAGGTTGGGGCCACGCGCGACACTGTGGCTGCACGTTTTGGTGCGATACGCAGTCGACGAATGCACGGTGAGGCCATCGACGCGAAATGGGTTGGTGTGATTGATCCGCTCGGGCTACAAACCAATCAGGAGGATGTCTCAAACAGTTAGTCAGGTGGCAGTTCCAAAATAGAATTGAAATAGCCTTTTCCTCGTATGAACTTGAGAAGAGAACAAACCGGTGTGGTGTTGCACAGTTTATATTCTAAATAGTTTAGCTGTATCCTTTCAAGGACATGCCACCGTCAAAGTATAATGCAAAAAATAATTTACAATTGCGTTTGTGCTGTCCATGCAGTTAGGAATGTTCGTATCATTATCACGGCAAAACAAGAGCGACAAATAAATCTTTCTGCACACACAGTTCAGGTTTCCATCATTCGATGGCCAGTGCTTCTGCACACTGGATAAGTCGGATGTTTTGGGGTAGGCGAACGCTTTTGATTGCCGTGGCCACGTTTACTTGATGTGCAGTCTCCAGAACGTGGCGAGCAATAGATGATGCCAGCCGAATTAATGTGTGAAATGGCACAGTATCCCTAGTCGCTGTTTCTTTCGATAATTTCGTAAACCTCGGAATAAGTCCACTGTTTCCCAAGAACAGCTTTGGTACACAATGTCCGCTGAGCGACTCCACGGACCATGGTTTGTCAGCACAGTATAGTAATATTCTACGGATGAATAGATATCGTACGGTATTAAGAAGACAAATATCAAGAAAAAAATATACTGGAAAACCCACACGTGGTTTCAGTCCGTCTGCGTCTTATTGGGCTGATTCGATTGGTCAGGAGACAGCCGAAACGAGTTGCTGATTTTCGTCGAATTTCGTGGACTGATCACTCATACTAAAAGTGCGTTTGACCTGAGCCAACATGTGTTGTAGAGGTGTATTGATTGGGCAGCGTAGTGGGACACGTTAACGCTGAACTATAGAGCAGCGTCTTTGTTTCGGGGAAGTTCTCATGACACCTTGGTGTTCAAGTAGAAGGTAACTACATCTCTGACTTCAAGTCTATGGGGTCCTCATCTCTTCAATCATTGATCATGGCGCTTGAAACCTGGCTGTCAAAAGCTGCCCCTTCAAGTAATATACACATTGCAATGAATTGCTCGACAGGTATGTCAAATGGTGCAGAGACTACAAGAAATCTTCGATTCTTGGCCAAGTACTGATTCCCAGATATGTGATTTCAACTCCAACAGAACTGACGATTGAAGGACATTGAAGGATATGACAGCGAACCGTGAACATTAGTGATCGTGTTGTCACTTTCTGTCCAGTCAGAATGATTGATGAATATACGTTTTGTACAGTTGGACTGTGTATTCCGGGTGTTGGCTGCTAGAGCGTTGTTTCTTTTTCCCACTCCTGTAGGTCCACTCGCTGTCCATCTTGTATATTCATTCTTTCTACTTCCCCGTGCAACATAGTGAAAAAGGCAGTGGTCAGTGGGGTTCTCTGCGGTTTAACGCTGTATGATGATGATGAGGAGGAGGAGTCTAAGCTGGATACGCTGTAACAGAAAACTACCTGAACTGGTACCCAATACTAGATTTCTGACCTCAGAATTGCTCATTCGGTCATTCCACCCAATCTTAGTTATGTTACGCAAACATCAGGGGTCGAAAGCCCTAAGACGACGAACATTTCCTGCATACAGACTGCATGTCTCACAACGGCACAGTACACATGACCTTTCAACTTCAGTGAGATATAAGGTCGCCGCCACAGCTGCTTCACTCCAGCCTTGGAAATGTGCGTAATCACATCTACCAACGTGCTTACTATGCATCGTCACGCTGCTGCCGAGGTAAATGAAGCGATAGACAATTGTTATTACCTCTCCATCGAGCATCAAGCTCGGAACCGTTGACGGTCAGTCTTAAAACATTATTTTACAACCTGAAGATTCGAAGCGCATGCCGAATAAAGCTACGTCACTTGCGAGTCCATTTAGTGCACGCTTCGCACTTTCCGTGCACCAGAACAAACAGACAAGGTAGTCCGCGTTACCTAGGTCACAAAGCTTTTCACAATTTCCTAGTTCGACGCCCACATCCTGAAGATTTCGCTAGGCATTCTCCATTATCTCGTTCATAACAAAGGTAAACAGGAATGGAGAAATGAGACATCGTTGCCGAACACCACTGGTCGTCTCGAATAGACTGGATAGTTCACTGTGAACACTTATGCGGCCAGGAGTATGCGAATACAATGACCTTAGTAGATTCACGAACTTCTGTGGCATACGTTTTTGGTGAAGAGCACTGAATAGCGCTGTTCGGTCAAGTGGGGGAAAACCATTATTATCGGTCGACGGTTCGTGTGACGCGTTTCAAGTAATTGACGAAGAGTAAAAATCTGGTCGATGCATCCTCGACCTGGGCAGAATCCGGCCTGTTGTTCGTGGGCGTTCATCTCGCGAGCCGGTGTAAGACGGCGCAGCAAAATCGAGGCTAGTACTTTGGTGACTATCGGAATTAAGTTAGTCCCAAGATGATTACTACAGTCACTGCGTAGTCCCTTCCTGAAGATGGGTACAAACAAGGACTCCCCGCATGATAACGAAATACACCCTTCGTTCCAAATGTTATAGAGCAAGATGGGAAGTGATTGTATCACGGTATCTGCATCCAGTTTGAAAAAAACCGAGGTTCGTCAGGACTGGCCACTTTCCCACGCTTCAGTAATCGAATGCATGACTACTTTCACCTCCAATGGAAGCTCAAGTGATACTCCCCGAGAAATCGTAATTGTTGATATAGGAGTAACTACACTAGCGCGCGGCCACCTAAACTGTTCCTTGAAGTATTGGGCCCAACGGTCAGGTCTTTGTTGTTTGCCATGAATAGACTCTACATTTCTATCTCATTTCGTTTCAATGACCTGGGTGCGCCATCCACCGGTGTCGTGAATGAGTTTGAACAGTCTTTGACTGTTACTTGGAACAGCTGCTATTTCCATTTCTTCGGCTACCTTGACCCACCAATGTTTGTGACCCTTCTTAGGGCTTTTCGTTACTTGCCTCTGTAAATATCTTCGTACCTTATTCATCTCCCTACAGATGGAGAGCTGACAGTTTTGCTCCATTAGACTTAGCGAATCTTGAGAGATGCAGTGTCTCTGGTGGATATTGGATCTACGCCCGCAGGCGAAACTTGCTGCCACGTGCATCGCCCGTTTGATATGGGCCCAGTGGCCGTCTGCATGACTGTCCGTCATAGTTCCTAGCTCATGTGATTGCTTCTGTTTATTACCGGTGCGAACTTCTGGTTCACACAAACGTTATACGGCTACCCGGGTTTGCAGTTTGTGTCGATGACCATGGGGTTGGAGTAATAATCGCATTGAATCTAATGCATGATCCGACTCCACTTACGTACATCACTATTATCTACAGTTCTGGATAGAATCGTACCACCGGTAGCTTACTGCGATATGATCAACCTGACTCACAGTACCTGTGAAGCTAGAGTGCCTTGTCGCTGTGCTACGTGAGCTGTGTCGGGAATTCGTACAAGACGGGAATAACATATTGTTTGCACAGAACTGGATAATTCTATTTTCATTATCCGTACACTGACCGGGTAAGGCCTAACGCCCATCTAAACAAGCTTCTGACGCACTAAGTTTGCCAACTTGTGCATTGAAATCACCAGTTAGCACTACAATGTCAGAGATTTCGCTTCTGCAAACGAGAATGGTGAGTTCATCATAGAGCTGCAGTCTGTTGGAACGTGCCGAGATTAAAAACAAGCTGTACTAAAAGCAGTTATCCTTTCGGGTACCAGTTGACCCTTGGAGTCTTTCAGTACACAAACGACTATTGACCAGGATCCAGCATAAAAAGGACGCTCTAGCCTTATCAGTCAAGACGATTCCTACACCACGCTGACCCACAGACCCAGCTGGTTCGTCTCCTGAAGTACGTAGGAAATACTTGAATGGGATAACAGGAGCAATTAGTTGAATCACACTGCTTGAATCCTGGATACGCGTTTCACAGACGTAGCTGAAATCAATCGCCGGGGGGTCCATTGTGAGCGCTAAGCACGCCTACTGACTGGCCGGCGTGAGTGTACGCACGTTAAAGTAGCCGAGATTCATGTTGATGGGGCTTGGGGGAAAACCCGTCCGCACTTCTGAGCTGGAGTATCGTAGTTGTGCAAGAATCTGTCATTTCTCTGTATCTGTCCTCAACTCACGTTAGGGCTTTAACTGTTCCCCACCGAAACAGTCTTCTGTATAGTGATGACCTAAATTTAGTACAAGTTGTTTCGGCCGTCTAATTTCGCTGTATTTCTGGATAATCTTCCACATATCCACAAATGTGTTAACTGTTTTGGTCTCCTCCCAGATCATGCCAAATTTTACCAATGCATTTTATCCACAGCTTGCTCTCAATTCCTGGAGAGTATTGCAGTCCTCAATACCGATTGACATGTTAGAATAAACGAAGCGAAACAACCCGGCATGACGAACGCTGTCAGATATCTTGCTGACCACGGTAAGTACAAAGCATTACCGGAAAGTTGAACAGTTGGTCTTTTTATACCCAAGAGTTAAGACACTGTCGTACTTCAGAATATTCGGCGAAAAGTGTGTATTTCGCACGAAATTATACTGTCCCTTTTTAATATACACGAAAAAGGAAGGGTGTTAGGTTGTCCCGACGGCCATCTTGGAATCAACGAGTTGAGAACAGATGGGTCTGATGGTTTGACATCGACAACAGACACGCAGTCAAAATAATTCAGCTAGCAAGTCAAGGCTTGTTTACACATTCGTGCAAGCAGCTGGTCGAATCGCTTCCCATACTAGTGTGCTTTAGTAACTGAGCCAGTTAGTTACTCTGTCAGTTCAACAAATCCTGCAGCCTATTCGACCGTGCTATAGATAAATTACGTTTGAATTTCATATAGACTTCTGACTCAGCTTGCAGTCATGTTCTGTTTCCACCTGACTAGGGGATTGCAATGTCAGCCTGAGCTTAAGCCGTACGATACAAGTTCACCGACTTAGAAGACGAGTTTCTAGATCACTCAGACAATGTAGGGATCAGCGAAACCGTCTTGCCATCAAACCACAATGGAAACGTGCACACGATGAAATAATGTATTCCCTGAAGTGGTCAGAGTAATAATCCAGACTTTTAAACGCCTGCTATTGACAACATGGCTATCTCACGATTGAGTAAGGAAGACGAAAAGCACTGTTCATTTTGGCAGTTGTATTGTCGATCGCGTAGAACTGACTGTTCTGTATTGTCCATCAATTTTCCCGGCACTGTTTTCTACCCCATCCACCACATAGTCAAGGAGGGCTTTCCGGAAAATGCATTTGAACGACCAGATAACTCCTTTCTGCATAGGATGAATGACCGATGTGCAATTCGAATGTAGAGATACAACCTTCGCTTTAAACAATGGAGCACTTGCTCGATGAGACGGTGTGTTATCCACAGCAGGACTGGGGTGGCTCTACGCCAAACCTCGTGTTAGCGTGGAAAGTTCTTATCATCTTCGTACAGCGTTAATTGGTAGAAAGATCCCCACTGACCACTGCCTTTTTCACTATGTTGCACGGGGAAGTAGAAAGAATGAATATACAAGATGGACAGCGAGTGGACCTACAGGAGTGGGAAAAAGAAACAACGCTCTAGCAGCCAACACCCGGAATACACAGTCCAACTGTACAAAACGTATATTCATCAATCATTCTGACTGGACAGAAAGTGACAACACGATCACTAATGTTCACGGTTCGCTGTCATATCCTTCAATGTCTCGAGCCAACTGGTAGATGGGTCTTTTGAACCTCAACCAAAGAAACTTGAGGCACCTACTTTTCCCAAGTTTGCTATACATTTTCTCATTCCTCGTTGTCACGTCATCTGTTGACTTCCACGTGGTTTCTTCCATTCCCGAGGGGGAACGGAGAATAGGGCACGATAGGGTAGACGTGTGTTTGACATACGTAACACTTGCCCCAACCAACGAAGTCTACTAAGCCTGATATGCTGTGATAGAATATTCTCTGAACATATTTTATTATTTGTTATTTGCTTTCGCGTGAGTGCAGTGAGAGGGGTACATCCCATTCGCACGAAGTCCCACTGAACTTTTATGGTGTTACGGAATTTGAAGACGGTCACTTAACCAGAAGGCATCGACCTGGTGGACCCCGAGGATAACTAAAGACAGTGTTATTGCCGGAGACTGAATCGTAATGTACATTTCTTCTCTTACTGTAGTCGCATTTGTAGTGTGCCACTTTTCGTGGATAATTTTCGATTTTGGTCGAATTGTCTTCTTCTCGCTGAGCGTTAAAATAGATAACCAGCTGCCAGACCCCGAGGCTTGAAATGGATAACCACGTAAGGCCACGATAGGTCAGCTGTGGTAACTAGCCGGACGACAGTGGATTACTCTGTATCACCAAAGTAATCTCCCAGCATCGCCGAGTCAAGGGCAGAAATAACAAGTATAAATTGAAAAACGGCCGAAGACGATTTTCTATGCAGCAAATCTAATCCAACGGTCATAGTTTACTACCTCTAGTTCACTACCTGTTTCTTGAGAAAATAATACGACACGGTTGTCTCAATACTGTAAATGATAATGGGAATAACTCTACTTGACGGCCCACAATATATTGGGTAGTTTGTAATCAGGGAAAGCATGCCGCTAGTCACACATACAGGCGCTATGTATTTATACCGACAGCACATCAAGCCCAAGTTTAGTATCCGCCATTGCCTGCCAGCGTTCTTTTTTGACAGCCCCCATGTTGTACTATATCGACCGTCGGAAGCATTGTACTGTTTTTGTATGATATATTCACGTCAAACAGATCCTGAACAAATATTTTAGTGAAGTAATCTAGTCGGTTAATTCGTTTCTTCAGGTTGAAGTGGAATGATTTACCGAACGGCATCGGGGCTCCATTCATTGTTGCAAATCATGTAGAAACCGTATAGTGATTTCATCTTTGCTGTTGATAATTGCCAATACTCACGTTTTGTTTGGTCGACTGTTCTTTGGACGCCAACTTACACGCACAAACCGCAGGTCGTCCGACCAACCCTGCACTCAGAAGCACCAGACTCGAGTTTCGCTCTTTTTAGAGCTCATCAGTGGTGCATATCCTTCGTCGCATCTAGCGTTTGAACCCGGATCTTTTCACCTCGAAGGCGTGTGTGTTACCACTGCGCCACTACGCTCCTGTCCTAGCTGTTCCGAATCACCGAGTTAAGTTTGTTTAGATGTCGCCCTGTTGATTATGTTAAAGCTGAGAGCATAGAACGTGTCTACCCTTCTTTGGTTTGCTTCTTCGGTTTTATCTTATCATTGTACGGCATGATATATTGAAACACTATTGAAGGCTCTCTTGCTTATCATTGATGCAAACGTTGTAGAAGGGACATGAAAAAATGTATGGAGAGGGAAGCACAAATAAATTTTGTAACGTTTCTTAGCTGATACCAAAAAAATAAATTCGTTTTCGAACCTAGAGCTTGTGTTGTGCTTTCTCTTAAATAGGTATTTTTGGTCAGGCCTGCTACCAGAATGATAGCCGCTCTTCCAGATCCGGCATCGGGTTTCCAGCAAATTTTCACTAGCTTTTTACACCTTCGCGGTTAGAATTGATAACTTTTCCAGCCACAGGAAGGGGCTTACAGTCAGGTGCTTGAAAAGAGCCACATCCTGATTCCGTCGTTAAGGTCTGTTGAAAGGTGGGGCATGCAACAATGGATACTGTAAGTTTTCGGATCTCATAAAAGTGCGCAGTGACTGTGAGTTGTATTAAGGTCACTGGTCAGAGTAGTGTTTACCCAGAATATGGTCCCGTGGTCATGAGAGGCCACTTAAGGGGTGATTTCGTTTTTTACGAGAATACGACGAACGAATTCGGTCACGGGGTTTGAAGCGGACTGTCACGGCCATCATTTTCGATCGATAACCAGATGCACTCCCTCAGTAGCGTGACTTTTACTCAAGACTGAGTTTTAACTAAAATGCGTTTCAACAGAATTGCAAACAGACTGATACCAAAAAGTGAGCCGAGTGCATTCAGACAGCAACAAATAGGAAATGTGCAAAAGCGAAGTTCTTTTTTTTAAATAAACTTGCGCATGTGTGCAGTGGAAGGGGTATACCCCACAGCCTCAAAGGTCCACTGCTTCATTAGGGAAAACCAGAAACCAGACCGTGAGACTTGGAGTGCATAACCACAAAAGGTCCCCATCGGTCAAGTGTGGCAACGAGCGGGACAACAGTGGATTACTTTCTACCACCAAAGTGATCGGCAATGGCGGGGAGTGGTACTTCGGACCTCAGGTGTCGCAATCAAACGCTCTAAACCATTTTGCCACCACCGGTCGGAACGCAAACTACCGAATAAATGTGGGATTATCAGGGTCACGCTTCCGAGTAAAAATCCAAAAATGGTATCTGGGAAATGTTTATTCCCTCGGAATGATCAAGGTCACTATAAGTGTTTGAAAAATGCGCATAGAGGTTCTGTGAGGACAAAATTCTCATTCAAGATTACAAATAACCATGAAAAACTCAAGCAAATCGCAAATGCCCCGCTGATACATCAGAACACTTGGCAGCGAACAAGCTTTGTACTGCCTTATTTCTGACTAGATAAATGTCATGAACTCCTTTCACAGAAACCAAAGCTCTATATAACCAAATCTCCTCGCTTAGGGTTTTCATATCCGTTTAAAGTCATCTGTTAACCGGTATTATCCATCCCCCAAGCATTGCCCGCCTTAGCGAACAATACACAGAAAGTCTATCCGGGGCATACGTAACACTCATCTCAAACAGTAACTCGATAAGGTTTGATACAGTGACTCACACTATGTACCCAATACTCTACAGCTGGTCTGAGAACCATGGATTCGGTGTTTCCACGAGGTTGGAGCAACTTTTCGAAGGTATCGGTTTTCAAGTAGAAACAATCTGTGTCTTCCATCCATAATGGTTACAAAAGTTATATATGGTAGATAGGTTGATAAGGTGGTTTTACTTGTAAGGGTCGCTTAGGTTTACTGAACACGCCGTAAAGCAAACGCACCGTCGGCTTTTAATCCAAACCATATACTGTAATGTTTCTTAAACCCCAACCGAAATTTGGGGGCTGATTAAAAAAACAGCACAACAGTGCGAGGCTTGTGGTTGAATGAACTACTCAACTGATGCCAGTTTCATATTAGCTTCTGAATATCTCTGCCCCAAACTACAAAATGGCCCTTGAATTGCTCTTTCCAGCCTCACCCAGTGTATAGTAAGTTAGACGATGCTGAAGCTTAGGCTTCCCGGTTTGCCTCAACCTTCACCCTAATCCTCCGACTTCTTCTCTTCCATCTGTCTCCCATTCTCTACCTCATATTAGCACTAGGAAGATTCGCCAAGTATTGCGTTCTCAGAACGTGTGCAAACCACCCATCGTCCATTAAAATGTGTTCCTCGAGTCGGTCCATCTTTAACGTCGTCTCTCTCTTCAACTCTCTACATTTTCGACGCCCTGGAAACACGAAGTGATTTCTCCTTTCTGACCAAGATAACTATGGTCCAATTTCCCTCATACATATTATTTCATAGTACTCGAAACTGCCATCTCCGACCAACTGCGTACGTTTCTCGAACGCGAAGGACTGCTGAGCGACCACCAGTACGAATTCCAACCCCGCAATTCTACGGGCGATCAGCAGGCTCTCGCCTCACCCTCCTGGTCGGCTGCACTCGGCTTGGCGCAAACGTCTTCTAGTGAAAAAGACCACGTTCAGGTTCTCCCTTGCTTTCATACTGTGAACATCAAGTTTCCTTAGTAGGCGAACCATCTGCGTCCGAGTTGATGGGGTCCTGTCCCAGTCATTTCCGGTGAATGCTGGCATCCCCCACGGTACAGTACTTGCGCCCACCTCCTTTCTCTCATTCATCAATGACCTATCTACTACTTCTAACCCAATCTATTCTCTACCTACGGCACCACCCTTTGTTCTTCCCTTTCTTACCGCACTCCCATCATGCCGACACCAACATCGATTGGGACCGTGATGCAATCAATGTCTCTAAACCCCGACCTCGAACACATTTCCTCCTGGGGCTCCCACAATCATGTTGCATCTAATGCTTCCTCCTTTCAATCTCTTTGAAACACCATTCATTCTTCCACATTTAATCTCTGCATCCCACAAATCCCATTTCTCTTCTGAGTTCATCTATAACTTATTTATGCTGGTCCGCTTCCTTCTCAGTTCGCCTCTCGTGCTGCGCGCAAAGCTGGCTTTCTGTTTCGCGTCAGACGATCCTTCACATCAGCCCGTCTTTTTATGCTGTACAGAGCTCAAATCTGCTCTTCACTTGAATACTGCAGCCACGTGTGGGGTGGAGCCTAGTCTGCTTCTCCTTCTCTTCTCGACCGGATTTAACGATGGCTATCCGACAGATCGATGATCCTTCTGAAACCTCCAATCTGCAGTCACTCGTCCATCGTCGGGCGGTTGCTTCGTTGTTCTTCTTCAACCGGTACCATTTTGAATTCGGTTCTTCGGAGCTTTTTTCGGCAGTTCCCCTTCCTACAGCTTTTTCTAGATCAACACGTACTCAGGCAGCTAGCCATCCATTTCTGTCACTAGACGTCGTACTTCTATCCTCCAGTCTTTTTCCCCAGGTTGTTAAACTGTGGAACATGCTTTCTCTCTCTGTCTTCCCATCCACTTACAACTTCTCTCTCTTTTTAAAAGTGGGATCAGTAAACCGGCTCTTAAGTGGATGTTTTCTTCCGTAACCCCTATTTATAGTGTCATTTGATTACAGGGTTTAACCCTTATACTGTAGTTCACTTTGCGTGTAGTAAAAAAGGAGTTTGAGTCCCTGAAAGGAGTGCTAATTGGTTATCCTAGTTAGATTGTGACTGCCTACAATCAACATGAAGTCTAACTTCATTGGTACTTAAACAACGTTGCCACCATATTCTATATATATATATAATGTGGCTATTTCAAACGTCAGCAAATGTATCTTTGGTCGTTTCATAGAATGCAAAAATCGATACGAACAAGCTTGATGCCGATGTGATACATCATCTCACGTAATTTTGGCCAAAACAATTAACCACACTGCTTGAATATCGCTTAAGAGCCGATTGGTCATCCATTTTCTATTACATGCTTGCGCATGAGTGTGAAGCAGAAACGGCTTAACACAGCTTTAAAGGCCTAATGCAGTACCGGGAATAGTCAGCAACCAGACCGTGAGACTTGTAGTGCAGACTAGCATAAAGCCCCAATAGATCGGATATGGTAACGAGCCGGACGTTGGTTCCGGTTTCAGAACGGTTTCCGACGACTTTGCAACCGGCTGAATGAAGAATGAAAAACTACTCCAATAAACCCGTTTATATCCGAACGAATTTCTCCAGAGGTAAGATAGTTCAATTCATTCAGCCATTAACCACGCACTTTTGTGTTCTGGTTTTGACTGCTACCTTGTAGCATGGTCGAATGGAGGGCAAAAGAATAGAAGCCTAAAGCGGAAAACAGCCGAAAACAAAGCGGGAATCACGAAGACAAAAAGTTCGAATACAACTACTCCATTGACCGCGACGCCTAGTCATGCCCCTTAGTATATCCAACCATCTGGTAGGTGTGTCCCGTAGACCTTAACCCGGAAGTTTCACTTGTCCAAGTTCACTGGTCAAGCTTTTCATATTTTTCCCAATGTCATGGGCTGACTACTTCAGTTTACCTATCTTGGAGAACAGCACACATCGAGGTCTGTCAGCAGGCATGTGCAGCACGCCCTAGCGAACTCGACCTGTTTCCATTCATTACTTGTTCCGGTGACTGGCATTTGTGGTAAGACACACTGACAAAGAATCGGTCGACGGACTTCAGATGATCGAGAGGCGATATTTTTTCAGATAAAAGAACGAACGTCGGAGGTCTGAGGTTCGAATCCTCGTCACCACCGGTTACCTTGGTGGTAGACAGTAACTGTCACTGTCGTCCGGATCGTTACCACACCTGATCTATTGGGACCTTATGCGGTCTTTTGCCACTCCAAGTCTCAGGGTTCGGTTACCGGTTATCCCCAATAGTGCAGTGGGCCCTCGTGGCTATGGGGTATATACCCCTTCCACTGCACTCATGCGGAAGCATGCAGTAAAAAAACAAAGGAACCACGACCATTTTTGGTGCAAAAATTGTTATCCAGGACCGAATCTAAAGCCGAGGGCCCGTGAAATGTACCCAAAACACTGCGAACTACCCCATCCCACTGAGCTACAGTCCTGATGAAACGTGGTAGGAGCATATTTCCACAGCTTCAAGAAATTCCCTATTGACCAATGCGGTGCACTCAAATAGGAGTATCACTCATGAGCTTAGTCGAGCAGAAAACTAGGGAATTATTCAAAACTACACGCCCAAGATCATCGGTAGATTAGATAGGAGGGAGAAAATCAGCAACAGCAGCTCCATCGCTGTTGAAAGTCGACTGATAACCATAGTTTCTAACCGATGAACTTGGTGTTGCACGCGTTTGTTCAGCTCAGTTCTGTCAACCATTAAACTCGTATTTGTGTTATGGTTTTTGTTGCTACCTCCCGGTATCGCCTAGTCGAGAACAAGACAAACAGAAGTACAATGAGGAAACAAACGGAAAAGAAAGTTATGATTGAAAACCATGAAGAAGGAACAGTTCGAATGCAAGTACGGCACCCAGCCATTTCACCTAATGTATCCAGCTATTGGGTGAGCGGGTCTCATGGATCACCATAAAGAAGCCTAACATATTCCACACAGCCAAGTTCACTGGTTAGGAGTTGCATACCTGCTCACCACGTATGCATCAGACCCGAATGGAGTTCACACGTTGTATCTCATTGAACACTTGTGCATCAGTGCAGTGGAAAGGGTATACACCCCATGACCTCGAAGGCCCACTGTACTGGTAGGGATAATCGGCAACCGGACTCTGAGATTTGGAGCGATAAATCACATACGATCCCAACAGATCAGTTGTGGTAACGAACAGGGTAATAGTAGGTTAGTGTTTGCCACCAAAGTGACCGGCGGTGGCGGAATTCAAACATCTGACGTATGAGGTGGTAAGCAAACGCTCTAAACTACTCGAACACGGCCGGTCAAGGACAAATGGTCCGGACAAGCACCATGATCAGTGTGCTATACTTGTGTGTCCGTGCTCTGATTTAGGTTGTCACTGGTAATTATTTATAATGCCCCCATAAGTCTTTCACTCGATCTACCTCAGAAATAAAATAAAAGTATTTCATCTTACATTAGTGGTTGCTCGAAATCAGCGTCCTCTACTCTGAACCATGAACTGGGAACTTCGTGGTATGCCGTACGCCACGCGATTTCTTGGTGTATGTGTGTGTACAGCAAGTCCTGAATACGAGACATGGACTACAGTCGAATCTATGAAGCCAACCGACTAAAATAAGAAGCAGACGCACAAAAATGAACCATAGAGATGGATGGACATGATTAGAAAAAGGAAAAAAGTACGGGTAGTGACAACACAAACGCATTTGGTCGACGGGATCGTATACACATCAGGAGAGACTAACTGTTGGATGTGAATACTGAGTGAGCACAAAGTGGACCGGTTGGTCATTAGACTGGATGGTGGGTGGGATGAGTGAATGCATGTGGTGGAAAAAAGTCAGTCAAGGAACAGTTGATTCAAGGCAAAAAAGGTTGACCGAAAACTATGGAATCATAGAATTACCTTGCATATTTGTAAGACCACCAAGAATAATGAAAATGATTAACACTTAGGTTGGTAAATGATTAAATGTGTTGCCAGTGCATGACGGAGCAAGCCGTTGGGAACGGGAATCAAGGGACTGTGGGGTGGCAGGAGTTCAGAGGGGAAGATACAAAGAAGGGCACAGTACAGAAACAACGAGGTGGAAGCGCGTAATGGTAGATCGCAGGGGCTAAATGTATCAGCGAAAGCTTGCTTGATTACCTGTGTGCATCCTCCCAAAGAAGTTCCCAGGAACGAGGCGAAAGAACTAAATCAAGATGACGGTGCCCGCCGACAGGTAAAACAGTGGTGCGTCATCAAACACAGTAAATGTAGCTGGAGTTTAGATTTCGATGACAAAGCAATGAGACAGCGGCTGGAGAAGGATAAAAAACGAAGCAATAACTTTACTGAACAGTGGACACTTCCTACAACGCATCCTGATCTTTTTTATTGGCGCATATCACGGGGTAGGCGGATCATCATGGGAGAGGTGGAATTTGACTGATCCATTGATGCAGAGTCGCGAAATGCAGGGGAACTAAATGAGAACTGGGGTCCAAAAAAACCAAATGCCATGGAAACCTAGATAAACCCGGGGAGTCGATATGGCTTTAAACATCGGGGACAGAGGTAGGCATTGAAGAGCTGGTAGGCAACCCACTTCAAGAAACACAAATCCGGTTCGTGTTAGACAACACTGGGACCAACGTACTCAGCCGACTCGCACCAATAATCTTTGGGTTGGTTTGTCTCGACCATGTAGATCAACTGAGATCCATCGCTTAAGCCATTCACGCGTTGAACATCGTTCGAATCAGAATGTTGATGGTTAGATGCACATTTCACGTCGGATCCGGCTTCAGTTAAGGAACTTAGATCTACTGGTCGTGTAGGCACATGATTTCCGAGAAGAATGACTTCCTTGTAAAAACGACATTCACGGGTGCCCAGATCGTGATCGTAGGGCGGAGCTAGGATGTCCAAAAATACTGCCGGTCCATCTACTGGAGTAACCTCGTGCAAATTGCCCTCCGTAGGTGTAAGCAACTGAGCACAACTTTCAACATTCAAGACCACATCCTGATGCGGACGTGCCACGATAAGATCACGAAATTGCCATCCTGAACCGGGAAATGCCTCGGTAAGAGAAGAACGCGGATAAGCCGGATGACTCGGTTTCAAGTTTTGTAGTGGGGTGAAACTACGACAGCGAAGCGAGCCGTACATGACACGCAGAATGCCGTACATTCCAGGGTGATCATGCAGAGGGATACGGGAGCCCGACCGTAGAATGAAAATACCCATAGAGAAGACTTCATTCTCCGTAATATGTACATATGCCACCGGAGCGGCATATACCTGGGAGTCGGAAACCCAACTCGTATCAAATCCTATATCTTTCGGTTTTAGATTATGCACGGAGATTAGGAGACGCTGTAGTGCAACAGGTAGACCATTAGGGCATGAAGCAGACCGTGGAGCATGGTTTGGACTATCCGGTACAGCTCCGGATCCATCGGTAGGAGAGTGCGAACTAGTTTGTGCGTTTGATAAACTTCCTGAACCTGGAGTTGAGCCAGCCGAGGTTCCCAAGGTTAACGCTGCCGTAGAAGCTAATGTCACATGTACCGAATGTTGTTGAAAAGCATGCAGAGCAAGATTTGCAACAGTAGCAATTTTCGTAGTCATTTTTCGGTTCGGTGTTCAACAGCGAAATTCCCAAGGACATTACTCACCACAGCGGGAACAGTCCATGTTCTTAACATCCCTAAAAAGAAGGGTAAGCAGATATAAAAAGAATTTAGAAAGGCATTAGCATGAACAGAGATGCAATAAGTAGTACAGACTGCAGAGAACAATCAAGACAACATTTCCGGTCGAAAAACGTTGTTCAAAACTATCTTTTCTACTCACCACGGCTTTCGTTCAGTAAAATGAAAAGGCGAAAATAAACTCACTTCATTTAAAAATTGGGAACTATATATATATATATATATATATATATATATATATATATATATATATATATATATATATATATATATATATATATCAGAGGTCCATGCAAGAAAACGTGCTAATAGGCGATGCCTGCTTATGATTTCTCTGTATTCCCCCACAGATTTTAGTTCGGATGCCGCGCATAAGACGGACATCATCGTTCTAGCCGGAGACTTAAATGCCAGGGTTGTAGTATCGCGCCTAATGAACATCATCCAGAAGGTCGCTTTGGCCTTAACTGTTGCCGCGCGGATAATGATGAAAGGCTTTTAGATCTATGTTCTCATCACCAACTGTTTCTACCCAGCACCAGCTTTAGAAACACAAAGCACCGTTCGGCAACCTGGTGACTTCCTTCGCCAACTTAAGATTGGGTTCTGATGGATTACATTGCAATTAGCGAGGATGTATAAAAAACTGACGTTCATACTGGGGAACCAGTCCTGATTCTGATCATGTACTGGTGCGTGCCACACTATCTATGCGTTTTGGTGAGACAACCAGAAAGGTGATGTCGCGATTTGATATCCGCAGACTATCGTAGCCTAACGTGCCGGCCAGATTCCAGAACGAAGTGAAAGATAGATTAAGCACCATCCCACCGTGCCCCTAGAGCAACGCTGAGCTCTTGTGAAACCAGCCCTAAATTCTGCCTGCCTGGCTAGCTGCGGCATTACCTCCAAACAGGTCAATCATTGGATAAAGGTAAACTCCCTCCGACTTTTAGATATTCGCAGTTCAATCCTCGCGGACTTAGCTGCCAACGAAACTCATCTGGCCCTAAAACGTGAGCCCACTGCAAGCCTAAGAAACGATCGTGAAAACTGGTTTTAGGAATACGCTGCTGAGATGGAGTTAGATGCTACCTTCGGGAACTTTCGAAAGTTGTTCTACACTATCCGCAACACCGGTACCAAAAGACAGTGTCGGCGAGGCAGTCTGCGAAGCCGACGAAACGCCTATTCATAACCTTCATCGACGCCTAGAAAGATGAGCTGAACACTTCAATTGGCCTTCTGCCTAGACGGCCATACCTCATGATCAGTGTCGTGCCCAATTGTCGATTTCCCCAGATCCCCCAGCGAAGCTGAAATTTACAGTGCACTTGCACTCTTCAAATGCCACAAGCCTCCAGACTCAGACGGTCTACCACCAACTGTATTCAAAAAGACAGTTTACGATATGGTGACAAAGCTAATGCTTGTTCTCTGGAGTTCAGAAAAAGGAAGAAGTTCCTGTGGATTGAGTGGAATCGATCGTAATCCCTGTCTTCGAGAAAGGATCCCGAGCTATCTGCGGCAATCATAGAGGAATCAGCTTAACCACACTGCGTAGAAGATTTTAGCGTCTGTCGTTCTTCGTAAAATGTCATCACACAGAAAGGAGCAAATCCGTGAGGAGCAAGTGAGGTTTCGCCCTGGCCGGGGCTGCACTGATCGGATATGCATCCCCCGTCAGCTGTTGCAGCATCGACACATTTACCAAAGACCGACCATCGCCGTATTCCTAGATATCAGAGCAGCCTTTGATTCGGTTGACAAGATTGTTCTGTGGAAATACCTGTTGAGAAACGGCGTTCTTGAAAACTATGTAACAATCATCAAATCCCTCTACGAGTAAGAGTTTACGATAAGCTTTCGCCCACCCCCCCCCCCCCCACCCCCCGCAGTGGAGTTCGGAAAGGGGTGTCCTATTTCACCGTTTCTCTTTAAATTCGCAACTGACGACGCCCGTAGGAAATCGGTCGAAAGCCTCGTCGTTGGTGTCGAACTCCTCCCAGGGCACGGGATTACTGATATGAAGTACGCCAACGACATTGTCCTACTCCCTTCTAAGATCTCAGCTGTTCAACTTCCACTGAATAACATGATAATCGAAACAGCTCGATACGGAATGTACTTCGCCCCGTCAAAGTGTAAGGTGCCACTCCAGGACTGGTGAGAGCATATACCCGTGCTCTACTCGGGCAACGAAAGACTAGAGATTGCTGAAAGTTTTGTTTACTTGGGCAGTTGTATTACTGGAAATGGAGTGAGATAGGAAGTATCTATGCGTATCTTAATGGCCAGACTAGCTGTTTTGAACCTCAGGCATCTCTGGCGTCGACACGACATCGGTTTTTTTCTTGAAAGGTCGAGTGTACAATACCACCTTGCGCTCCGTTCCGCTGTATGGTTGTGAAACACGGCCCCTCCGTTGTGAATATATCCGTCATCTGTGTTTGATACCTGCTGCTTGTGTAACATTGCTCAGGTTTGGTAGGAGCAACGCGTTAGCAATGATCAAGTGCGCAGGCGAGTGTTTGGTACAACCGACTCCTCCCTAGAAAAGACTTAACTGCAGCGCCGTCTCCGCTGGTTAGGACATGTATTAAGGATGCCTGCCCAGCGCCTACCGCTTCGCGGATTGTTTGCACTCCCTGAGTTTGAATGGAAGCAGCGTGGAAGACAAACAATGACATGGAGCAGAGGAATGAAGAAAATGACGGAATGTCTATAACGTGTAGAGCCGTCTCGGTTGCCACTTTGAAACGGCAAAGATGACGAGGAACGCTGGCTTGTCTGCCTAATGGATATGTTTCGAAACCGAAGTCAGTGGCGGGAGCGTATCCATCCCCCGTAATTATCAAACATGAACAAAAACAAAACAAAGAAAAGCGCAAAATGTGCACATAATAAAACAAAAAACGACTTTATCTTTCTATATATATATATATATATATATATATATATATATATATATATATATATATATATATATATATATATATATATATATATATATATAATGATTTTTCAAGTGAAATTTTACAGCATGCTTAACAGTACGCCAGAATTCAGCGTATTTCGGTATTTATATTTATATTAAACCTCGTCTTGACCTTTTTCATTACACATACGGTGATCTGCAGTAAAAGGGGTAAACCCTGTAGTTAAGAGACACTGTAAAAGGGATGTGTTTGGGGAAAATTCATGTAAGATTCAGTCTGCTGACCCTACTTTTGAAAACAGAAAGATTGTAAGTGGTTGGGAATACGGAAAGAGGGAACGTTTTCCTAAGCATTGCAGTTAGGGACAGAGACCTGATACAGATGATTGTTGCCTGTATGTGGGATGAACGAAAATTATACGAAGGGGAACTACCGAAGCGAGTCCTGATGAGTAAAAACCAAAATAATAGTCGTAGAAAAGATAGGCAAGCAACTTCTCGGCGATGGGCAAGTGGCTGTAGATTGAAGGTTAGGGAGAGATCATTAACCCGATCAAGAAGAGAAAGAGCGGTAGACGAAACTCCACTCTATATTTGACTGTAGCATTAAAGGGTCGAGCGGATTTGAGCTTTGTACAAAACACGATGAGTGGGTGTAAAAAAGCGCCTGATGCGGAATAGAAAATTAACTTAGCGCGCAGCGCAGAAGACAAGCGTAAACACAAAAGGAGACCATCAAAGCGAAGAATTTGTGAATAAATTCTGTAAAGAAAGTGACCCTGGGGAACGGAGGGGAGTGAAGCAAAGGTACAGAAGGAGTATGCAACATGGCCAAATGGGTTCACTGCAGTATCAGAAAAAGCAAGCAATAATGATTTGAAAACTTGGAGCGGAAAACCACCAACAGGTCATGGTGATGCGAACAACAGCAGGGTGTTACTTGCCATTTTGTATCTGGACCTTTGCGATTTGGCTACCATGGTAGCTAGTTCAAAGGTCTTCTTTAAGGCCCGGAATCTCTCCTCCATTTCTGTGTCACGTTTTCCATCTTTCCCGTCTTTTTCCATTGCCTTTGCTTTTCTTTCGTCGGTTTTCTCTGTTTGACCCTCGACTTCTTAAGCTTCATATTTTTAGTCTCCAACTGCTCCAGTGTGAACCCCGACATTCTCTATCCCATTACTCTTACTCGATTTACCCTCGCCTTTGGGTCACAGGATTATTGTTAGCGCTTCCATAATACTCTTAGAAGTTCCAGATCTATCCGAGGAGTCTTCTGTTTCAGATAGCTGATGGCTGCCACCGTCACTACCCAAGATTTATTTTTTTCCGCCTTTGGCCGGCTTATATTTTTGGGAGTGCTGTCCTTTCTTGGTTGGTGCGAGAACAACTCTTTACAACCATTGCAGACCCAGCTATAAACCGTACACAGCTTTTTGGTAATCCCTGTGCAGTCTACGAGACTATTTCTTCAGAACAGCGTAACCTTCCGCACTGAGCTCCATCAACAACCGTTCATCTGGGCGTTCTCGTGTCTGATTTTTTAACAGCAGAATGCTAAACCATGGTTATCTATACTACGAGCTTCTAGCTGAATAAAGGAGTTGTTTGTTCCTTTCACGTAGAATATTTGTAGACGCTAAAGCTAAACAAAAGCTAAACAACCCGATTTCAATGGTACACTAGCTACTACGATGATAGACCCTGAATGTATGGAGAAAATCACATTCCAGAGACCTGCGCAGAGGTGCATACACTATTCTAAGAATAACACGATTGTACAAGGCTATCATAGTAACTGAAACTCTACAGCACACGAAGACAAAATAGAGTTCTCGTCCGATTCAATCCAATCTTTGTACGTTATACTCTAGGCGTTCGATCGCTTTGACCCCGGAGATATTTGTGATTTCCTATTGCTCTCTTCTGCTCTGTTCTGTCAAGAGAGCTTCCACGTAAGTATCTTTGCTTATCAGAACGGGACAGTCGATCGTCCGACATTATTTCCATGATCCCAGCGAATCTGCTGTCGTAGGTTTCTCACGAGGTTTTCCCGACAATTACTGATGTCTTTCCTTACCATTTATTTCCTTCGAGAAATTCGATCTCCTCGCAGCATCACATCACGGAATGATCATCCCAAACTTCACAAACCCCAAATCGTTTCAAAATTACCGCGGGTATGCACACAGGACTGATAACACTACATTTAGCGTATATCTGTCCACCGTGTACCTTTTCGTGTTCTTTCTGTACGTGCTGGGCAAGGCTGGAAGAAACGGCGCGGTTGTCAGACTATGACTTGGCGCAGGATCATGAAGAAGTTAGCTTCGGTTTTGACTTCGGCTGCTGCTTCCCGCCTTCCTGGTTGGGGCCTAAGAGATGAGGATAGTCGTTGGTTAGAGATGCTGAGAGGTATGGCTCAGAACCGAATCCAGTGAGGCAAATGCTGTATGGCCTGTCTGTTGACTTCCCGTTCCCCATAAACAATTGAAAAACGGACAAAAAATAAGTTGCAAAACGTGTACGGTGAAAATATTTAAAGGACTTCTCTGCTTGTAATTTCAATGTTACCTCCCAATCCCTCCGACTGTGTATTTTTTCCGCTGCTGGGTTGGTACCATGCTTTTTCTGAAGCCGGTGTAAAATATATAATACATATATAACTTTCCGGAAGATGACGGCATCTTTTGGTAAATCAGAGCTATTAATGCATTATTACACTCTCTGAGAGTATACCGGCGTCTAGACATTTACGGAAAAGTAGAGTATAAGGAACGGTCATAACCATGGCTGTTTCTTTAATTATTCGTGGGTGGATCATGTCTGGACCCATAGAACTATAAGGACTGAGAAGATAACTTTTTTGTGTATGTCAGTGAAAGAGATATCTATGTGTTCCAGTGATAAGAGGTCTACAGGGTACAATGAACAATCGTAGAATCGTTGAAAACAGAGCTGAAGTAAGGCCTGAGGACTTCTGCCACTTGTATTGGAGAAGTGGTAGGAGAGCCATCTGGTAGCTTTAAGGCAAGAGGGCGAGGACTCCCGGGCACGCCTAAGGTATTGGTAAATAACGGACTTCCTTAGCGCACGAACAAGGAAATCTATTTGTTGGCTTCGAAAGTATTGTCTGATCCTAAATTTGCACAGATTAAGGATTGCTATGTTGTCTGCATCGATCTTTAGATCAGTGAACCTATAAGTGCCAACAGTTGTACACGCTCTTCTTAAAGTCAACGTATACTTCTTCGAAGTGGGACTTTCCTTCCATCGGTTTTGCGGGTTCTTGGCACAAACAGATTGTCAGCAACACTAAGGTACCGCTCAGTTAGCCCATTGACATCAGTGATTTCTAGTTCTCAGTAGATGCACTCCACCTGGAGCTGTAGGCAATTTCTGACCTGTTCAAAATTAGTTCGTTTGAAGGATCTAACATTCAGATTCAAGAAAGCACATTCAGGCCATCTAGTTACAAAGACAAATTTCAATACTGTGTTCAGTGTTTCCAAGCGGGGAGAGGGGGAGGACCACGTCTTCGAAGTGACACTCGTTGGTAATGACGAGATCTAAAATAAATGAGTCCTGTCCCAATCCGTATCTGATGTTAAACTGAACCTGACCTTGTAAGTCCCGCGTTGGTTGAACTTTTGAAGTGCTCTGTGCTGAACTAAATTGTGTAGCGTACTTTGGACTGATGAAGGTTATTTCGAACCACCGTACGTACACCGGAGTAGTCTCGAGGTACGCTTTTTACTCGAAGCTTTTTTAATTCTCCCCTAGTTTTTGGAGTTTATGTAGTACTTTTGCTGAGCTACCTTTTTCCCGTTTGGTACAGACGGGCATATTACAACTGTCTGTACATCGTAAACGATTTTGTAACATGCACGTTTCTAGTTTATATCTTGCTACTATTTTATGCTTACCATGCAGCAGGATATATCAGTTTCAGAGCCAAAATTACTCGTGGCGGAAGATATACCCCTGTTTGGCCGCCGGATGTGGGAAACGAGTAGACGAATATATTGAATATGAATGTGAATGAAGAGAAATTAGCACATGAGCTAAGATCCATAACGAACAGTAATGTAGATGAGCATCTGGCACATATCGAACAGGCAATGCACGTGGCAGCAAGTTTCGCCTGCGAGCGTAGATCCAATATCCACCAGAGACACTGCATCTCTCAAGATTCGCTAAGTCTAATGGAGCAAAACTGTCAGCTCTCCATCTGTAAGGAGATGAATAAGGTACGAAGATATTTACAGAGGCAAGTAACGAAAAGCCCTAAGAAGGGTCACAAACATTGGTGGGTCAAGGTAGCCGAAGAAATGGAAATAGCAGCTGTTCCAAGTAACAGTCAAAGACTGTTCAAACTTATTCACGACACCGGTGGACGGCGCACCCAGGTCATTGAAACGAAATGAGATAGAAATGTAGAGTCTATTCATGGCAAACAACAAAGACCTGACCGTTGGGCCCAATACTTCAAGGAACAGTTTAGGTGGCCGCGCGCTAGTGTAGTTACTCCTATATCAACAATTACGATTTCTCGGGGAGTATCACTTGAGCTTCCATTGGAGGTGAAAGTAGTCATGCATTCGATTACTGAAGCGTGGGAAAGTGGCCAGTCCTGACGAACCTCGGTTTTTTTCAAACTGGATGCAGATACCGTGATACAATCACTTCCCATCTTGCTCTATAACATTTGGAACGAAGGGTGTATTTCGTTATCATGCGGGGAGTCCTTGTTTGTACCCATCTTCAGGAAGGGACTACGCAGTGACTGTAGTAATCATCTTGGGACTAACTTAATTCCGATAGTCACCAAAGTACTAGCCTCGATTTTGCTGCGCCGTCTTACACCGGCTCGCGAGATGAACGCCCACGAACAACAGGCCGGATTCTGCCCAGGTCGAGGATGCATCGACCAGATTTTTACTCTTCGTCAATTACTTGAAACGCGTCACACGAACCGTCGACCGATAATAATGGTTTTCCCCCACTTGACCGAACAGCGCTATTCAGTGCTCTTCACCAAAAACGTATGCCACAGAAGTTCGTGAATCTACTAAGGTCATTGTATTCGCATACTTCTGGCCGCATAAGTGTTCACAGTGAACTATTCAGTCTATTCGAGACGACCAATGGTGTTCGGCAACGATGTCTCATTTCTCCATTCCTGTTTACCTTTGTTATGAACGAGATAATGGAGAATGCCTAGCGAAATCTTCAGGATGTGGGCGTCGAACTAGGAAATGGTGAAAAACTGTGACCTAGATTACGCCGAAGAAACTGATAGCTTTGCACCTTTAAAGTGTAGAGTGATATTGCAAGACTGGACGTGAACGTTCCCCAGCTTGGTGCTCGATGAAGAGGTACTAAGAACTGTCGACTGCTGCACTTACCTCGGCAGCAGCGTGACGACGGATGGGAGCACAGTAGTAGAGGTGAGCACGCGGATATCCAAAGCTCGAGCGGCGTACGCTGGACTGAAGCATTTGCGGCGGCGACCTGATATCTCACTGAAGTTGAAAAGTCGTGTGTACTGTGCCGTGGTGCGTTCATTTTTCTTTTATAGTTGTAGGGCTTCGGGTCTGCGTGCAGAAGATATTCGTCGTCTTGACGTTTTCGAACATCGATGTTTGCGTAGTATAACTAGGATTGGGTGGAATGACCAAGCAATTCTGAGGTCAGATATCGAGTATTGGGTACCAGTTCATGGAGTTTTCTATCAGCGTATTCAGCTTAGTAGATTTTGTTGGTTGGGGCAAGTGTTACGTATGACAAATACACGTCTACCCTATCGTGCCCTGTTTTCCGTTTCTCCTCGAAAGTGGAAGAAACCACGTGGAGGTCAACAGATGACGTGGCAACGGGGAATGAGAAAATGTACAGCGAATTCACGAAAAGTAGGTGCTTCAAGTTTTCCTGGTTGGGGGTCCAAAAGATTCCTCAGCCAGTTGGCTGGAGACATTGAAGGATACGGCAGCGAACCGTAAACAAAAGCGCTCGTGTTGTCACTTTATGTCGGACCAGAATGATTGATGAGTATGCGTTTGTACAGTTGGACTGTGCATTCCGTTTGTTGGCTACCAAGGCGTTGTTTCTTTTTCCCACCCCTGTAGGTCCACTCGCTGTCCATCTTGTATATTCATTTCTCCTATTTCAACGTGCACCATAATGACAAAGGCAGTGGCCGGTGGGGCTTGCACTGCTGTTTAACGCTGTACGATAATGATTAATGCAATGAGTGAAGATGGGCCCATGCAGGTTGTTCTGGGATTAGTAAAGAAGTGTACCCGTCATACTGTAAGAACAACTGGGTCGAAGGGATTTTCGGTCTCTACAAGGAGGCTGAAAGGCTTGTTCATATGAAGCAATCTAAACGGGATGAGATTCAACTTCTTCCTGAAAAGTGCTGAGGCGCTGGGCGTAATTCGCCGCCGCGCGGTACATTAAACAAGTTCATATGCAGATGTTCTAGGAACACCTGATATAGCGGTCGTCGAAATAATGGGACCAAGCAGGCAGCTGCCCCGTAACAGCTGTCTCCACTACTGTGCGGCAAACTACTACGAACGAGTGGATGACGCAGAAACCCAAGAAGAAGAAACAAGGCAGGAAGAAAGGCAACAAGAAAGAGGTGACTGGCAACATGTAGAAGACAGATGAATCCGGGTACCGCTAGAGAAGATTATTCGGGCGCACGCCTTCGAGCACCTACTACAAAATTGTATGCATTGCGCAGCTCAGCATGGATTTCTAGAACAAGTCATGCTTAACCAACCTCTCAAGCTTCCTAGACGAAGTCACTCGCAAAGCGGACGAAGGTGAACGAGTAGAAGTGTTATTCTGACTTCAGTAAAGCATTTTACTCGGTAAGCTATCGGCTTCTACAAATCAAGTTGAGGTTTTCGGGTATAAATGGACAGATTAAGGAATGGATAACGGACTTCCTTACCGGTAGAAAGTTTTACGTTTAAGTGGGTGACAGGCATTCTAAACTGAAAAACGTTACCGGTGGAGTACCGCAAGGGTCTGTACCAGGCACACTCCTGTCCCTTTTATCTATAAATCACCGAGCCTCAGTCTTAGTCATGAAGCTTCTTTTTTGCATATGGTGTGAAATTAGTGGGGGCTCAGGGGCTAGAGGATTTGAACAGAGACATAGTTGCCGTTTTAAACTCGGCACACAAGTGGGACATATCCCTCAATGCCGGGAGAAGCCACCTGTCACGGACAGCGACAAGCTAGACGGTTTTACAAGACCAAGGTTTATTTACTATGGACGCAGTAAACAGGGTTAAAGACCTAGAGATCTCGGTGACTTTTGATCTTAAGTGGTCGGATCAGTGTGCAGCTGCTGCACAAAAGCCGGGTGGGGATCAACGTTGTCGTGCCCACGACCAAAGGTTTTCATGCCAGAGTACATGTCTATAGTTAAACCTCAGAAAACTGTGTTCAGGCATAGCCACACTTCTACAAAAAGGATACTGCTTGTTTGGAGAACGGCTTACAACGCGCATAGTTGAGGGTCAGAGGGGCAATACGTATTAGCAGAGGCTCCAGGGCCTTGGGCTTCTCTCTATGAAAAGGAAACTACGACGGGATCTAATAGAGACTTTGGTGATATATCAACAAAGTCTCCTGCTGTCTTTTATCATTACATGCTTCTGCAGGAGTGCAGTGGAAGGGGTATATACCCCATAGCGGCCAGGGCCCACTGCACTATCAGGTATAACCGGCAACCAGACCCTAAGACTTGGAGTGGAGAACCACATAAGGTCCCAATAAGTCAGGTGTGGTAACGATCCGGACGACAGTGAAATGCTGTCTACCACCAAAGTAACCGGCGATGGCGGGGATTCGAACCGCGGACCTCCGAGATGGTAATCAAACGCTCTAAGTTACTTGACCCACTCGACAACCACCGGTCCATAGACAGTAATCCACTGTTGTCCGGGTCGTCGCCACACAATTTATAGGGACCTCATGTGGTTTCCTGCTATTTCAAGTCTCGGGGTCTGATTACCGGTTATCCCTGAAAGTGCAGTGGGCCTTCGTGGCTATGGAATATATACCCCTTCTACCGCACTCATGCGTAAGTATGCAATAAAAGTTTAAGTTATTAAAAAGCTTTCTGGGCTTAGACCAAACAGTCTATTCCAGATAGCTCCAGACTCCCGAACAAGAAGCAGCTGGCGAAAGTTTGATTTAGGCTGAAGGTAAAGTCCCACATCTTTAGCAGTAGGGTGGTAAACTACTGGAACAGATTGCCAGAAGAGGTAACAGAACTGGGGACTGCCCAGGCACTCAAAAGGGCCCCAGGACATAAGCGGGATGAAATCATCTATGTCAGTGAGCTTTGAACGTATTCAATAGACGGGCAGATAGAAACACTGGGGTTTGCCTGACGTGCTTCATCACTGAACGTTTCCGTTCGTTGCATTATGACTCCGAAAACGCTCATGATGCATATCCTCGCAGTTGGTGCGATGAGGCTCCACGTTTCTCTCTTGCTTGATGGCGATTCGGCAAAATAAAATGCGCATTCATGGGCGCCTAACTTGCGTGCATGACATGGAAGGAATTCCGGATGTTCAATTGGCCGTGGCCATTACGTGTCCTGTGCAAACTGAACTGAACTGACCTGAATGTGCTGGGTCCAAGTGTGCTCTACCATCAGCCTAACCAAGGATTCACCGAAGTTCCTTTCTGAAGAATGATGTCTTACTCAGTTCACACCAGGGGCATTAGAATTACCTAGTAATAAAATATGCATAGCCGGGTGTTGTGTCCTAATTTCACGCACCTGTTCTTTGGACCATTGCTAGATTCTGGAGTGCATACTGGAGACCTGCAGATGGCTCCCATCAAAAGGATTTCATTGAAAGATAAGATGATTCTGGCTCCCAAACAGTCCATAAAAGGAATGTGAGCTAGATGAAACGCCGAGGCTAAGGGCAATAGGGTACTAATAAATAAGACTACGCCACCTGCCCGAGCGCTCATTGAGTCCTTACGGACCAATGCGTAGCCACTGACACATTTCGCCGTCATGGTCGTCCGATGTGAGCTATGCCTCGGCGGCGGCAAGAATGCGTGGTTTCTCATCGGCCATAAATTGTCACAGTTCCAAAACCTTGTGCTTTGGATGCTGAGGCAATTAATGGAGATACTTTACCAACTGCTCACGATAAACTGGAGGAACATAACATTCAGAAGCTGGTGTGGTGCTAAAACATGGGCGGATGATAGGGAAGTTGGTAGTGCCACAGTACTATAGCACCTATAGGAACAGGTAAGAAGATCGGGAAAATAATGGCATGGAGACTAATGTTTACGGTTGAAAAACAATAGGCGAATTTTAGAACACATCAACACTGAGGGTAATTACCGTCAAATAGAAATGAATGATCACAGCCTGAAAGCAACAGAAGGCGACCCAAGCGCCAGGTTGGACGCCTGCACCAACCCGGCGTAGCGCAGCTGAAGACGAATTCCCGCGGGCACGAAACGTACTGTTCAGTTCAGTTCAGTTCAGTTCAGTTTGCACAGGACTTGGTGTGGCTAGAGCCAATCGTGTGTCCAGATAGTTGTGTTGTCGGCGCGTTTCCGTAGCTCCCAACACTGCGTGATTTTTTTTTCTGAAAGGCAGAAAATTTGTGCAGTATCAGCCCTGGCAGTGTAAGGTGGTGTAACGGCCAGATTGGAGGCCGCCATCTTGTTGTTCGTTCAATGTAAGTGTTGGTGCCGTTGATACACTTACTGGGCCTCGGCTCATGAAGTTTTTCCCTTTTGTGCTTTTGCAGATCACACGTGCTACCCTCGTCGGAAGAGCATTGCCCCTGCCTGTTACAGTGGAAACAATAAGTAAATTGCATCTGACCCTAAAAGCTGCTTAACATAACTAGGGGTATGCTGCCACCCAACATAAGTCTACTGCTTTCTTAAAAGCCTTCACGGTTGTGGTATTTATGACCTCTTCCGGGAGCTTATTCCAATAGGGTACCACTCTATTTGAGAAGTACTTCGCCCTAATTTGGAGCCTCGAATGCTTCCTTTGTAATCTAAGGCTATGCCCCCTCGTACCTCTCTCGGGGATCAGAGAAAAAAGGTCTTATCGTCTTATTCCTGACAGTCCTTTCATTACCTTGAAGGTTTCTATCAAATCCCCGCGAATGCGCCGTCTTTCCATCGAGAATAGGTCTAGGGCACGGAGACGCTCTGTGTAGTCAAACCCCCTTTGCCCAGCCACCATTCTAGTGGCTAGCCCTTGCACTTTCTCCAGACAGTCGATATCTTTCTGGTAGTACGGTGCCCAGGCCTGCACGCAGTACTCCATATGCGGCCTAACTACGGCCTGATATATCGGAACGAAAATCTCCGGATCTCTACACGACATAATGGATCTAACTTGAAAGAGTTCTCTCCTGGCCGTATTGGCTGCTGAAGTGCACTGCTTTGACGGCTTAAAGCTGTTGTCCATTATAACTCCTAAGTCTTTGGCCTGCGAGACCACTTGCAACGAACCCACACCATTCCCACTAGCCCCTGTATTTGTGGCCAGGCATTGACACTTGGTGAGGTTTAGTGGAAGGTCCAATTTGCGTGACCAGTTTTGTACTGCTAACAAGTCAAGTTCTATATCTACTCCAGCTATCTTGACGTCATCGGCAAACATAAAGGTGGGGTTCGCAAGCCCACGTGCTAGGTCGTTGATGAAGATGAGGAAGAGCAGAGGGCCGAGCACCGAGCCCTGCGGCACCCCACTTGTTACACCTTCCGGCTTTGAAACATGACTCCCCACCTTAACACTAAAGGTTCGCCCTGCTAGGAAACTGCTTATCCATTGTCTTGCCTTTCCAACAATTCCCATGGCCTGCAGTTTGACGTCCAGAAATCTGTGGTTCACGGAATCAAACGCCTTGCTGAAGTCCAAGTAACAGACCGCAATCGGTTGCCCTTCGTCCAGACGCTTGGTTACCTCATCGAGGAACAGCAGGAGATTCGTCAGACAGGATCGCCCTGCCACAAAACCATGCTGAGCATTTGATATGAGGTTGTGTTGAACCAAATGCCTAGAGATCTGTTTCCTGACTATTCGCTCCAGGCACTTACACAGTACTGACGTTCATTCTTCATAATAGAGGCAGAGGGTACCTCTTCCGTGTAAGCCTCCTCACCACAGCTAAATGATGTAGGCTTATGTGTTTCTCCCGCAGCCTCTTTAGAAATACATCCAGAAGTCGCTTGAAAAATGTGTCCTTAGGCTCTTCCACCACTTCGGCTGCCAGCGAGTTCCATGGATTGGTCACCCCCCGGATAGACGGCACACCAGAGGGAGGCCCGCCGCCTGCAGTTTCTTAAGAGTGAGCGGGTGTCCCCTCGTACGGCCATGTCCGCGGAAAGGAAGCCCTGCACGTAGTTCTGGGCCGAAGTCGCCTCTGATGATAAGCCTGGTGAAGATCGGGTCTCTCCGGACTCTCCGACAGGCCACTGGAAAAAGCCCTGTGATCTTCAGCCGCTCTTAGCAGCTGACCCCAAGTAGCCCTCCGATAAGGCGGGTTGCGTCCCTCTGTACTCTTTCCAACTTTGCCACTTCTACCAAAGCACAAGGGAAAACCGCTGCCCCCCCCCCCCGTATACCAACCTGGGACGCACATGGGTTACATACGATGCCTCGAAGGCGTTGAGTGAGGGATGGCCTACTGATCGAGTAATCGGCCCTAGGATCCTCCAAGCTGACGAACAAACTCCGTCAGTGTCGCGCTTCGTTTTTAGTGACGAGGCCAACTTTACGCCCAGATCGTTTTCGCAGACAGAACGCCGAAGTGATGCCCCGTGTATATGATGCATCCCACTGCTGGACGGTGCTCCTACTCGCATATGCGCACGCTTGTCGAAGTTGACTGGCGGTGGCCACAGATCTGACCATCTCTCAAGGACTTTGATGTCCTCCTGAAGAACGAGCTCGTCTGCATTCCATGCAATCTTGCCCCAGATCTTGAGACCGTCTGCGTAGATGAGACACGGCGATTGAAAAAATGATGGTAGATCATTGTTAAAGGCCAAGAAGAGGAGCGGACCCCGAACCGATCCTTGTGTAACATCATTGGTTGCCACCTGCCAAGTTAACATTGACTGTGCTACTCGTACTGCAAAGGCCCTACCACTTGGAAAGTCCTCTGTCCACAGAATCAAGGAATGTACAACACCAAGAGCCCTAAGCCTACGTAATAGCCGGTCATGCGGGACTTCGTCGAAAGCTATGCTAAAGTTCGCGAAGATTAAGTCCGTAGGGTGTCCTTCGGCCTTAGCCATCGTCCAGCGTTCTCGTGCGATTGTTGCTTTTGTCAGGCACGACCCAATTTCCCAAAACCCTGTTGTTATCGTCATAGTAGGTCGTATACCCCAATATGTTCCCGGACTCGCGATGCCAGCAGGCGCTCCATAACCTTTCATACCACCGGTGTTAGACTGACAGGTCGATAGTTGACAGCCTCGGCCTTCGCCTCACTTTGTATTGTGGCACGACGACCGCTTTTGTCCATTCTTGGAGGGGCTTTGCCGCTGCTAAAGACCCGTTGAACAGTCGCGTGACAGGTTGAATTACCACATGGGCCAGCTCCTCTACCACTCAAGGATGAATACCATCAGGTCCCCGGGGACTGGTTGACTTTGGTGGTGCGCACGGTTACCGCCACTTCCTCCTCGGTGATTTATTGGCACGGCTTATGAGGGGCATCCACTGCAATGCGTGAGGGATGATCGTGCCTCTGTTCAGGACCACAGACTGACAAGTAGTGCCTCGCCAGTATCTCTGCCTTGTGTTCATCTGTAACTCCCAGAGAGTGTCCATCCTACGGGGCTGAAATTGCCTTTTTGGTTCGCTCCCTCCGTCGCAGAAAATGAACAGGCGTTTGAGTGCTCCAACTGAGCCCATTGCTAAGGTCTGCTCGAGGATACGTCGCTTTTCTCGCTTCAGTTTGGTACACTGATTTACGACGGTGCGGTATCGGTAATACCCCCTTCCAGTAGTTTGACATCGTCACCATGCTGGATTCCGACGCTTCAAGAGAAGGCTAAGCTGCGAGTCAAACCAAGGTGGGCCTTTTGCATGCGGTCGCTGCCTGGATGGTGGAGAAAATGTTTGGCATAACTGAAGGACTTCATCCCGAAATACTCCTCAAGCCTCGTCTATTTCGCACGGTTCTGACGGATACTACATCACTGAGGGCGCAGTACACCTGACTTGTTGAAACGGCATTCGCCAGACGTTGAGCCCAGTCTATGGTCTGAGAACAAAAGTCAGTCATCACTGCGTAGTCACTGCACCATAGTGGAGGTGAATACTCAATCCGATCAACATCGGAACGCCTTGGAGATGCCACCTGATCTAGGATAGATATAAGGTGATCCTGGGTCCGGTCGGCCTTGTGACCATTTGGAACAGAGAAAGCTCCAGCACCGTTGAAAGTAACTCGCGGGAAAATAAATCTGCTCCTTCATTGCTCCGTAGGTTCTCCCAGTCCACATTCGGCGAGTTGAAGTCACCAGAAATTAGAGAGTGACCATCGCCAGCCCAACGTCCTACGCCATTCAGTATTTCCCGAGGATATGCTTCTGGGGACCGATAAATGACCCATATAGGCTCACATCTACTGGGTGTCAACTCCATGCGGCACCAAAGAGATTCTTTAAAGCCCTCCGGGTCTGTCAGGCGATCCAACTGTAGCGAAGGGACGTCGGCTCGGATGTAAATCGCCGCGCCTTCTCCCCGAGCTTGGCTCCTATCAGCACGGTAAGGTGTGTATCCTGGGAAAGCCACTTCCGAATCCTGCACCTCAATGGTAAGCCACGTTTCCTTCAACGCGACCAATGTTGGCGATTGGCGAACCACCCATGCTTCGAGTTCATCTCGCTTGTTCAACAGACTCCTGACATTGGGCGACTTAGTTATAGTTATAGTATATTTCTTGACCGTGGTCAATACACATGCACAAGGCAAGATCAGAGTATACAGCAATACATGTCAATGTGAGGTATTCACAAATTCTAAATTTATAAATCACAGCAACCGAAATACAACAGTAAAGTCATGTAGTGTTTGAGTAAACAAAAGTGGTAATGGTTGAGGCGGGAATTTCGAATCGGTTTCGAAATCGCTGGGGGGCGGTGTGGATAGCTGGACAGTCGTGGAATTGCTGATATAAGCAACAAATGGACGGTCACTAACAAGTAACCGGGCGTAAGAGATGCAAAAGAACATTGTTAGAAGTAAAGCAAGCGTGGGGCTTTCAAAGTGCAGTCAGAGATACCAGCGGGATATTGGACACTGATCCAGCATTGGGTAACTAATTGTGGAGGAAGCATGTGAAACCAAGGCAAGTGATTCAAAGGTGATAATAAAACGGACCTTTTGTGCAGGTGATTACCGTGTCATCTGGAAATTCGAATGAAGGCGAAAAGCTTCGCAGGGACTTCAGTGAACTTTTGAAGAGCATGAATGGTGTATGGACATATAACGGACTATTAAAGAAAAGAAAAGCCGTCAATGAAACGGATTAGTGGAGACAAACGTCAATGGTTCGGCTAGGCAGGAGTTGGAAGAGTGTAAAATGTTTTTTTTGTATTTGATAGAAAATTGGTAATCAAATTATGGTTGGCTGTAGATGGCTGGTATTCTGTTCCGTTGAGACCTTGGTTGCAGGCAGAATGTTGTGGGAAGCAGGTAAAAAAGGGCTGGTTTGACGAGGTTGACAGCTGCGAAGGCTGGGTTCCGGCCATTGATTTCGTACTCTGCGATGCGGTGAGACTTTCATGAGGTTTTGTTAATCCATGTACGGTGCCCCATGTAACGTCAGCAGGCGAGAGTATAGGTTTAAACCATTGATCAAATCGTCCAGTCCTTACGGTAATCCGGAGTAAACGTCGATTTAGCCGATGGATACCCAAGTAACCAATGCAATCTGGAAGAGATCAGAAATGCGGCAGTCTGGAGAGTGTTCCAGCTGTGGGTTATGATTATCGTTTATATGGAAGCAAGAAAATGAACATTTTGATATCCGAACAGTTAGTTATCGTTCGGCTAGTGGACAGGTCTATTAGGGATCCCTAGATGGAGACTGGTAGCTTTCTAGGGTATTTGGGGCGATATCAGGTAGGCAGTGGATGAGGAGAGGGTGTCCGTTTGGGAACCAGGAATAAAACAATAGTAGATGGTATGGTCTGGACGAAGAATGAGAAAATAAGAAGAAAACAGTCTGGTCAGTTCACCAGCTGTGGTAAAGGACGGCAAACAGTAAAAAGGGGGGAAAACACAGTGTTAAAATGAGGATTTTTCATGTGGGGGCAAACGTGCAGGTATTCGGCAGGGGCATACGGATTCCGGTTGGAATGGGGTCTTAACTTACCATGAGCATGTGCGTAGAGAAGTGGAGCCTAGTTACTAAGGAATGGTAATCCGTGTGGCAAGTACGAGAAAGGCACAAAAAAAAGCAGGATGGGACGGCTGAGTTCTAGCCTGAGCCAGGAATTAACTGAGAGCGAGCACTCATCGCTAAAGGACGGAACGGTTTAATTTATATATACGCAAATTGTGTGTAGTAAAATGGCACAATCTAGTTAGGAAGGGGGACGAGTGGAGCATACCCAAGGTATATATATATGTATATATATATATATATATATATATATATATATATATATATATATATGTATAGATGTATATATATATATATATATATATATATATATATATATATATATATATATATAGATGTATACGTGGGTGCGATCATCGGACGCAAAAGACTACGGCAAGAAAAGTGAGATAGAGTGACGCAGCCGAGGATCAACGGTTAACGGAAAGAAGAACAAAAGTTAAGCACGGGTTCATCGGTGCGGCGGATCCCAAAGGCACATTTAGGCCATGAAACGTGAGACTAAAGGGGAAACGCCTAAGTGTGGCTGGAACTTTTAATGGGAAAGTTGGTATTTCGCCTAGAGTGGTCATTGAGCAGGAGTAAAGACCAAGTTCTGCATGAAATTACAGAAGAACCTTAGCTGGGGGATAGGGTGGGAGCAGAAATGGTAACGTCATAACTGGGTGTTGAGTTCAGTTAGTGAGTCACGCTAAGTGCGATGAATCAGACTGGATTTTCCAGTTCGAGATCGCAGAGGTGGTGAGCGAAGTATGAGTGGTGGGACTTGGTGCGGAAGAGAGGCATTATAAGCTAAGAGATATCGAGGACCGTTGAGTTACTCATCATGATTTTGTTATTAATTATAAGACAGTAGTGAGTATATATATATATATACATATATATTGTATATAAAAATGTTATATATTTACACATATATATGTATATATATGAATAGGTATATATATATATATATATATATATATATATATATATGCATATATATGTATATATATATATATATGCATATATATGTATATCTATATATATATATATATATATATATATATATATATATATATATATATATATATATATATATATGAACAGGTGTATATATATATGTATATATAAAATATATATATTGCTGTATACGTGGGTGCTATCATCAGACGGGTCCTGCGAGAGCGGTCGGACGCAAAAGACTATGGCAAGGAAAGTGAGATAGAGTGACGCAGCCGAGGATCAACGGTTAACGGAAAGAAGAACAAAAGTTAAGCACGGGCTCATCGGTGCGGCGGATCCCAAAGGCACATTTAGGCCATGAAACGTGAGACTAAAGGGGAAACGCCTAAGTGTGGCTAGAACTTTTAATGGGAAAGTTGGTATTTCGCCTAGAGTGGTCATTGAGCAGGAGTAAAAGACCAAGTTCTGCATGAAATTACAGAAGAACCTTAGCTGGGGGATAGGGTGGGAGCAGAAATGGTAACGTCATAACTGGGTGTTGAGTTCAGTTAGTGAGTCACGCTAAGTGCGATGAATCAGACTGGATTTTCCAGTTCGAAATCGCAGAGGTGGTGAGCGAAGTATGAGTGGTGGGACCTGGTGCGGAAGAGAGGCATTATAAGCTAAGAGATATCGAGGACCGTTGAGTTACTCACCATGATTTTGTTAATAATTATAGGACAGTAATGAGTATATATATATATATATATATATATATATATATATATATATATATATATATATATATATATATATATAAATCCAACCAGGGGTTGGATACTGAAGCAGTTTTCATGGCAATGTTGAGGTTGGTTTCAGGGCCGCATACGCAATATAACTAAATAAAGTTAATAAATCGTGGAGCGAGTGAGAGATATTGGCAACCTGTGGGGAGTAATACGGTGGTCTCTATAAATGCGAGCGCATCTGAAAGGATTTGTTTCAAAGTTGAATTAGCAGGATCCTATAAGTTGGTATGGATAAACAGTTAGTGGACGCAGACATGCTTACATATGTCGATGGCGAAGGCTAGGAGAAGCGGTCAAACAAAGCAATCAGAATTTTTAAAGCGGTGAGGTTATTTTGGAAGGTAAGGTAAAGAGAGAAAGCAGAGCAATGGCTTAAAAGTCAAGGCCTATCTCGTAAGCTTGACGTTCGGTTACGTGAACGTTGAATAAGCGCAAAACAGTTGGGACAGTAAGGAATTTATCAATAGCATGCACGAATGCATACTTTGACCGAGAAGATCTGATGTGCAAGGGAAGTTTATTCCAGATTCTGGAGTACGCGAAGAGAAAGAACTTAGAGCGTAGAACAGTCCTCGCGGAGGGTGTGGTAATAGTATACTGTCTATTCCGGAGTGAATATCCAGTATCCGGGGAGAAGCACAACTGGTTGGAGGAATAGGACTGCTTAGTCAATAGCCTATACAGAAATATCAAATTTAGCTTGATGCGACGAAGCCATAGTGGTTCGATTTTGAGAGATAAGCATCGTTCCCTGTAGTTTAAGTTGGACGACCAACCGATAAGCTGTTTTGTGAATCTTCTTTGAACACATTCGATAATAATCCTGTCGGATTTTCTCATGCTAGTGAAGATTAGGGGACAATATTCGAGAAGTGGCCTGGCATGTACTTTGTACATGTAGAGAATGCTCTGCCTAAGCTGAAAGGATCTGAATAGAAGACCAAGACACTTTCTGGCCTTCGCCGTTTGGAGGACAGCATGTTCCGAGAAGTTGAAAGAGCAAGAATAACTTAAGCCAAGGTCTTTTACTAAAGGCTGGCTGTCGATGGGTGAACCGCCAATGCATAAAGAACCAGGAGGAACCTGGCATTTGTAAGTGAGGAAAATACACTTGTCGGCGGAGAATTTCATCGCCCAGGTAGAGCACCATTCATCAAGAGCGGCTAAATCAGCAGAGATTTTAGGGATAGTAGTACTGAGGTTGCCAGGCGAGAAAGTGTAGACTATCTTAATGTCGTCCGCGAACAAAAACGGCGTGCCATTAAGTATTGTCGGAAACATATCATTTATATATAGGAGGAAAAGCAGGGGTCCCAAAACACTGCCCTGAATAACACCGCTAGTAACAGGCTTAGGATTAGAGGTGTGCCCGTTAATTAAGACAACCTGTGAACGATGAGATAAGTAAGACGAGAACCAAGAAAGAAGTGGATCGACAATCCCAAATGACCGTAGCTTTGTTAAAAGGTGGGGGTGAGGGACACGATCAAATGCCTTGGATAAATCAAGATAAAGAACAACAAGAGATTTCCCACTTTCAGCAGAGCCGGTGACGAGATTCAGAAAATCATACTGACAAGTCATGCAGGAACGCGAACGGAGGAATCCATGTTGGTTGTGATTAATAAGACTGAGGCTTAATAAATAGTTAATAATATTATCTTTAACTATTTTTTCCATTATTCTGGATAAGATGGGGGTATGGTTTATAGGGCGATAATTGGATACCTCATGTAAAGGTCCTTTTTTATGAATGGGAACGATTACCGAGCGCTTCCAATTAGCAGGTACGGTGCTACCATTAAGTGAAAGAGTGAAAAGGTTAAGCAACAACAGGGGGAGATCCGGCCCACCATTGACGAGTGCAATTGGTGGTAAGCCATCGGGGCCTAATCGAGGAGAGGGTTTGCTATTGGATAGTAGCTTGGAAATACTCCTGGCATCGAAGGGTATCGTAGAAAGGACAGAGTCGGTAAGTGGTGAAGATGGGGGCGGGGCAATGACAGTAGCTGGAGCCATGGCTGAAGCAAAGAATGCATTGAAGGCTTCGGCTATACAAGGTGGGGAGGTGATAGATGAGTTATTATCCAGAATTAGAAGTTGGAAGTCGGCCTTAACATCAGCGTTTCTAGACTTATGCAACATAGAAAGAAGTTGCGACTTGTTTGAATGACTCAAAGCCTTAGCTTCTTGGTCACGAAGTCGCGTATTATCTTGTCGTTGAATAAGTGTGGAGAGGCGGTTTAGACGAATAAAAAGTGAAAAGTCGTTGGAATTATGTAGTTGTTTGAGAAGTTTATGGTACTTCTTATGGAGTGGCGAGACAGACGACCTCTTTTTAGGTACAGCCTGGGCAGTATTGGACAATTTATCCAGACAATCGGAAAAGAAGGAGTAGAAAATATCCGCAGCATGCTGAGGGTCCTGGGTGAGAAAATAATCACCCCAGTCTTTCTGCCGAAGAAGCGTGACTAGCAAGGCCCAATTTCTGCAGTCGCGTGACAGGTTGAATTACCACATGGGCCAGCTCCTCTACCACTCAAGGATGAATACCATCAGGTCCCCGGGGACTGGTTGACTTTGGTGGTGCGCACGGTTACCGCCACTTCCTCCTCGGTGATTTATTGGCACGGCTTATGAGGGGCATCCACTGCAATGCGTGAGGGATGATCGTGCCTCTGTTCAGGACCACAGACTGACAAGTAGTGCCTCGCCAGTATCTCTGCCTTGTGTTCATCTGTAACTCCCAGAGAGTGTCCATCCTACGGGGCTGAAATTGCCTTTTTGGTTCGCTCCCTCCGTCGCAGAAAATGAACAGGCGTTTGAGTGCTCCAACTGAGCCCATTGCTAAGGTCTGCTCGAGGATACGTCGCTTTTCTCGCTTCAGTTTGGTACACTGATTTACGACGGTGCGGTATCGGTAATACCCCCTTCCAGTAGTTTGACATCGTCACCATGCTGGATTCCGACGCTTCAAGAGAAGGCTAAGCTGCGAGTCAAACCAAGGTGGGCCTTTTGCATGCGGTCGCTGCCTGGATGGTGGAGAAAATGTTTGGCATAACTGAAGGACTTCATCCCGAAATACTCCTCAAGCCTCGTCTATTTCGCACGGTTCTGACGGATACTACATCACTGAGGGCGCAGTACACCTGACTTGTTGAAACGGCATTCGCCAGACGTTGAGCCCAGTCTATGGTCTGAGAACAAAAGTCAGTCATCACTGCGTAGTCACTGCACCATAGTGGAGGTGAATACTCAATCCGATCAACATCGGAACGCCTTGGAGATGCCACCTGATCTAGGATAGATATAAGGTGATCCTGGGTCCGGTCGGCCTTGTGACCATTTGGAACAGAGAAAGCTCCAGCACCGTTGAAAGTAACTCGCGGGAAAATAAATCTGCTCCTTCATTGCTCCGTAGGTTCTCCCAGTCCACATTCGGCGAGTTGAAGTCACCAGAAATTAGAGAGTGACCATCGCCAGCCCAACGTCCTACGCCATTCAGTATTTCCCGAGGATATGCTTCTGGGGACCGATAAATGACCCATATAGGCTCACATCTACTGGGTGTCAACTCCATGCGGCACCAAAGAGATTCTTTAAAGCCCTCCGGGTCTGTCAGGCGATCCAACTGTAGCGAAGGGACGTCGGCTCGGATGTAAATCGCCGCGCCTTCTCCCCGAGCTTGGCTCCTATCAGCACGGTAAGGTGTGTATCCTGGGAAAGCCACTTCCGAATCCTGCACCTCAATGGTAAGCCACGTTTCCTTCAACGCGACCAATGTTGGCGATTGGCGAACCACCCATGCTTCGAGTTCATCTCGCTTGTTCAACAGACTCCTGACATTGGGCGACTTGATAAGTGCTTGCCCTCTTCTGTCTTCCCTCTCCGTGCGGAACCTCATTGCATCTCCAGAGCCAAGGCCGCCCGGTTGGTGATGCCGCTGAGAGTGAACGGTTCCCATCTCAGTTGAAGACGCCTCCGCTGAACAAGAAAATCCCGGATAAAAAGACCTGATTCTCCATTGGCCTGGCGTTCGCGGAGCTCTCTCAACGCCAACCGGTGCCCCTCTCTTCCCTCGGGGTCAAGATCTCGAAGGAGTCGCTGTTTCTCTCCCTTCAGTCTGTAGGAGCGCTGTAGCACCCAGCAGCATTCCTCGACGGAACCCAAGACCACCTTGAGCGGACGAGGGTTACCATTCTCATTTATTTTCCCTAAGCGAAAAACGGCTTTGACCTCCACATAGTTTGCCAGGTTTTCCTCATTTGTGGAGAATATCCTGGCGAATATATCCCGTAGAAGAGACACGTCGTGATCCAATCTATTTGGGAAGCCGACCCGGTTGATTGCGGCAGAATCACGACTAGGCAGCACTGGGTCCTTGTTGGCGGCACCATCCGTCGACGTGGCTTTACTGTTTTCCACTGATCCATGGTTTCCGTCTGCCCTGGATCAGGGCCTGTATCTCCGCCGGCTGCATTCGATACCTTCGGAACAAAAGTTTTGTCTTTCGAACATACAGCTTCTTCGGCTTTTCCGGTGACCACGGATTTCTTTCGGCGCTGTTTCTTCACTACCCTCGATGGGCTGTTTGTAGCGCCTGAAGCAACTTCCGCGTGGGACCTGGGGTTCGTTGCCACGGTGCCTCGGGTGCCTGGCTCGCCGCTGCGTCAGACTCTTCTATTTTTCTTTTGTTTGCGGTGTTATAGTCTGTGCATAGAATTTTGCCGGAATGGGGAGCTGCAGGAACTCAGCCACTCATATTTATCCTTGTCGATTTTTGTACACTTTTGGCAAATCCACCCCTCGCAATAACCACACATCAGGGCTTTGACCCGAGGGCCAATATTTTTCTTGCATACCAAACACGGGCTATTGATCCGCAGAGGTAGCTGAACTGATATTCTTTATAAATCCGTTGAGAAGCCACAAGTATCACAAAACAATGTATATCCACGATGCACAAAACTAGACACTTGGTGTAGCGCAAGCTGATTCAATGACAGTTCAATTTCAGTTCCGTTCAGCTTGCACAGGAATTTGGGTGGCTATAGCCAACCGTGTGTTCACATAGTTGTGTTGTTGGCGCAAAACCGTGGCTCCCAACACGGCCTGGTAGAAAAGGCCTTTGCGGCCATATGCCCTATTCGATTCAGTTCAGGTTCCTGGACTTGACAGCGTCTCCCAAATTGTCCAGTTTCTTGATCTGGTGAGCTCTTTGACCTTAAGTAACTTTGACTTTATGAAGACCCGTTTTTTTTCTAGTTTTGCATGGGAACGGTGGGGCAGGAGATCTTGGATTAGACCTGACGCAGAGCTTCATTCCGGTTTGAATCTAGGACAAAACTGCCAGTCATCAACGCTGCTTGACTGATCACCTCATAGGGAAAAAGAATGAAGACCGAAAAAGGCAAGAATAAAAAGGGCGAAAGAAGGGGTTCCAAACGCTGCTGGCACAAGACAATCCCTACAAGGGCTTATCCGGTCGATTTTAGGGGTGTTGATAAAGAATCGTAATTAGAGTTTGTACTTCTGCCTTCTGTTTAGTTACTTATTAGTAGTGAGTACATGCATCGTGAACCCCAGACATTCGTTATGTATTTTCCCTGTTTCTAAGGTAACACATCGGTTTATAATTGAGTTCAATGGTGCTTATTACACGGACAGTTCACGTATTTATTCATAACCTTGTTTTCCCAAAGGTCTACACTTCTACTGTTATATAATCCTTCTGAGTGTTTTATTTGTACTGCCGAGCGGAGGCTCGAACTCCCAGTCTTATCGTTTCTGTCAGTGCACTCCACTATTGGCCGTCATACGTCAACGGCATTAACAGATCTAGTGCCGGATTCGCCTATTTGTGTTGACACGTGCCTTTGTTTACTCCACAGACTTAGCTTATTTGTACTTATTTGTTAATGGCACTCTTTACCATTGCAACCACAGTCCAGTTCACGCGTTTGTAATTGAATTATTGATTTGTGACGGTAAAGGTTCTTGAATTATTGATTGTACCTAAACCGGACTGCGCTACAGTTTCGTTTAGCTGTTCAGTTCAGTTCAGTTCAGTTCAGTTCAGTTCAGTTCAGTTCAGTCTGCACAGGACAGGTAATGGCCACGGACAATCGAGCGTCCAGAATTCCTTCGATGGTATGCATACCAGTTATGCACCCACCACTGCTGAGTGTATTTCGTCGAATCCCCGCTAAAAATGAGAGGGAAACGAAAAACCTCATCGCACATCAACTGCGTAAGACATTATGCATCGTGAGCGTTCACTGAGAAGTGGACCGTTTTTTATTTTCTGCGCTGTCCCGATTTTCGGAAGCTTACTGCCCATTGTTCTTGGTTTCTCACCTGGCTGTAAGTCCTTTATTTTCTGTACATTTATGCTTATTATATTATTTAGAACCACGAATCATCGATAAGCACGGTTATTCGATTGGAATATGTTCTGCTGCCCGTAATCGTGTTCTGCCCATATCGTGCGTGTAGCTAGTGAAACTAAGTTACTGCTAGATTCACAGCCCTAGACATCGGGATAGTCGCAACAGCTATCCAGTGAACCAAACCGCTGCTTTGATATATTGCCCGAATCGAAGTTGAGGGAAATTCTGTTAAATGCAGTCGCGTCACGATTCTGACAGTAAACGTCAGTTATCACAAGGCCCAACCCCCCGACTCGAAACTGAATTGAGAACTTAAATTGGCAAAATTGAAGATAAAAAGGTTGGAGCTTGAGCTGGAAACCAAAAGACGTATCAGTGATGCCAGAATGAGGCTCGCAGAGAAGATACGTGATCTGGAAGCGGAAGAACGGTCGATATTGTCGATCCAGACCGCTCGACCACCTGTTCCGCAGCCATTTGAGAAGCTCGAACGAGTCAAAACTATGTACAGTCTCTCCCAAATTCAAATGATCAACCTGTCGATCAGATATCCTTCAAGGAACCTGGAATTCGTGTTTTGACTCAGAAACAACCAGTGCCAAGCAAGGTCTTTGAAAACAATCAGTTATTGAAGGAAAAGTACTGCGCAACAATTAACAAATATATATCAAAAGGTTACGCTGAGATGGTACCTGGGACTGAGCAAAACCTAACTGGCCCCCGCGTATGGTATCTTCCGCACCACGGCGTATTTAATCACGGAGACCGAATCAAAATAAGAGTGGTATTCGACTGCGCTGCGGAGGTTAATCAAACATCACTGAACAGACAACTACTGACGGGACCAGACCTCGTCAATAGTTTGTGCGGGGTGCTGTTGAGGTTCCGTGAGTACAGGTACACTTTGGTAGCCGATATTGAAGCTATGTTTCACCAGGTGAAGGTCCCATCAAGCGACCGCGATTGTCTGAGGTTCCTCTGGTGTCCTGACGGTAACGTGATCAACAAACCAAAAGCATGTCGTATGACGTCTCATCCATTTGGGGCCACCTCGTCGCCGTCATGCTGCAGCTTAGCTTTGTAGAACACTATCGACTGTAATATGACAATTTACGGCACTGCAGTGATCAATGAAGCCAAGAAAAGCTTCTACGTAGATGATTGTTTGATGAGTTTACCTAAAATGGAGGACGTTGGAAGAATGGGAAGAACGTTGCGTCACGCTCTACTGCACGGCGGCTTTGACTTGACTAAATCCTTCAGTAATGTGCCACATGCTTTGGGAGAACTGCCGAAAGCAGAAACCAAACCCATTTTCTTTGATCGAAAGCCAGCTGAAGTAAAGCGAACTTTGAGAGTGCAATGGGATCCACCTTGGGAGGAAAAATATACCTGAAGAGGTGTACTTACATACATCGCTTCAATTTACGACCCCATGGGGCTGGTATCTCCAAGTTTGTTGCCTTCTTAATTGCTTTTCCAGGACCTATGTCGAAGACAGGCCAAATGGGACGAGGAGATAACCCAGGAAGAAATCGACCGATGGATTGTGTGTCTCAGTGAAATTCAAGCAGTATCTAATCTACGAATCGACCGTTGTGTACGTCGGATGGATGAGGAAACGGATCCAAGGCTGGAAATACATGCATTCAGTGATGCTTCAGAACTGGGTTATGGAGCAGCACTCTATTAACGATCTGTTATCGAAGATGGAATGGTAAACTGTTCTCTAATATTGGCAAATTCTCGTATAGCCTCTTTGAAATCCGTGACTATCCGGCGCTTGGAGCTTGCGGCTGCTGTTGTCTCAGTAAGATAAGTCGCCTTTGCAAAAGAACTTTCCGAACCTATCTGCTCGACTACGTTCTGGACAGACTCACTAATTGCTTTGCAGTCGATACGAAATACCAAGTCTCGTTTCGAAACCTTTGTGGCCAACCGTCTGGCGGTGATCCGTGAATAGCAAATACAATCCAGCTGATTTAGCTTCGAGAGGTACCAGCCCGAGAAAGCCGCTAAGTGCACTTTGGTTTAATGGCCCACGATTTCTCTTGCAGAATGTGTCTTCGTGGTCTGCACAGCCTAGTCCCACCGTATCCACTCATATCGAATTGGTCAAAAGAGTTCACGTGAACGCAGTGCAAACATCAGATACAGTCGGCTGGATACAAAGATTCCGCAATGCCAAATCTTGGTTAGACATGCTGCGACAGATTGCTTGGTTGAGACGGTTTCGTTTTTGGATCCGAAAACGACATGAAACAGGTGTTAGTCAGCTAAACATCGCCAAGCAGTTGAAACCATCAGAATTATAGTCATCAGAATTAGCCTTACTTCGTTTGGTGCAAAAGGACTGCTCTAGTAAGGAGCTAAGCACAATCTCCGAAGGATCAGAGGTCCCAAGCATGTCCCGGCCAGTCTCAGGATGATTGCAGAAACTCCATCCGTTTAAACACTGCGGTTTACTACGAGTGGGAGGTCGCCTACGATGGACACCTCTACCTTTCGAATCAAAACATCCGGTAATTCTACCGAAGGATCACTTTATCATCAAACTCTTAGTGCAACATTATCACGAAGCGAATGGCCACGCCAGTGCAGCACATGTGTTGTCACTACTAAGGGAACGTTATTGGATTGTACACGGCTACTCTACAGTCAAAAATATACTACGGGAATGTTTCCATTGTAAACGTTGGCATTCCTAGGCATAAAGTCAAGTAATGGCACCACTTCCTGAGGATAGAATGTTATTCGGCGAGAGTCCGTTTGCTGCTGTCGGAGCAGACTACTTCGGTCCATTCTTGGTGAAGCGCGGTAGAGCCACTGAGAAACGTTACAGGTGTATATTCACCTGCCTGTCCATGAGAGACGTACACCTAGAGGTCGCCTACACCCTAGACACCGATTGTTTCCTTTCTGCGTTTTCTCGGTACGTGGCAAGACGAGGATGTCACAGTGTTGTCTACAGTGACAATGGAACGAATTTCCGAGGCGCTGAAGCAGACTTGAGGCGATGCCTGAAGGCTTGGAACCAAGACAAGATTCTGAAGACACTTGAGAATAGAGACTGTGAATGGCGCTCCTCTCCACCGAAGGCAAGTATTCGCGGAGGTGTATGGGAACGTATCATGCGATCTGTCCGCCGAATTCTGCTTTCACTTGTAGCTGATCAGTTGGTCGTGAACGAGGCTTTGGTAACGATGTTCTGCGAGGCAGAAAGAATACTTAATGAACGACCTCTAACCAGGATATCGGATGATCCCGATGATTTCAACGCGATAACACCCAATTACCTTCTTCTTTTACGAGGTGTACCAGCGACATTTCCCTCCGAGCTATCAAACAACCGGTTGAACCGAAGGTGGCGACAGGCGCAAAGGCTGGCAGATGCTTTCTGGGCTCGCTGGTTGAAGGACTACTTGCCAACACTACAGACAACATCAAAGTGGAATAAGCATGGCCAAAGGTTAAACGTAGGCGACCTGTTTCTCCTAGCTGACACGCACGCACGGAGAGGGGCGTGGCCCGAAGGGATAATTGAGGAACCGGTTGTAGGAAGCGATGGACGAATCAGAGGAGTTGCAGTACTTACAGCCAATGGTGTTCACCGGGGAGACATACGGCAGCAATGCCCTCTAGAGTCGGACTTATGCTCATGAGTATGGTTCGTGACATTCCCCCACCCCGGGGCAGTGTTAATTACGAATCGTAATTAGAGTTTGTACTTCTGCCTTCTGTTTAGTTACTTATTAGTAGTGAGTACATGCATCGTGAACCCCAGACATTCGTTATGTATTTTCCCTGTTTCTAAGGTAACACATCGGTTTATAATTGAGTTCAATGGTGCTTATTACACGGACAGTTCACGTATTTATTCATAACCTTGTTTTCCCAAAGGTCTACACTTCTACTGTTATATAATCCTTCTGAGTGTTTTATTTGTACTGCCGAGCGGAGGCTCGAACTCCCAGTCTTATCGTTTCTGTCAGTGCACTCCACTATTGGCCGTCATACGTCAACGGCATTAACAGATCTAGTGCCGGATTCGCCTATTTGTGTTGACACGTGCCTTTGTTTACTCCACAGACTTAGCTTATTTGTACTTATTTGTTAATGGCACTCTTTACCATTGCAACCACAGTCCAGTTCACGCGTTTGTAATTGAATTATTGATTTGTGACGGTAAAGGTTCTTGAATTATTGATTGTACCGAAACCGGACTGCGCTACAGTTTCGTTTAGCTGTTCAGTTCAGTTCAGTTCAGTTCAGTTCAGTTCAGTTCAGTTCAGTTCAGTCTGCACAGGACAGGTAATGGCCACGGACAATCGAGCGTCCAGAATTCCTTCGATGGTATGCATACCAGTTATGCACCCACCACTGCTGAGTGTATTTCGTCGAATCCCCGCTAAAAATGAGAGGGAAACGAAAAACCTCATCGCACATCAACTGCGTAAGACATTATGCATCGTGAGCGTTCACTGAGAAGTGGACCGTTTTTTATTTTCTGCGCTGTCCCGATTTTCGGAAGCTTACTGCCCATTGTTCTTGGTTTCTCACCTGGCTGTAAGTCCTTTATTTTCTGTACATTTATGCTTATTATATTATTTAGAACCACGAATCATCGATAAGCACGGTTATTCGATTGGAATATGTTCTGCTGCCCGTAATCGTGTTCTGCCCATATCGTGCGTGTAGCTAGTGAAACTAAGTTACTGCTAGATTCACAGCCCTAGACATCGGGATAGTCGCAACAGCTATCCAGTGAACCAAACCGCTGCTTTGATATATTGCCCGAATCGAAGTTGAGGGAAATTCTGTTAAATGCAGTCGCGTCACGATTCTGACAGTAAACGTCAGTTATCACAAGGCCCAACCCCCCGACTCGAAACTGAATTGAGAACTTAAATTGGCAAAATTGAAGATAAAAAGGTTGGAGCTTGAGCTGGAAACCAAAAGACGTATCAGTGATGCCAGAATGAGGCTCGCAGAGAAGATACGTGATCTGGAAGCGGAAGAACGGTCGATATTGTCGATCCAGACCGCTCGACCACCTGTTCCGCAGCCATTTGAGAAGCTCGAACGAGTCAAAACTATGTACAGTCTCTCCCAAATTCAAATGATCAACCTGTCGATCAGATATCCTTCAAGGAACCTGGAATTCGTGTTTTGACTCAGAAACAACCAGTGCCAAGCAAGGTCTTTGAAAACAATCAGTTATTGAAGGAAAAGTACTGCGCAACAATTAACAAATATATATCAAAAGGTTACGCTGAGATGGTACCTGGGACTGAGCAAAACCTAACTGGCCCCCGCGTATGGTATCTTCCGCACCACGGCGTATTTAATCACGGAGACCGAATCAAAATAAGAGTGGTATTCGACTGCGCTGCGGAGGTTAATCAAACATCACTGAACAGACAACTACTGACGGGACCAGACCTCGTCAATAGTTTGTGCGGGGTGCTGTTGAGGTTCCGTGAGTACAGGTACACTTTGGTAGCCGATATTGAAGCTATGTTTCACCAGGTGAAGGTCCCATCAAGCGACCGCGATTGTCTGAGGTTCCTCTGGTGTCCTGACGGTAACGTGATCAACAAACCAAAAGCATGTCGTATGACGTCTCATCCATTTGGGGCCACCTCGTCGCCGTCATGCTGCAGCTTAGCTTTGTAGAACACTATCGACTGTAATATGACAATTTACGGCACTGCAGTGATCAATGAAGCCAAGAAAAGCTTCTACGTAGATGATTGTTTGATGAGTTTACCTAAAATGGAGGACGTTGGAAGAATGGGAAGAACGTTGCGTCACGCTCTACTGCACGGCGGCTTTGACTTGACTAAATCCTTCAGTAATGTGCCACATGCTTTGGGAGAACTGCCGAAAGCAGAAACCAAACCCATTTTCTTTGATCGAAAGCCAGCTGAAGTAAAGCGAACTTTGAGAGTGCAATGGGATCCACCTTGGGAGGAAAAATATACCTGAAGAGGTGTACTTACATACATCGCTTCAATTTACGACCCCATGGGGCTGGTATCTCCAAGTTTGTTGCCTTCTTAATTGCTTTTCCAGGACCTATGTCGAAGACAGGCCAAATGGGACGAGGAGATAACCCAGGAAGAAATCGACCGATGGATTGTGTGTCTCAGTGAAATTCAAGCAGTATCTAATCTACGAATCGACCGTTGTGTACGTCGGATGGATGAGGAAACGGATCCAAGGCTGGAAATACATGCATTCAGTGATGCTTCAGAACTGGGTTATGGAGCAGCACTCTATTAACGATCTGTTATCGAAGATGGAATGGTAAACTGTTCTCTAATATTGGCAAATTCTCGTATAGCCTCTTTGAAATCCGTGACTATCCGGCGCTTGGAGCTTGCGGCTGCTGTTGTCTCAGTAAGATAAGTCGCCTTTGCAAAAGAACTTTCCGAACCTATCTGCTCGACTACGTTCTGGACAGACTCACTAATTGCTTTGCAGTCGATACGAAATACCAAGTCTCGTTTCGAAACCTTTGTGGCCAACCGTCTGGCGGTGATCCGTGAATAGCAAATACAATCCAGCTGATTTAGCTTCGAGAGGTACCAGCCCGAGAAAGCCGCTAAGTGCACTTTGGTTTAATGGCCCACGATTTCTCTTGCAGAATGTGTCTTCGTGGTCTGCACAGCCTAGTCCCACCGTATCCACTCATATCGAATTGGTCAAAAGAGTTCACGTGAACGCAGTGCAAACATCAGATACAGTCGGCTGGATACAAAGATTCCGCAATGCCAAATCTTGGTTAGACATGCTGCGACAGATTGCTTGGTTGAGACGGTTTCGTTTTTGGATCCGAAAACGACATGAAACAGGTGTTAGTCAGCTAAACATCGCCAAGCAGTTGAAACCATCAGAATTATAGTCATCAGAATTAGCCTTACTTCGTTTGGTGCAAAAGGACTGCTCTAGTAAGGAGCTAAGCACAATCTCCGAAGGATCAGAGGTCCCAAGCATGTCCCGGCCAGTCTCAGGATGATTGCAGAAACTCCATCCGTTTAAACACTGCGGTTTACTACGAGTGGGAGGTCGCCTACGATGGACACCTCTACCTTTCGAATCAAAACATCCGGTAATTCTACCGAAGGATCACTTTATCATCAAACTCTTAGTGCAACATTATCACGAAGCGAATGGCCACGCCAGTGCAGCACATGTGTTGTCACTACTAAGGGAACGTTATTGGATTGTACACGGCTACTCTACAGTCAAAAATATACTACGGGAATGTTTCCATTGTAAACGTTGGCATTCCTAGGCATAAAGTCAAGTAATGGCACTACTTCCTGAGGATAGAATGTTATTCGGCGAGAGTCCGTTTGCTGCTGTCGGAGCAGACTTCTTCTGTAAGGTTGATTAGACCTTACTTCGCGGTTTCCTTAGTGAACGCGTGCTTCGGTCCTTTGTACTGCGTGGACCACCTGCACGTTACTCTAATGTGCGGCACTGCACAATTATGTTAACCAGAACAGTATTCTCCACGACCCGTGAGAACGAGAAGGCGATTGGGAGAGATAGTGGTTAGCGTGTATTTGGGAGCGTGCGTGAGAGCGTGCTCAAGAGCAACGGTCAAATGGCAACCGCGCTTGGCAGTCAGCGTTCAGTTAAACAATAAACGTGGTAAAATTATGAACGAAGATGGCAACCGCTACAGGGGCCTCCTCCTAGAAGTCCGACGGAGTTGGGCTTCGATCGTGATGGTAAGCCGGAATTATTGGTTGTCCAGGAACTCCTCATAGCTTGTCCGTTATATTGTTGTTGACGTCGAACGACTGCTGATGAGTTTACCGGTGCCTGCACTCTCGAGGTCCAATGTGCGTAGGTGCAACTGTGTTTTGGCGCCCACGGGTCTCATACGGATGCAAGCCGGAAAACGCCTCGTCAGGTCCATCCAAAAAGGCGTCCAGTTGCCGTCTCCAGTGCCAGGCTGACCAATCGTCCCGTTGTCCAGTGAGCGGTTGGCTCCTTGAACGTGCACGGGAGTCAGCCAGGCTACGGATGAAGCCAATGTGACTGTGTAGATCCGTCTGAGAGAGGGCAAGGTAAACTGGAACAAAATAGCGCCTGAGGGCGCCGGCGGACGTTGGACCGTAATAACAACACACAAACGATGTTCGGTGTTGTTGGAGTCGCTAGGAAACCAGAAGAAAATGAAACCATAACTACCGATTGTAATTTCACGGGTCTGTTTTTTGGTAAATCCATGGCGAACTTCCCAACCTATTGCTAACAGTCCGTTGCAAAAATCGTCACGAAATCGGCGAAGCGGACGGGATTTCGTAGTTGGCGACCGCGACGGCTACTTCGCGTTGCGGGTACGGTTGGAGAATCTGATGGACTAGCTGCCGAGTCCTCACTAGGCGTAACTGGGGGTGGTTCGAGTAGTAACTCGCTCGATGCAGGTGACTGAGCGACTTGAGCGGGTGTAAATTGGCCGAGCGGCTTGCACTCAATGACGGCAGGCTTGAGACGGTCGATAGATACGGCGTCGTGTCGTCCGTTGATGTCTATGACAAATGTTTTTGCCCTACATTTTATCACCCGAAACGGGCCAGTGTATGGCGCTTGTAGTGGTGATCGAACGCCATCGACGCGAAGGAATACATGAGTAGCGGTTCCTAACGCAGTTGGGACATAACTTGTAGACTGTTGTTCACGCGGCGGACTGGCCTTGAGCACTCGCATGTGCTGCGTAAGGCGCTGAGCATAGTCACCGTAGTCGAAAGTCACGGTTGGTGAGGGGGCTACCAACTCCCCAGGCAGACGAAGTGTGCAGCCATATACTAGTACGGCCGGTGTTGTGTGTAACTCCTCCTTAACGGTACTACGCGGGCTTAAGAGTGCTAATGGTAGTGTTTCACTCCAAAGGGGGTTACCGTTTGCTCGAAGGGCGGCTTTTAATTGCCCGGTGGAAACGCTCAACCACACCATTGGCCTGAGGGTGGTAAGCTGTCGTCTTAACATGTTGGCAACCGAGCGTAGCGAGTAGGCTGCCGAAAGCGCCGTCAAAATGTGGACCGCGATCGGTGGTCACTATTGCCGGGCAACCGAAATGACTAACCCAACCGGTCAGAAAAGCTTTCGCGGCCTCTTCCGAGGTGGGACGGGGGATAGGGATGGCCTGCGGCCAGCGAGTAAAACGATCCACGCATGTGAGTATGTAAACGTACCCAAGCGAAAGTGGGAGTGGTCCTACGAGGTCGACGTGCACATGATGAAAACGTGTTTCAGGTTCTGGGAACCTGGCTAACGCCGCCTTAGTGTGCCTATGGGTCTTAACACGTTGACACTGCAGACAAGCACGAGCCCATTGACGGACATCTCGTTTGACATTGTTCCAAACAAAACGCCCAGTTATCAGTTTCACCGAGGCAGTCACACCCGGATGAGCCAGATTATGGAGTGTCAGGAACGTAGGATAACGGTGGGCAGCAGGAACTACTGGCCTAGGGCGACCTTGCGACACATCGCACACGATGGTATTCTGGGAAGCTGGGATAGGTACTGTGGTTAAACTCAAAGAACCGTTTTGTCGAAGTTGTTCGATGTCAGGGTCCATAGTTTGAGCCTGTGCCATTGCGTCCAAGTTGATGTTAGGCGTTTGTGACAGACTTAGTTGATATACGCGCGATAAGGCGTCTGCGACGGGATTAAGTACTCCAGAGACGTGTCGTATGTCCACAGTAAACTGTGAGACAAAGTCTAAGTGGCGAATCTCGCGTGGTGAGCATCGATCGGAAGCTGACTTCAGTGCGTAAACCAAAGGCTTGTGGTCTGTAAACACCGTGAACGAACGGCCTTCGAGTGCATGTTGAAAATGACGGATTCCCAAGTAGATGGCTAATAACTCTCTACCGAACGTGCTGTACCTTGATTCCGCGGGTTGTAGGCGCTTGGAGAAGAATGCTAAAGGTTGCCAAGAGTCATCTACGAACTGTTGCAGTACTTGTTACGAACGTTTGAGCAATGCGTAGCCAAATTCGCAGCGGATTCCGAAATCAGAAGACGATTATCCGTGATATTCTACGATACTAGATTATTACAATAAACAATGACATAAACAATATACAAACCTCAATAATACGATCACAAGGACTCAACAACGAGAAACCGAATAGCAGCGTGTGAGCAGACAGCACGTGCGTCACGCAGGTCCTGAACAAGGATGTGCCAAAGTAGCGCTCTGGGCGCAAACAAACAACAATTGGTCCAGAAAAACAACCAGTTCGTAAAGACAAGTCAATAGTGTATGGAAATGAGTGATGTTGGGAAAAACACTGAATCGCGAGGGAAAAAGGGGATTTTCCACGACCGGTTGTTACACCGCCCACCAAAATCCTCCTGGATCCTTAGCAGAGTCAAAGGTTCGGTATAAAGGTACTGATTCTTCCTACCTGCCTAGGCACTGCTGTCAGTGCGCGCGTCTAATGCTCGTCGTCAACGTTCTACTACTGGTCGCACCTAATCCATTGGATACATAGAAGTGAGGCTAGTCTACATCTTCCACAAGACCAAATGACCGATGGCGGGCGTGAATGGTCACATAGACGTTGTCCTCGTAAGGGGCCGTCCGGTCCTGGATGTACGTGCTTGAGTGTGTGTGTGTGCCGGGGTTACAATGAAATCACAGGTATGACTACACATCAAAGGAGGACTTTCTGCAATGTCAACAAAGGACCGCGTGGCAAGAAAACGAGTAAATGTAGCATGTGTGTGACCTGAGCTCCGCTACTTCCACATATGCAAGGGGCATTCGGTAGCGTCAACAAAAAGCAAACAAAGAACACTGTCACATGTATGATGGGTTTACGGGATGTAGAGTGCGTCGTGCATGCGTGTATGTATCGGGATGTATAATGGGATCGCACTCATCACCACATATCGGAAAGAACCTTCTGTAATGTCAACGAAAGGACCGCGAGCACCTTAACGTGTTTGACGGAGATTGTGTGGTATATATGGTGTTTCTTTATCCACCTCGATTACTGGTATGAAAAAGGTTTACTAGGCCTCAGGGTTATCAGCTCCTCCGTCTTCGCTCTCGAGTAGGTTAATACTGCGTATGTCACGAATGAGCACTCCGTTAGCTGCCTTCACCTTCACCGTTCTTATCATTCCGTCAGTGCTTTTGATGGTTTCCGTAACTACTCCCAAAGACCAAGCGCTGAAATGTGCGCGTTCGTCGGCGATCATAATCACGTCCCCAACTTTGAATGGTCATGTTTTGGCCAGCCACTTCTGTCGAGTCTGCAAAGCCGGTAGGTACTCCCGTAGCCATCGCCTCCAGAAGACCTTGGCCAGATAGTTCGCTTGCTTCCACCCATGGAGGTAGCTCCCACGAAGGTTTATCGGCCCTTGGAAACCCTCGTTCGACCTTAGCGTCAATAAGTCGTTTGGGGTGAGCGCCAGGTGGGTGGGGTCGCCGTTCAATACTGGAACCAGGGGGCGGTTGTTCAGGATTCGCTCCACCTCAGTCATGACGGTGTTCAGCGTCTCGTCGTCGGGCGGCTGCTGCTCCATGATTGACAGCAATATCCGTCTGGCGGACCGGATCATGCGTTCCCATATGCCGCCTCGGTGACTGGCTTCTGGGGGGTTGAAATGCCATCGTATGCCGTAGGCCACGGTTCGATTCTGCAGTTCGTCCCTGTTTATGTTCTTGTGCCAACGCTGCAATTCCCGTTGAGCGCCCACAAAGTTCGATCCATTATCTGAGTATATATCGGCCGGTACGCCTCTTCGGTTGATAAATCTTTGCAAGGCCCGTGGAAACGAATCGGTCGTCATCGAATGTGCGACTTCTAGGTGTACCGCACGTGATTTCATGCACGTCATGATACATCCGTATCGCTTTTCTAATCTTTTCCCGCACTTGATCCACAAGGGCCCGAAATAGTCCAACCCGGTGTCACTGAACGGCCACCAGCCCGTAGTCACCCTGCATTCTGGTAGTGGGGCCATGAGTTGTATGCCTGCTGTGGCATTGCGTCTCCTGCATTGCACACACCGTCGGATTACGCGTTTTACAGTCTCTCGTCCTCTCAACAACCAAAGACGCTTTCGGATAACGCTCGTCACGTGACTTTCCCCGGCATGTCCCTCCACGGCGTGGACGTGTTGAATCATTAGCTCTACTACAGGTTGTCTCGCAGGCAGCAGTATAGGATACTTTGTGTCGAAGTTCAGGTGGGCGTTGGTCAGCCTACCATCCACCCGCAGCAGTCCGTTGATGAGTTTGTGGTTTAAACGCTTCAGCTCGCCTCTTGGAGATGGCATGTCTTCATTGGTCGGCCCCACTTCTTCCGCCCTCTTGAGTTCTTGGGCGAAAGCCTCGCGTTGTATCATTCTGAAAATATCGTACTCTGCCGCTTGTAGCTCATCGGGACCTACCGGGCCGACCGGTATCCGACTTGAGGGCCGTAGCCCTTTCATGAATAGTAAATTTCTCTTGAACCTGGTTAACCAAACTGGCGAACGAAGCGTCTTCATCCAGGAAGAACACCTGACCAGTCGCGATAGAATGGACGACGCTTCGACGACGTTGGTTGCTATCACTACGCCTTTGATCTCAAGTTCCAATTCCGTAGGGGGGTTTAATTCGAACACGGGCCAGTCCTGTTTGGGCAATTGCAGGAAGTTTGGCCCTCTCGTCCACGTGTCTAGTTGCCTGAAGTTGTTCGCACCTCGAGAGCACAGGTCGGCCGGATTATCGCCAGACCTGACATGACTCCACTGGTTCATGGCTGATTCATCGTGGATAATCGTGAGCCGGCTAGCAACTAAAGTACTAAACCGGCTCCGTACGTTGTTAATGTAGTAAAGTACTATCGTTGAATCCGTCCAGAAGCTCACCGACCAAATGTAGAGATCGAAACATCTCTTCACAGCTTGCACCACCCTGACTGCCAACACGGCTGCGCTGAGTTCAAGGCGTGGGATTGAGACCGACTTCAGTGGAGCAACGCGGGCTTTGGCGAACAGGATCCTCGTGGTATATTGTCCATCTCCTGCGCACCATCGTCCGTACACCACAGCTCCATAACCGACTTCGGATGCGTCGGAAAAGGCATGTAGTTCTCCAGTCCGTGTCGTATGGCCAGGAGTCAAACATCGTGGGATTCTTATGTCCTCTAATTTCTTCAAGGTGTTCAGAAATTCTTCCCAGTCCAGCCGGTCCCCTCGGTCCCAATCAACTTTCTTACGGCACAGCCGCTGCAGCAAGATCTTTCCGGGTAGCAGCCATGGTGAGACGAAACCAAGCGGGTCGAACAAACTTGAGACGGCAGATAGTATGCCACGACGGGTTATTGGCAGCTCGGGAACGTTCAGTTCGAAAACAAAATCGTCCGTTTCCGCGTCCCATTGTATCCCTAAAGTGCGCTCGATAGGAAGTGGAGAGCCGTCCAAATCTCTTACCCTTTCGGCCTTTTCGTGATACGGGATGACCTTCAGCACTTCTGAAGCGTTCGACATCCATTTAGTTAGATGGAAGCCGCCCTCTTCCAGCAATCTCGTCAGACCCCTGAACTGCTCTAGAGCTGATTCCACATCATCGAATGACCCAAGGTAGTCGTCGACGTAGAAGTTCCTGCTGACGCTTTCTACCACCGTCCGATGTACTAGATCGCCATGTTTGTTCGCTGATTCTCGGAGGGCGTAGTTGGCACAAAATGGTGACGATATGGCTCCGAAGGGGTGGACGGTCATCCTATAATTCACCACTGCGTTGTCCCGGTCGTTCCCTTCCCACCACAGGAAACTCAAAGCATCTCGTTCTCCTACCGGAATCTTCACCTGATGGAACATTTCCCTAATGTCAGCAGACAAAGCCACTTTACCCACTCTGAAACGGCACAAAACATCGATCAGTGGTGTGGTCCAGTCAGGCCCCTGTAGTAGGCGATCGATTAACGACTTGCCCTGAAACTTGGCCACACAGTCGAAAACCACCCGCAGTTTATTGGGTTTCTTGGGGTTGATAGCCGGCTGGTGAGGCAGATACCAGATACCCCTTTTGCTGTCGGTGTTGACAGGCACCTTTTCAACGTAACCGAGGGCCTCGTTTCGCTTCATCAAATCCGCGTATCGTTCCCACAGATTCTTGTCTCGAATGAAGCGTTCTTTTAGTCGTAGTAATCGTTGGAGAACATAATTTCTGTTGTCAGTCCACGGGTCGACCGGTGTGCGCCATGGGAGGGGAACCTCGAACTGTTTTTTGAGGCCTCTAGTGCCTTGCCGCACCGTTTGTAGAGCGAAGTGATCCTCTTGAGACAACGTCCGTCTTTCGTCTCCAATGTCATGAAACTCCTTTTCACACAGCCGTTGCAGATGATACTCTATGCGGTCCGTTTCGGCGGATAAGTAATTCACGGAACCGCGTACCCCTACTGGACCGTATAACATCCATCCTAGAGCCGTGCGTACGGCATAAGGTGCCTGGCGGTCGTCCACTCTTTGGTCAAGCACCCAATGCGCCTCTGGCACGTCGCATCCGATGAGGAGATCCACCTCATCATCTTCCCAGTCTACAACGGTTACATCCTGCAGGTGGGGCCACCTAGTCAAGATTGCGTTCACCGACCTTGGTGCTCGCATGGGGAGATCCGCTAACGTGAATGCCTCCGTTGGTTCAATTTCCTCGTTAGTGTCTAGAGAGATGAGTTGCAGCCTTAATCTACCGGCAGTCATTACCTGTGTTCCGCCCACCGTGCTCACTGCTAACGACGTCGCACCTTTAGCCAGTTGGTGTTTGTCGGCAAACCGCTCTTTCACTAAAGTGGTGTCGGATCCACTATCAACGAAAGCCAACGCCTTGACTATCCCAGTCGGAGTCACTACTCCCACGGCCACTACGCCCAAACGTACCGGTTTACTGGCAGATTGTGAAGTTGAACAAATCACGCTGGGCTTGGCACTCGCCTCGGATATGGTTACTCTCGCCTGATGCAGCAGCCGATGGTGTCTGCCCGTGCAGCCCTCGTAACCACATCGATTCCTTGTTCTACAGGCTGCTGCCCAGTGCGTGGTGTTGAGACAGATGAAACATGCTCCTGCCATCCTCGCCATTCCCCACCGTTCGTCTATTGTGGCGTTGCCGAACTTGGGGCATTCTGGTAGGCCATGGCTAGTACCACAGGATCTGCAATTTGGTTTCGCCGTAGCATCTCGTGAAATGACGTGTGTGTTGGTCCAAGGCTGGTACTTTGGATGTTCCCGTACAGGGGTTTGGACTTGGCTAGTACCGGGCTTGTTTGCTCGGTTGCTGTCCCGGATGAGTCGGCCGAATCTGCTGTCAGCTATCTTCGTTTGCCTGTATAAGTATTCAGTCAGGTCTTCGAAGTTGGCTTCTCTGTCGCTTTGGCTTATCCGTTCAGCTTCTTCCGCCCACCGACCCTGTAGTTCGGGAGAGAGGTGACGGACTATGCCTTCCAAAGTGTGCATGGCGTCTAGGTCAGCCCTGTAACCTAAGTGGTCGAGGGCTATTGAGCAGTTCTGCATCTTGATCACCAGGTCGGCCATGGTGTAGACGTCGCCCTTGGTTCTCTTTGCCTCTGCCATCACGCCCTCTATTAGGTTACGGGCTACTTTGAAAGGTTGGCCAAACAAGTCCCTCAGAATCTTTCTTGCCCTTGTGTAGCCTTGTTCTGGATCGAGCATGGTGCACCCGTCGATAGCTTCTCTTGCCCGGCCTCGGCAGTAGTGAGTAAGGTAGAGAAGCCTTTGCCCAGGGTCGTTTACCTTATTTTCAACGAAAGTCTAGAACCGTTTGACAAACTTGCAGTATTGCTCAGCTCGCCCGTCGAAAACCGTTAGCTCCACTCTAGGCAGATCGATCGATGGTGGTTTGTAGTCGGCGACCGGCGTGGGGTTCCCTACCTTATTGCACCCTAATCTATCGGAAGTGTCGAAGTCACTGGTCTCATGCTCTCGCTGTTTCTGTGTACATTTCTCTGCTTCCTGCGCCTGTAGTCTAGCCGAAAGTAACTGTTGCTCTAGTTCTAGTATTCTCAGCTTATATAAATCGACATCATTGCGATCAATATTGTTTTCAATAACACATGAGCTAGCACTGACAGGACTAGGCGATCTAGCATTAACTAAAGAATCATATGTACCCAAAACCTCCCCAGAGACTTGCCGTATTACTTCCTGTCCGGATTCGACTGCTTTTGATCCTTTTCTTGGCATTTTGCTTGATTTTTCCTCGTTCCAAATAGATCTATTGAGTATTGTTACGAACGTTTGAGCAATGCGTAGCCAAATTCGCAGCGGATTCCGAAATCAGAAGACGATTATCCGTGATATTCTACGATACTAGATTATTACAATAAACAATGACATAAACAATATACAAACCTCAATAATACGATCACAAGGACTCAACGACGAGAAACCGAATAGCAGCGTGTGAGCAGACAGCACGTGCGTCACGCAGGTCCTGAACAAGGATGTGCCAAAGTAGCGCTCTGGGCGCGAACAAACAACAATTGGTCCAGAAAAACAACCAGTTCGTAAAGACAAGTCAATAGTGTATGGAAATGAGTGATGTTGGGAAAAACACTGAATCGCGAGGGAAAAAGGGGATTTTCCACGACCGGCTGTTACAGTACTGCTCCAACCGCTGTGTCCGAGGCATCCGTCACTACCGAAATAGGAGCCAAAGGGTCGGGGTGTGTAAGGAGTGCTGTGTTGGTGACAGCATCTTTGACCAAGGCGAATGCGGCTTGTGCCGTGTCGGGAAACACGAACTTCCGCTTACCTCCGCGCAACAGGTCGGTGAAGGGTTGCATCATTTCCGCACAGTGAGGAATAAATCGGCGGTAGAAATTCACCAGGCCGGCAAACTGACGCAACTGGCGAAAAGATTGGGGTTCAGGGTAGTCGCGAATAGCGGAAACTTTATATGACAGAGGGCGGATACCCGAGGATGAAATAGCATGTCCTATGAAAGTGATATCAGACCGGCCTAATTCGCATTTCGCGATATTGATCGTAAAGCCGTGCTGGCTAAGGCGTTCGAAAAGTGCGAAAAGTGCGTAGCGTGCTCTTGCTCTGAAGAACTCGCCACCAAAATATCATCCAGGTATACGTGGACATTTTCCAAACCACGAGTTGCCTCGTGCATGAACCGTTGAAAGGTCTGGGCTGCATTGCTGAGTCCAAACGGCATTCGCAGAAACTCGAACAACCCGAAAGGTGTAGTGACGGCAGTTTTAGGTATATCGGCCTCTGCTACCGGGATCTGGTTGTACGCCCGAACCAAATCGATACGGCTGAAGACGGAGCAACCTGATAAAGACGAAGTAAGATCCTGTATATGGGGAATCGGGTATCGGTCCGGGACGGTGACTTTGTTAAACGCTCTGTAATCACCACAGGGTCGCCAGTCGCCACTAGACTCAGGAACCATATGAAGGGGTGAAGCCCAAGGGCTACTAGAAGGGCGTATTATACCCAATTCTAGCATATGTTCGAATTCAGCCTGTGCAACACGAAGCTTGTCTGGTGCTAACCGACGCGGCCTACTGAACACTGGGGGTCCCTTGGTATCGATATAGTGAGTGACACTGGTGGTCACTGCTGGGAGAGGCCCGACCTGCCGAAACATGGCCGGGTAGGCGGCGACGAGTTCGCTATAAGGTTGATGTGCCGGTGGTTGAGCGTAAAAGGGCGTGACGTGATCCACTCGCGAATTATAACCAGCAACAGCGAGAGTGGTCTGACGATCCACCACTCTGCGGCGCCGTGCATCAACTAACAAGTCAAAGTGCTGCAGGAAGTCAATGCCCAGAATTGGGTACGGGACGTCGGCGATGATGAATACCCAACGAAAATTACGCTTTAAACCCAAGTTTAAGGTGAGCGACCGCTGGCCAAACGTTGGGATGGCCGTGCCATTGGCAGCGCGTAGTGTTTGGGCCTGCGGTGTGCTATTGTCGTCTTTCGCTCGGGGGAGGACGCTCACTTCGGCACCGGTACCTACAAGGAATAGGTTATTTGAAATAATGTCCCTTACGTTCAAAAGACGACTATTGGTGTGATACCCGGCTTCGTGGGTCGCCACCACGGGCCGGGGGTTTAGTTTCCCTGATGAGCACCGGGAAACGTACACCCTGGTTCGCATCGTTTGGCTCCCTCACCGAAGCGACTGTGGTATTTACAATACCCTTCTTTTGAAGAACCGACGAAACGTCGTCGCAATGGCGGACTATGGAGCCTAGGTGAGCGTGCGCGGTGCCGCTCCTGTGACCCACTTCTAACTGCCAGGCGTTGCAGGCTCGCGTCAATTCTAGACAAAACTGACGCGAGGTCATTAGATGTTGGCAAGGCAGGCACCGTTGCGACGGAGGGCCTGGTTACTCCAGCTACAGCGGGGTTGTATCGTGACATAATGTCATCAGCTATCGCTGCGGTTTCCTCCAGCGAGCATTTGCGCGTGGCACTTAGTAAGACTGGAATGTTATGCGGCAAACGCTGCAGCCAAAGTTCCCTTAAGAGCGGGTCCTTGCCTATTGTCGGTCCTCTCAAGCGCTGCATCTCACGCAGCAGTTCGGAGGGCTTCCTACTTCCAAGCTCAACGTTTTGAAGTTGTTGCATACGTTGGTCTTGCGTTGGGGTCGTGCGGGCAATGACAGCCTCCTTTAAAGCCTCATAGCTTCGGGAAGAGATTATTACGTCCCTCACTTGCAATGTGACCTCTGGCGGGAGGCGGTCTGCTACCCACCTGAAACGGCTGGCGTCGCTGGTTATGCGGCAGTTTTCGAATTCTAACTCGACCAGCGTGAACCAGAGTTCTGGATCAGCAGGTGTGAATGCCGGTATGTGCAGCCTGATCGCTCCAACGGTGGGGTCTGAGCAGGGTTTCCGTTCGGTAGACATAGCGATTGCTTTATCGAACTCAGACGGGAAAAGAAACCAACGATCAATGGGGCACTATAATCTTCGCGAGAAAAGAACAAAAATCAAGACGAACTAGACACCGAAAATATATGGACAAAAAAAATTATTTGGTAAACCGACCAAAAAATAATCAACAGATAGGGAAACAATAAAACACAAAAACGTACGCAGACGGGACCTACAACGGTAGAAAACAAGGAAACTCACTTGACCTGAGGATCAAGTCGGGCTCACCAATTGTAAGGTTGATTAGACCTTACTTCGCGGTTTCCTTAGTAAACGCGTGCTTCGGTCCTTTGTACTGCGTGGACCACCTGCACGTTACTCTAATGTGCGGCACTGCACAAATATGTTAACCAGAACAGTATTCTCCACGACCCGTGAGAACGAGAAGGCGATTGGGAGAGATAGTGGTTAGCGTGTATTTGGGAGCGTGCGTGAGAGCGTGCGCAAGAGCAACGGTCAAATGGCAACCGCGCTTGGCAGTCAGCGTTCAGTTAAACAATAAACGTGGTAAAAGTATGAACGAAGATGGCAACCGCTACACTTCGGTCCATTCTTGGTGAAGCGCGGTAGAGCCACTGAGAAACGTTACAGGTGTATATTCACCTGCCTGTTCATGAGGGACGTACACCTAGAGGTCGGTGAAATTCAAGCAGTATCTAATCTACGAATCGACCGTTGTGTACGTCGGATGGATGAGAAAACGGATCCAAGGCTGGAAATACATGCATTCAGTGATGCTTCAGAACTGGGTTATGGAGCAGCACTCTATTAACGATCTGTTATCGAAGATGGAATGGTAAACTGTTCTCTAATATTGGCAAATTCTCGTATAGCCTCTTTGAAATCCGTGACTATCCGGCGCTTGGAGCTTGCGGCTGCTGTTGTCTCAGTAAGATAAGTCGCCTTTGCAAAAGAACTTTCCGAACCTATCTGCTCGACTACGTTCTGGACAGACTCACTAATTGCTTTGCAGTCGATACGAAATACCAAGTCTCGTTTCGAAACCTTTGTGGCCAACCGTCTGGCGGTGATCCGTGAATAGCAAATACAATCCAGCTGATTTAGCTTCGAGAGGTACCAGCCCGAGAAAGCCGCTAAGTGCACTTTGGTTTAATGGCCCACGATTTCTCTTGCAGAATGTGTCTTCGTGGTCTGCACAGCCTAGTCCCACCGTATCCACTCATATCGAATTGGTCAAAAGAGTTCACGTGAACGCAGTGCAAACATCAGATACAGTCGGCTGGATACAAAGATTCCGCAATGCCAAATCTTGGTTAGACATGCTGCGACAGATTGCTTGGTTGAGACGGTTTCGTTTTTGGATCCGACAACGACATGAAACAGGTGTTAGTCAGCTAAACATCGCCAAGCAGTTGAAACCATCAGAATTATAGTCATCAGAATTAGCCTTACTTCGTTTGGTGCAAAAGGACTGCTCTAGTAAGGAGCTAAGCACAATCTCCGAAGGATCAGAGGTCCCAAGCATGTCCCGGCCAGTCTCAGGATGATTGCAGAAACTCCATCCGTTTAAACACTGCGGTTTACTACGAGTGGGAGGTCGCCTACGATGGACACCTCTACCTTTCGAATCAAAACATCCGGTAATTCTACCGAAGGATCACTTTATCATCAAACTCTTAGTGCAACATTATCACGAAGCGAATGGCCACGCCAGTGCAGCACATGTGTTGTCACTACTAAGGGAACGTTATTGGATTGTACACGGCTACTCTACAGTCAAAAATATACTACGGGAATGTTTCCATTGTAAACGTTGGCATTCCTAGGCATAAAGTCAAGTAATGGCACCACTTCCTGAGGATAGAATGTTATTCGGCGAGAGTCCGTTTGCTGCTGTCGGAGCAGACTACTTCGGTCCATTCTTGGTGAAGCGCGGTAGAGCCACTGAGAAACGTTACAGGTGTATATTCACCTGCCTGTCCATGAGAGACGTACACCTAGAGGTCGCCTACACCCTAGACACCGATTGTTTCCTTTCTGCGTTTTCTCGGTACGTGGCAAGACGAGGATGTCACAGTGTTGTCTACAGTGACAATGGAACGAATTTCCGAGGCGCTGAAGCAGACTTGAGGCGATGCCTGAAGGCTTGGAACCAAGACAAGATTCTGAAGACACTTGAGAATAGAGACTGTGAATGGCGCTCCTCTCCACCGAAGGCAAGTATTCGCGGAGGTGTATGGGAACGTATCATGCGATCTGTCCGCCGAATTCTGCTTTCACTTGTAGCTGATCAGTTGGTCGTGAACGAGGCTTTGGTAACGATGTTCTGCGAGGCAGAAAGAATACTTAATGAACGACCTCTAACCAGGATATCGGATGATCCCGATGATTTCAACGCGATAACACCCAATCACCTTCTTCTTCTACGAGGTGTACCAGCGACATTTCCCTCCGAGCTATCAAACAACCGGTTGAACCGAAGGTGGCGACAGGCGCAAAGGCTGGCAGATGCTTTCTGGGCTCGCTGGTTGAAGGACTACTTGCCAACACTACAGACAACATCAAAGTGGAATAAGCATGGCCAAAGGTTAAACGTAGGCGACCTGTTTCTCCTAGCTGACACGCACGCACGGAGAGGGGCGTGGCCCGAAGGGATAATTGAGGAACCGGTTGTAGGAAGCGATGGACGAATCAGAGGAGTTGCAGTACTTACAGCCAATGGTGTTCACCGGGGGGACATACGGCAGCTGTGCCCTCTAGAGTCGGACTTATGCTCATGAGTGTGGTTCGTGACATTCCCCCACCCCGGGGCAGTGTTAATTACGAATCGTAATTAGAGTTTGTCCTTCTGCCTTCTGTTTAGTTACTTATTAGTAGTGAGTACATGCATCGTGAACCCCAGACATTCGTTATGTATTTTCCCTGTTTCTAAGGTAACACATCGGTTTATAGTTGAGTTCAATGGTGCTTAAAACACGGACAGTTCACGTATTTATTCATAACCTTGTTTTCCCAAAGGTCTACACTTCTACTGTTATATAATCCTTCTGAGTGTTTTATTTGTACTGCCGAGCGGAGGCTCGAACTCCCAGTCTTATCGTTTCCGTCAGTGCACTCCACTATTGGCCGTCATACGTCAACGGCATTAACAGACCTAGTGCCGGATTCGCCTATTTGTGTTGACACGTGCCTTTGTTTACTCCACAGACTTAGCTTATTTGTACTTATTTGTTAATGGCACTCTTTACCATTGCAACCACAGTCCAGTTCACGCGTTTGTAATTGAATTATTGATTTGTGACGGTAAAGGTTCTTGAATTATTGATTGTACCGAAACCGGACTGCGCTACAGTTTCGTTCAGCTGCCTGCGAAGTGGACCGTTTTTTATTTTCTGCGCTGTCCCGATTTTCGGAAGCTTACTGCCCATTGTTCTTGGTTTCTCACCTGGCTGTAAGTCCTTTATTTTCTGTACATTTATGCTTATTATATTATTTAGAACCACGAATCATCGATAAGCACGGTTATTCGATTGGAATATGTTCTGCTGCCCGTAATCGTGTTCTGCCCATATCGTGCGTGTAGCTAGTGAAACTAAGTTACTGCTAGATTCACAGCCGTAGACATCGGGATAGTCGCATCAAGGGTTATCCACCAAAGTTGCTCCAATTTTGCCCGCGTTAGTTTATTCCACCCGTTGACAGACCTGACAGGTATTGACTGGCTCCCAATTCCTGCTCTGACACGGTCTTCCTCGAGCTGCAGCTTGTGCCCTCGCAGTCTGTCGTCCCTCGTGTCCCGAACGGAGATTCCCAAGATGGATTTGATATGTCCATTCCTTTAACATTTTTGAACACTTCTACTGAGTCTCCTCTTAGTCTCCTTTTTTCCAGCAAGAGCAGGTTTATTTTGCTCAATCTTTGTTCATTTCCTAATCCTCGGCAACATCTAAACTATCCAGTGAATTTCTGCTTTACTCGCTCCACAGTTTCTTATCTTACACGAGGGACTGACCCCAGGCCTGGAGGCGGTTTTCCAGTAAGGGTCAAACAGAGGCCCTGTATATTGATAGCTAGACTTCTGGTCCCCTCCAGCTTACTGCCCTCTTCATTAGGTGAAGTGCGCGTGAGGCTTTTTTCGTGGCATTCTCATATTGACTACGTGGCTTTAAGTCCGCTCTAATTACCACTACCAGGTCCCTAACCGCCACTGTTTGAGCGGGGGCAGTCCGGTTGCCTGGTGGCCCCATAAAGATGTTGGGCCGCAGTTTTCTGTCATCAGCAAGGTGTTGGTGTCTGTTTGTGATGAGAGAGAAACCCCACTCCACTGACCTTGCCTACACTCAACCCATATCTCCCGGTAAGGTGTGATAAGCAACAGTTCCAAAGTAGTTTGACATCATCCGAAGACTCGCATCAGTCACCGTGCAGTTCTTCTGCTATGCCATCACTGGACAGGACAAACAGCAGGGGTCCCAGGACGGATCCCCGCGGTGCACCGCTATGTAATTTTCCCATGATGAAAAGGACTCCCTCCACTCTTATCTGAAACAGCCTTCCTGTGAGTCCTTTGGCGATTCATCTCCTTACCAAAGGACTTGGCCTGAATTCTTTTGGCTTACTCGCCAACAGCCTGTGGTTTACGGGGTCAAAGGCCTTCTGGAAAGCAGAATGGCCGGCTTCAACTCTCCCCCAGTTGCATAGTTTCCTAGATGCCTCATTTAAGCAGTGTGTAAGGTAAGACAGGCATGGCTTCCGTCGAATGAAACCGTGCTGGTGGGCTGATGTCAATCCGTGGCTTTCCAAGTTCTTAATTACGCGGCCCCGGATCAGCCCTTCCCTGAATCTCAGTGACACTGACGACAGGTTAATCAGTCAATAGTTCGCTAACGTCTCTCTGTCACCCCCTTTATTCATCGGGGTGAAGGTGGATGTGAGCTTGTCCTGTGACACCTCTTATTCTAAAGATGAGCTAAACAGAGGAGTTAAAGTCTTAGCTAAAAGGTCAGCTAACGGCTGCACTACTGTTGGATAGATTCCATCAAGCCCCGCTGACTTCCATGATGATGGAAGCCTCAGATTTTCGTAGACTTCGTTCTCGCAGACTTCGGTGTCTATCATCTCTGGGACGTGCATGTTTTCTCTACTGGGTCTTCTTGGCACCACTTGATCCGGCCCGTACGCCCCCCGCAAAGAACGTGCGCTGAAAAGTCTTCCAAAAGTTCTACGTACTTGCGAACTGGGCTATACTTGACATCACCCCTCTAAGCTCGTCCGCACACAACGCATTTGCTCGTCAGCTTGTGTCTTCGAGACATTTAAATTTGGCCTGAAACCGCTTGGACCAAGGAATTTGAACCCTTGGGTTTTACTGTGGAGTCTATTCGGCCGCATACTTGGGCTTTGTGCTTGTTTGTACTTTTTGTGAATTTCAATTAAGTACAGTAGAAATTACGAATCAATCTTTTTCTGGATTTGGGATTCGTCTCAACTGGCTACGCTTTGAGTGCACTTAACTGTGGTACACTCTGCGATTCACCTTGACGTTTGCTGCAATCCTGTTTTCTCGGCTTCACATGAATTCCAGTTTTATTCTTGGGGCTCTCCTTCTGGCCTCCCCGTATTGCCGGAGGGCTCGAAGGACACTTATGGGAACGTACCTTTGCAGGCCGCCTGCCTTCGCGTGATAGCCCTTTTTACAAGATAACTCCATCGTGCCGGAGTGTCCTCACTGCATGTTTTCCTCCAGACTGCCACCTTAATGGTGATTTCCAACTGTTTGTCAAGAACTTGCGGTCACTGTGCCCCCACATGGCTCCTTCCTCTTGAAGACAGCCACTCATACTACGTTGCTAGTTGCCCCAGCCTTTCTTTGTTTATCCCGCAGAAATTAATCATATACACGTCCGGCGCCGTCAGTCCTAGGAGACCATCTGTGTGTAATGATCGCTTGCAGAAAATCCCTAAAAGACACTATAATTTCTTGTTTCATGATATTGCCCTCCCATACACACTATTTGCGTGTTCCGTACACTTTATGCTTCCATGGTCCATTCTTTGCTTGTTCGCGTCCAACGGCTACCTTGTCATATCCCACCTTGGACCTGCGTGACGCAAGTGTCTGTCTCTCGCACGCCGTAAACTTGATTCTCGTTTTCTTAGCCTGTGTGATCGCATAATTGAGGTCTGTGTATGTTTTATGTTATTGCCCATTTATTAGTCCAGCATCGTAGAATTCACGGATCAGTCATGTTTTGACTTTGGGATTCGGTCGAATTCTTCTACATATTGCTCAGAAGCGTGTTACGCTGTTATCCTCAGGGTGCCGTGGTCTCTCTTGCCAACCGTGCTTTATACGTTCAGTACGTCTAGATGTTCAGGAGCCCCCGTAATCGCTAATTCAAGGAGCAACGGTGCCTGATCATACCTCAAACTAGCTCCCTTCTGCCCCTGCTAAAACTGTCTACTCTTCAATAAAATCCTCTAATCTCTCGCCGAACCTTCCCTCCCGGATCAGTTTCCGGCGCGTCCGAATCATCTGGTATGAATAATTTCCGCTCTTCTCTTGCCTCTTCATTCGAAGAAGATATCAGTCTTAACGACCGGTCGTGGAAAATCCTTCCGGAATAGTGCTGATCCTGATCCCGTGAAAACACTAAACTATGTACAACATTTTTTGTTTCGTTCCATTTACGTTTAAGCTAACTGACCTTTGTTTATTCAGGCACAATGCGCGACCTTTTCGCTTCCTGGTTGAACCCGTGTGACTCGGGTGCATGTCTGTCTCAAACTGCGAACTTAGTTTTCGTTTTAAGTCCTTGCGGTTGAATATTGATAACGATAACGATAATTATTTATTTCGGATAGCCCCGAAGCACGCTGTAAGGCAAGATCAAAAGGTACAATTGGAAGCAGAGTCCGGATTCCAACAGGGTTTTTCAGGTATGCGCACTCGACATTGTGCAAGAGAAAGTAGTTAAGTCACTCTTCAAGGCGGCGCCCGGCGAATTTGAACTCAAGGTCGGGTGGCCAAGCCGGCCAAGTCAGGGTGGAGCTGGTCGGAGGTAGTGGACTCTTACTCAGATATTACAAAAAGGGGGACTGTGCAACAAGAGAATCAAACAGAATTGACGAAAGATTTGTTCACCTTGAGGAAAAAGAAGTATCCCAGGGAGACGTGAACCAGCTATAGCGCTCCGCGTAGTATGGCACGGCTTTGGATTGGAAATCAGACGGCAAAAGGAATGAATTTGCAGACAAAGAACAAACAAAACCTTTCGAAGTTTACCCTTTTAACGTCCGGCGACCAAATATCGGCTGAGTCAGTTGAATACCCAGTGAAGGACTCATTTTTGGAGAGATTGCCTAGGTGATGGTGAAAGAAGTGGCCGTACGTAAACATGTAATCGTTGCGCACATTGTTTACTTTCAGAAAGGTGGAGTGTGATGCACCAAAATTGAAATGGGAACTGGGCGACAAATCAGTTTGCGATCCGTAGCCATGCTAGTCACAGATACACGGTTTGCAAAGGAGATGAGTATTTAAATGACAAGTAAGTGTTTACGTATGGTTATCGTTATCTGAGGGCTGAACATGATGACCAGGGAGATGAAGGGATCATAATTGTCTGAGAGGATTTACCAAGATAGACTACCGGATATGAAAAAGCACCAACAACCGATGAATACAGCTGGGAAGTTGGGCCGTGGAATAGTTGGCAGGTAAAATACTATCTGTTGGTATTAAGTGTAAAAGGTGGATCATGTGATGGCGGAAGATCAAAATGCTGCGATACAGATGTCTCTCAGATGTGAACGTATGGAGAGGGCATGAACCTTTGCAAGGTGAGGATATTGCAAAGCTACAGCCGTGTGGGCGAACAGAAGGTCTGATAGAGCGAGCGAACTATCACAATATCGTCGACTGTTGGGATGCCCTGATGACAAATATTCCTCTGTGAAATATATTATTTGGGCTTTGTGGGACAGAAGTGTGTGGCAACACTAAATGTGACATTTTGCAAATACTTCGGTAACTGTGATAAAAAAGGGCGAGTTTTATCTTGGGGATTGGTTAAGTCTGCGAACTGAACAAGCGAGTGGTTTGGCACGAACCCCCGGGAAAAAGGATCGTGAAAGGTAAGCCGAATGCGGAAACGGTCTTTCAACCCCGCGATAACTATGTGCTAGGGAAAGTAGATTTTGCCCGACGTAAGAAGCAGTAAGTTAAGTTGGCGAAGATGGAGACGAGTGCGATGAAAAATGGGCGATAACCGCGGGAGATAGTGACATATTTTCAGCATTTCGGGTGTATAAATGATTTTTTGCCGCAACCGGTGCTGGTGGGTGGGGCTGACCGTGGGCTGGACACCCAACCTGGAAACCATTTTTGTTGACAGGGGTTGCGATCCGCCGTCCCAGCTGCGCCCACGCACCATTGCAGACCTCCTGCGCTCCCCGTGTGAGCCGGACAAAGCGGTAGATCTGACCGTACCCCGCACCGGTGGGCTTCGCTTGAATGATAGTGGCGCTGTCACATAGCTGTAGAGATCGGATAGTCCAGGAGCGTGAGACCAGTTTGCGAGCCGTCCTGGAGAGCAGGGCCAGTGTGGTGGTGAAGAAATGACGGGCAGGTATCGAATTTTCAGCCGGAAATGTGGGCCAGGTATTATGCTGAGCCATCGAAGGGAAGGCACACATCAGTGGTTGTCTGGAAAGGTATGTATTTTATAAGGTTGCCTATTTATTATTTGAGCACGGCAGATACCACGGATCAGTCTTGTCCTGATTTCGGGATTCTTGCTGATTTGTTTATGTAAAGCTCAAAAGAGTCTTACAATTCTCGAATTGAATAACTTGGAACGGGCGAACAAGGTGTATCCAGAAGAGGAACAAACAGTCAGAGCCTTGACTAGAAGTAAAGGGGTGAGTCACTGGGGGGGGGGGTTGGATACTTTCGATTTCCTAGATAGTGTTAGATCAACTAGCCCTGCCAGTGCTAGTTAATTCATTGCCGACGGTATTTTGACTGCAGTAGCTTTGGCCTGTTGGGTTAGAGGGTGTTAGACCTAGAAAAGCTTTTGCTATCCGCTAGGCAACAGGCCCAGGAAGAGGAGGAAAAAGTATGCTGAGCGAGTGCGAGCATACAGCTAGTGACAGTGAGTCCCTCGACGGACCAGAGCTAACAGAAGTGGGAATTTCTATGCCGGCCGTGAAGCATCCAATACCCGTATAACCAAGTATTGGTTTACCAAGGCCGGTCTCGCCAATAAGACGCAGAAGTGTTCGATAACCCTCGATCATTTAGGGTGAAGGGCTGATCTCGACGCAGTGGATACATTAAAGGGCATAGTTCCGCACGTCTCTTCCAAGCTACAGGGCCGTCGGGTGGAAGAAGCGGAATGCATTAGCAAGGGTGATGGTGAGTTCGACTTCGAAGACCTGACCGAATATTTAGACATGCAATCCAGAATATCCGACAGCGGGTTTGATCTACTCGTCGGTGATGGGGACTGGGAAAACAGACCTGGCACCAGCCAGGCTCGAAAAGATTCAAGAGGGCACTTGAAATATCAGCCTTTGGCAAATACACACGTCCCTTCGAAAGAGACCATAGCCCTGCCAAGCTGCAGGATTAGGGGCGCCAGTCGCGAGTTGCCAGAATATCCAAAAATCGTCAAAGCCACAGTAAACAAAAGTTGAGGAATGGCGAAAACAGCAGGAGCATGGTCCAACCGTCTCAACACCCCACACCGGGCCGCAGCTTATCGAATATGGACCAGATGTGTCCACCAAGGGTGCCCAGGCAGACCCCTCGATTACCAACACCAGGAGAAAGAAGCTTCGCCAGATGTTAACACAAAGCCCAGTGTGATTTGCTCAGCGTCAGGGTCTGCCAGTCAACCAATACGGCTAGGAGTGGCTGCTGTGGGAGTGATGAACCCGAATGGGGGGCCACAGAGTTGGCCCTCGTCGACAGCGGATCGGGCACCACACTGGCGAAGAAGCGGTTTGCTGATTCACACCTGCTTGCTAAAAGCACAACATCGCTAGAGGTGAGCACGGTGGGCCGAACTCAGGTATAAACCAAGATCGGTTGTGGTTGCAGCTCAACTCCCTAGACTCCACTGAGCAAATGGAATCAACGGAGGCTTTAACATTGGACCATCTTCCCATGCGAGCAACAAGGTCGATGATTGCAGTCCTAACTAGGTTGCTCCACTTGCAGGAAGTAATCGTCGCAGGTTGGAAGGGAGACAAAATTGACCTCCTCGTTGGCCGCGACGTGCCGGAAGCACATTTGGTACTGGACCAGATAGCTGGCAACAGCCAGGCACCCTGTGCCGTAAGCGCGACGCAAGGGAGATACTAAACGGCCCAGCCCGGTGACTTAGCTCCATGAATTATTTGTCAGCTGAAAGGGACCACATGGAGCACCAGCTGCAGCGCCCATTCAAAAAGGAATTTCACGCCCTCGGAGACGGCCGGCTATGGTTATCTCGCGAGGACCATCTTGCACTGCAGACTTTATGACGAGGAACCAGAGGCCTCAAAAACCGATTCAAGGTTCCCCTCCCCTGGCGTGTACGAGCCGACCCTTTGGTTGACAGCAAAATTACGCTGTCTCAAGACTACTGCAGCCAAATTAACTTTTCGTCCGGGATCAGGGTCTCTGGAAAGGTATGCAGTGGTGGTAATGTGAAAAAAGGCTCTTGGTTACGTAAAATGAGTGCCTGAAGCTGCCGACGACCGAGAAGGGATATGGTACCTGCCCCACCACCTGGTTCTTCATCCCAAGAAATCCCAAAAGCAGCGAGTGGTCTTCGACTGTGCAGCGAAGTTTCAAGGCAAGCCGTTGATTGATCGTTTACTACAAGGGCCCGGTTAGACTACTCCTTTGATTGAAGTCTTTTGCCTTTTCAGGGTAAGCAGAGTAACCTTGTCAACCTTCATCGGAGAAATGTTTCTCCAGGTGGCTATACCGGTAGAGGATCGAGATGCGTTACGATTCCCATGGCGAGACAATAACGGCCTGAACAAGTTGGCGACAGGTTGCAGAATAGCAGTCCATCCCCTCGAAGCTAAATCATCACCATTTTGTGCAAAATACACACCACAAGAAACCGCGAACAAACACTGAGCTCTGGTCTAGTGGTCGGTAGCTGACAGCGTCAGCAGAAATGTCTACTTCGACTACTACCCTGGATCTTCCGATGATGTTGACTCCGCCCCAGCACTATTTGGGTGTCTAGTGAAACTACTAGGGAAGGGCAGTCTCCGTCTCACGAAGTGGATATCGAACACGCCGGAGGTTCTTGAAGCCATTCCGCATCAAGAGAGGCAGAAGGTGTTCGAGATCTGAAAGGGGCCTCTACTCCCCACTCAAAGCACTCTGGAAATAAAATGGACTGAGGAAAAAGACTACTCCGCTTCCGAGCTGAACGTCCCCGACCAACCGGATATTCGTCGTCGCATACTACCAGCCTTCTGAAGCCCGTTCGATCCACTCGGTTTTGTTTCTCCCCTGTTGCTACCCGGGAAGACTCCACTGCAGCCGCTGTGTCGAACCGAAGTCGACTGGGACCAGCCACTGGATCAAGAAGACCGTCCAGAATGGGTAGAATTCCTCATAACTTTAGGAAAACTAGGGGGCAAACGAATCCCCAGGTGCTTGCTTCCCGGTCACATATCACAGACGGGAGAGTTACACGCCTTTTCTGAAGCTTTCGAAGTTGGACACGGGGCAGTGGTGGATGGACGATGCTGCTTGGGAGATGGACAATACACGACGAGGATTCTGTTCTCCGAAGCCTGCGTTAACCCACCGAAATCGGTTCCGATCCCGCTTCTCGAACTCAGTGCAGTCGTGTTAGCCATAGAGGAAGCGCAGCCGATAAAGTGGTGCTTCGAATTCTATAGCTGGTCAGCCAGATTTCGAACGGACCCGACAGTAATGCTTTATCACCATCAGGAGCCTTTTTAGTACTTCTATCGCCAACCGGCTCACCATCTTAAGAAGCGAAACTGCTATGAACCCCTTGTGGGTATGTCAAGCGCGCCGACAACCCAGCTGATATGTGTTCCCAAGGTGCGACCAGCTTCCGTCAAACGGACATGTGGACGGAAGGGCCAAAGTTTCTGCACCTGTCTCAACAGGACTGGCCGGTTTACGAACTGGAGCCACCTCTTAAACCAGAAGTTGAGACCAAAGGCGCGGTGATAGCAGCGGCTGCCGCCGAGCGGAAGTCTATCTCGCCACGGTTAGTCAGGTTTTCCTCTTGGGTAAAGATGCTTCCATCACCGGTGTCTAACTAGAGGAGGCGCCCAATTATTTAAGATTGGCCTATATAGCCGCCAATCAGCTGCTGTGGCATGAAAGTTAAAGTGTAGAATATCAAGGTATTATGCTATTTTCTGTTGGAACTAGTGGCTTGTTTCCGCTGTTAAGTGTTGACCGGTTTTGCTTCGCCCCCCTGAATTTGCTTAGTACTGCTAATTCATTTGAATTGGTGGGTTTTGATTGGCTCACCGGTCATACTTGAACGTTTGTGAGCCGCAGCTCCGTCACTCCGTTGCTACTTGCTATGTGGTCCGCCGCTCCGCCGAGCGATGCGGAGCTCGCCAGTTGACGATTGTGCCCTGTTCTGTGTTGAATCGGTCAAAGTCAGTTTTCGGGAATTCCAGAAAGGAACATGCGTCATTTGGGTGGATATATGCAGCTTGTGCGGAAAAGATGAATCATAGATGGACCTGGACGAGGACGTACAGTAGGCCCATTGTGCGACATGCGGACAACGGACACATTTCCGACTCGCCGCTTTTTACAGCAAGAAGAATTACTGTTGTTTTTGTTGTACAGGGCCAATAACACCAAAGCCGGGGCACTTGGAAGTCCCTCAAAGCCCTTTTCAGGACCATAACTTACTGATTATCATTCCCGTTGTTGCTTTTTTGCAAGTGCCGTGAACATATGACACGAGTCCTACCTCCGAGTGCGCAACTAAGTGATGAGACGCAGGTAGTGATAAATTAGTGATTGTTCTCGAAAGGGTGGAGAATACTATGCTGACTTATTGTGCAACAGAATGAAATTGAAGTAACTGGCGAAGAGGGAGTAATCACTATCCGCGATTTTTTCATTGCTATAGGAATGCCCAACCCTAGCCCATATGAGCAAACGTTACCGTCTTTACTTGGCGTTCGATGCGAAATATTATTGTATCTGACATGTCAAGCAATTTTCTTAATGATTGTTTTCATTTGAAGGCAAAGAGCAGGACAGTTCACTCAGTCCAAGGGTATGAAATGGAACGACCCATAACTTAGTATTTCAGGGGGTTTGAAGGTGTTACACCTTTGAAGTACTATGCCAGTGAAGCAGTATTCTTTACTCCTGTTGCCTAAACTAAGTTATCGATTTCAAAAATGGGCCACTGCAAGTCGGGTTTGCTATGAAATAGCCAATGGACGGAGGAATGCTTCATTCATGAAGCGTTGAGGATACCATAATCGTGGTGTCCTTAGACTACTGGTTATTGGGATTTACTCTTGTAACATCCAGCCCACTTGTAACATCGGTTTTAGGTCGGTTTGCTTGATAGTCGTTCTACGCGGACCAAAAGTGAATTGATACGAAGGAAGTCGACGACCGGAGTAAAGCGCAACGCCTAGTTGGCCTTTTACTCGAATATATTGGTTAAATGCACATAAGTGCTGTGAAAAACCTCGACATAGATCACCCTTTTTTAATACATCGAATAGGGTTGCATGACAACAATCATTCGAAAAATCATAAACTGGGAGATGATAATAATAATGCTTATAGTAATGGTATATTTCTGGACCGTGGCGGAGAGGCACGCATGTGAGCATGATCATAGTTTATAATATCACTGAATGAGATGAAAAATTCACAAATTTCAAAGAGGTATTAGCACATCATAGCCTCAATGGAATAAGGCTGAGGAGAATTTAAATGAAGCAAGGTGACAAGAGAATACACGGCCAGTACGAATTAATTTCGAGTCAACTACGGCAATAGTAATGAATCGGCCGGATGTAGGAATGTTCAGACTGACATTGACTTAGGACGCAGGAAATACAATGTCTACAAGAGTGATACAAGGAAATGGTCAGCAACGCATACGCACGTTCACTTAAAAAGGTAACTGGTGCTGAGACAAAGGAGGCAGGGAAGAATTTCATGAGGGTTCAAAGAGGAATACTGATTTTCATAGATTTGTGGACATGAAGAGGAATAGTACCCCCTGAAAAGTGAGACAACTTCCATGAGAAGTAGTGCTTGTCGTCTGATGTCGGCAGTTCGCAGCTGGTGGAAGATGGATGAAGTTCCTAGAAGGACTGATCAGCCATCAGAATGCCGTGTCCACGAGGAACAAAATAAGGCAGAACAAGGGTGAAAACCTTAGAAATAAGCCAGGCTGCACAAACGGAGAGAGGATAGCAGTTTAAGTTAGGTAATGGATTCAGAAATCCTAGCCACACAGACTAGTTTTCATGTCGGGAAACATAAAAAGAGGAAATTGAGGCCGACAGGTAGCTGTTGGAAGGTGGGCGTATGAGATAGGAGATTTTCGACCGGGATGGTTAGGGAAAGCAAACACCACGGGTCAGGAAAGCTAAGGGGAGCGGAAGCCAGAGTAAATAGGAGAAGAGTCGAAGAATCGAGAAGTAAAGTAGCGGGCGATGGAACTTGTTGTCCCAGGATCCAGCACCACTGAACCATTTGATGCTAGAGGGAAGCATCAACGGCCAAAAGCCCTGAGCTCGAGGAAGGTTGTTTTATATGGCTGCCCTAGCACTATATAGCGAAGGCGGCAGTAATTGTCGACATACTACTACTACTACTACTACTACTAATGATAATAATAATAATAATAATAATAATAATAATAATTGTATATTTCTCGGCTATGGTCGAGACACTCGCGCAGGCGCATGATCATGGTGCACAGCGTTACTCAATAAAATGAAACATTCACAAACTTCAGGTATAAAAGTAAAAAGTGCCAGCTGTAGAAAAACATAGCCAGCGATAGTTTATATGAATCACTCTAATAATGGTTTCCGCGCCAACTTTGAACCGGTTTCGGTTTCGCGCTGGGAGGTGGCGCACAGCTGGGATATCGAATAAGTCGTTCATTCGTACTGCTAAAGTTGCATTATCAACGAAAATGATGCAAGCCATAAAAAACGGCGGTTTATCGGGTATCTGCGAACAGCGAGGTTTCAAATAGGAAGAAAAAGAGATTGCATGGAAGTACACTCGGGGAAATTGATGCATGCGAAGAGAATAGCAAACCATAAAGCTGATGCAAACCCTGAATGCCGGTTCTACTGGGGTTTAATAAAAGGAATGAGTTGTGAAACAAGGAGACATGAAACCAATTTTATGAATGAACATTTTTGTACTTTGGTGAATGTGGAAGTAACCAAGGTCCATATGAGGGTGAGTTAAATTTCAGGATCAGTAACCTGTACAATTCAGAAATGTGAAAGTGCAACTGGAGGGCCCTGGAAAAGTGGAGGTTCAATTTCCAGCCGGACACGAATCGAGCGAAAAGCGGACTGTTGCAACAGATACTAAAGTGGAAAATCTCCGCATTGACTTGGGCAATATTATGCTGTTTCACTGATATATATATATATATATATATATATATATATATATATATATATTGACGCATTGAGCCTCAGTGTTATTCGGCGTCATTACTGGTAATGTACGACATTCTACGGGTATAGTTCGTCGGGCGGGTCGAAGGATATGTGTCGGTCAATCAGTCCAGTGTGGCGAGATATGTCGGATGTAAATGACGACTGGCATATTAGCAAGTTGCGATTGAACTGTTACTTGTGTTGGCCGTAATGTTGATATCCGCCGGAGAGGTTTTGTGTTAGAAAACCCCAATTAATACGATAGGCAATTGGGGGTATTTTCTGCCGCATGGCTTGATTGCGGTCCCAGATGATATGAAAGGTCCCACTTGGGTTCCCGTCGGTACGAGTCATGGTGGTATCTTTGGTTATCCAGTTCGGCGGCTGAGATAGTGGGAGGCGACAAACCTGGAATAAATAGGGATTACAATCTGGACGTGGTTCCAGCTGCGGGTTATGGTAATATATGACGACAACAGTAGTGGACCGGTTAGGTTTCTGTGAATGGGGCAGGCATAAAGTTTATTTAGGCGGTCAGTGGCACCTACTCCACTTTCTGGGTGGAGTAGGCTCCCTGGGGACTGGGCTACAATGCTGCGACCTAGCAGAGTTGCGTCCAACAGATGGGCCATTTTGTATGCGTTCTAAAGGATTATTGGTTTGCAAGTTGGTGTGGCACTGTTGGGATACTAAGAAAAACCTAGAGCCTTACGGTTAAGAGGAACTAGAAATGATAACCCTCGATCTAGTTTGATTACGCAGTCCGCAGTTCAGCACCGAGGCAGTAAGGTGGGTTTGAAGGAACAATGGGAGTTAATGGGACCGGTACCCTGCTAGCATATCACCATATTTGTTACGGTCTCTTCCGGTATAGTGGTTACTCTATACTGAATGGTTCCTGAAGGGCCCTAAAGTGGAAGAAACTATGATGGTGTCGGTGATGACGCACTAAAGAAAATTGGTCTCGTGCCGGGAAACATAGCAGTAAGCTCGTCTATGCACATACCCGATGGTGCTAGTGTGCTGAGGTTATACTTGATTGGGAGCAACGGTATCCGATATAGTGGTGTTTGCATGGTTACCGTGATATCTTTCTCGTCATTAGCATATTTCAAAGCAGGAAAACACCTATGCGAGGACTGGTTTGGAGAGCCGTGAGAGGTGAGAACGGGATGGGGCCAAATTTTCGTCAAGGAAGCGAACTCTAACGGTCTACATTCAGTGCCCACTGTAGGCAGCACTAGGGCCTGCTTCGGTTAGGGAGGCAGCACGATACACGTCCATTGGCACCCAGCTGGTGCCGCTCCAAGAGTGAACCGTACCATTTTAGAAGTTATTTTTATTATTTTTTAGTTTTATCGCAGCCAGGTATCTGGCCATCAGAGAAGGCGGAGCTGCTTTTGGTGGGTGACAACGGCTCCCACGCCCCGGCCGAAACATGGACCGCATGTAACAAGCCGCGTTGAGAATAGGTCAGCCACACCAGTCAAGCCGTAGCAACACGGCAGCCTGGGGACATGGCTCACATGTGACAAGGCTGGTATGCCTGGAAGACAACGCAGTGGGGTATTTTTTCTCTCTTTTTATGTCAATCTCTTACTTTTTGAGGTTTCTGTCGTCTCGTCGGTGGCCAGCTCTGTGCAGGGAGACAATCACAGCCAGGAAAGCTCACAGATGTGCCGCGGTAACACTAGCCATATCCGTGAAGTCAGATCCTCGATGCGGTTTACATAGGACAGAAAATGCGGGGGAAGGTAGAGTCAACCGCAGCCTGCGATTATTTGTTGGGGTTTAAGCTCACTGAAACACTAGTTTGCACAAGGATGGGGAACTACTTGCATCCCTAACAACGTGATGCCCTTATACCTGAGTACGCCATGGGCCGCTATGTCGGTCTGCAGCAAAAAAGGTATTTGATGGTAAAAAATTGAGATTGTTTTGCCGTCCTAGATGGTGGGAATGCACCGCTGAGTTCCGTAATTGCTGCAGCGAGGAGGCCAACCCTATGCGGGTCTAATTGAGACTGGGTTGCTCAAAGGGGTTATTCGATTTATTAGTACCCTATACCTACCCCAAAGGCATGCGCCCTTGAAATATAGGGATTGTACATCTTGGTCAGCGTGTTTACCGTTAGGGCTATGCATATTCCCTGTTTGAAAGCCACCGACGTCGGTGATAATGCCCAAATTCATTGTGGTATTTTGTTCCACGATGAAGCGTACTTGTTATTAAAGAAGCTTGACCGAAGTGCAAGCTTCGGCAAAAGGACAGAAACCAAGAACTCATTGTTATTCAAGGGACAAGTAGAAAGGGTTCTCACCTGCGGTGCTGAAATACATGATCTAGTTGTGAAGAGCGACCAGTGAATTAGATAAGTCAAGGTCGTATGGGGGTTAGGTGACAGCGGGCGAACGTGGGCGAGTAGCGAGAACTGGCAGGCATCTAGCTAGTTATGGTTGTAAACGGCAAAAGCTGTATCCTACTGCAAAGTGGGTTGAGTGCGGTACACGTAAATAAATGATAATAGACAGTAAGTCCAGCGCCTATCTTTAGGCGGGAAATGGTAGGTTTAGGAAGTGGTGCTATGATCCTAGTGGTGGAACCCGTTTTTGAAAGCCAGCTCGACGGATGGTAAAGAGTTGGAGGGGAGACGGAGGCTGGGGCTCTAAAGTTCGATGCCTTCTCCATAGACTCAATCCTCATGTATGCTGGTGTTAGTCAAAAATAACAGATGACTAACGGAAAGTTGTGGTTTTAGAGCATGGCTAAACCGGGCTATTGAGGCACATTTGCGAATGGTCAGGGGTAACCTATTCCCGAGCTTTGAGCATTTAATAGGAAAGTTGGACCTTATTGCCAGCCTCGACCGTTGGGTGGTCAGACTGAAGTCTCTACGGCGCAGAGGGTAAGATGAGGGTAGAGAAAACTGTGTGGATTTGGTAAAAGTGAACGCAGAGCTGCGAATATGTAAAACCTAAAGTGTCTAATCCATAAGGGGTCAAATTTTAGTAGAGTGCATTGCTCTCCATAGAAGTAGGCGTCTTAAATCGTGACTTGATAAGAGTTACAGAAATTACCGAGGCATAACACGTAATTCAAATGACTGGCCCAAACGGCTTGCAAACCTCCCAGAAAACCGTTCAGAAACCACTGAGAAACCAGTCGGCTCAGTAGTAAAGCCGCGCGAAGACCGGCCAGAGTCGATCGGTTTCGGAGCCGTTCTGCTACAAGGGTAGCGTATAAAGAGTTATAAACTTATGCAATCAGAGATATTGCGTAAAAAGTCTGCGAAAAATACAGCAAGCTCGTAAGCATCAGTTACTTAACAACCGGAGGAACAATATAGAAATATAATCTGTCGGTTACCTCCTTCTTCAGTGAACGATAACACCAGTATTTAGGTGGCTGGAGGACTCCCTCCCCCACAGGACGTTTGACGTCAAAGTGGGGAACAGGTGCTCCAGTTTGGTGAACGTCACCAGTGGTGTACCTCAGGGATCCGTCCTAGGCCCGGTCCTATTCTTGTTATTTATTAATGACCTAGCATCCATTCTTCAATCGCCCAGCTTTATTTTTGCGGATGATGTAAAGGTTGTTGGATCTAAGGGTAGGGCGGACTTGGGCAGGGAAATAGGTACCGTCCTGAACTGGGCATACAAATGGGACTTACCTCTAAATGCTCAAAAAAGCCATTTGTTGTCAAGGGCAACAGAGAGCCTAACTGTCGCTCATGATCAAGGGCTGTTCACCGTAGAGACAGCCAGTAGGGTTAAAGACCTGGGGGTCATCATGAACAGTGACTTCAAATGGTCGGAGCAATGCAATGCTGCTGCGCATAAGGCTCGTGGGGAGCTCTTTAGACTGCGATCAGCTTTGTCTTGCCGGAAGCCGGAGGTATTCGTACCTATTTACATGGCTATAGTACGACCCCACTTAGAAGGTAGCGTGCAGGCTTGGTCACTCTTCTACAAAAAGGACGCCGCCTGCCTCGAGAAAGTCCAACGTCTCGCCACGCGAATGGTTGAAGGGCAGAAGGGTAAGACTTACGAGCAGAGACTCTGTGACCTGAATCTTTTCTCGTTGGAAAGGAGGAGACGTCGAGGGAATCTCATAGAAACGTTCAAGGTAATGAAGAGCTTTTCTGGCCTTAGACCAGATAGTCTATTCCAAGTGGCCGTAGACTCCAGAACAAGGGGACATGAAAAGGAGCTGATAAAAGCCCGGGCTAGGTTGATGGCTAGATCGCACCTCTTCAGCAACAGGGTTGTGAACAGTTGGAGTGGTCTACCTGGTGGAATGGTAGATCGGAAGACCGTCCACTCCTTCGAAGGTGCCCTAGATCGCAAGTGGTACGAGACACTTCCTCGTAGTGAGCCTTGGGTATATCAACTAGATGGATAACGGGTAGCACTGTGGTCCTTCTGGAGTATGTTTTAACAGACTTATTCCCTCATTACATACAATCTCAGTGAACGCTCACGATGCATATTGTTTCTTGCAGTTGATGTGCGATGAGGTTTTCCGTTTCCCTCTCATTTTTAGCGGGGATTCGAATAAATACACTAGGCAGTGGTGGGCGTACAACTGGTGTGCATACCATTGAAGGAATTCTGGACGCTCGATTGGCCGTGGCCATTACCTTGCCTGTGCAAAATGAACTGAACTGAAGTGAACCTTTTTGCCGATGCTTCCTTTAGTTTCTTTAACTGCAGGCTGATGCAATACAGAGGTTCGTAAAGCTTGCTCCGCTAGTGTTAAAGACGAAACAGAACTGGAAGTAAGATATAACCATCGAATAAAACTTATTTTCACGACGGAAACACTCCAGATGGATTAGTTTCGCTTAACTGGCCTGATTACACAAATCGGCAGGCGACCACTTGCACAGTAACCACCTTGGAAACGGCGGTTGCTGAAACCTTCCCGCTGGATTATTTGGAAGCTACGGCTGACTAGATTTAAGAGACTCTTGTTGATCATGAAGAGGGTTTGCCCATTCAGCCGTGTACGAGTGAGTCCAATAAATCCCGATGGATTAGATTTGCCGAGTATGATCTGTCGAAGACGATATGACATGAAGCCTCCCACAAAGCAATCGAGAACTCCCGCGGGTCAGGAGAAAACGACGAAAGGACATTATTTCCAAAGAGCAGCGAGAAGTCTCTGAATCCGAAACTTTTGGATGGACTAATAAGGGTAGGTGTCAGGCTGACAAACTCTCACCTGGTTTACAATGCCGAACATCCAATATTATTGCCGACTCGACAACCCGTGATAGACCTGATGGTTCAGCACACCCTCCTAAGTGGGACACACCGGGGAAGGCCTCGTGGGAAGAGCCTTTCCGAAGTGGTTTTAGATACCGTAAAACGCGTAATCTAAAGGTATGTTCAACGTAGGAGAGGCACGGCTGTCGCTGGCAGGTAATATGGAAGCCGCTGCCGGAGTATAGAGTGACGCCGAGGTGGCGCTATTTAGTGACATCCGCCTTAACTATTTCGGACATTTTAAGTTGAGATGCGGAAAAAGGATGGAAGAGAGACGGGTGTGAAGAACAAGTACTGAAGATCCTTCGAAGCTTTTAAAGTGCTTTATGGATGTGACTATATTTGATATCACTTTGAAAAGCTCGTCCACACACCACCCTTTACACGTTTGTTTTTTCGTGTGAGACGTTTGAATTCGGCCTTGAACACTTTCTGACTGTCGTGCTTGAGCCACGGGGATTTGAACCTTTGGGTTCTGCTGTTCGGTCTATTTGGCCGCATACTTGAGGATTGTGTATATTTGTACCTTTTGTGAATTTCAATATGGTACCGTAGGAACTACGGATCAATCTTGCTCTGGATTTGAGCTTCGTCTTAATTGGCTGCTCGTTGCTCGACTTGCGATGATAGACTTACCTCGGGTGCTTCAAGAGTTGCTGTAATTCCCGGTCACTACACTTGGAATTTGCGCCTCCGCTGGCCACCCGTTCTTTCCCCGGGCCTCTGAGATGTTCATCAACAGCAGGGGCGTACCATTAGATATCTATTCCGACAATGGCTCCATCTTTGCGGGCTTTGAACGAGAATTTCAGCTTTGGCATCAAAATATAAATGTAGGAGAGTTGCAGAACCAAACCGTAGCATACGTTATCCCTTGGTATTTCAGTCCCCCGCAGGCCAGTCATCGCTTTGGCGAGTGGAGAATCCTGATTTGGTCCGTTAGGTAAGTACTGCCGTTGATAACAGCGATTAGACGCCGAGCTCTGTGATGACCTACTTCAAAAGGATCTTGATAAATAGCCATCTAGCTCCAACATGTTCCTGCTACCCCACTCTTCCGGCACTTGCCCCAAACGACCTGCTAACTTTCGGGTCAAACATTGGATCCTAGGACCGAAAAGCCTCCGTGGCCGTTGCTTACACGGACCGAAACGGGCGAATTATATGGCCAGGGCGCTTTGAAAACGATGGTTGCGAGAATATCTACCTATCCTGTAACTCTGGCGAAAGTGGCTCACCAAGGAAAGCCCATTCAAAGTGGGTGATGTAGCCAGGATCGCTGACGAGCACGCTCGTCCTAGCACTTGGCCCTTGGGTTTTTTCGTTGAAATCAATAGAAGCTCCGACGGGTTGATAAGAACGGTGAAGGTGAGGACCGCCAAGGAAAGGTGGACTCGCGACGCGCCCAGCATCAGTCTCCTGTAGGGTGAAGAAGGATCAATCGACGCCAATCAGTCAGTCACCCAATACCATCCAACTGCAAGTTTCGATCTACATAATAGGCTCACGCAACCGCACCATGGTATCCATTTGTATATCAACATTTTTGTGCGCATGTGCTCAAGCTTCCACACTGGTTAGCGATTATACTTCGAGTTAGTAGAATGTTAATCATAGAACCCCGGTAGACCAATTAACCCCTTCGAATGCCCGACTATTGTGTGTCACTCGTGGAACAGATATAAGAACCGTGATTGTTGTTTTTGATATACGCGCCCACTCACACTCACGCACATATAGAAGCATAAAAAACACGGTTTCACCCCATACCTCCAACAAGACATGACATTGTGTTCACCTCTTCTCGTCTGTCAGTGACGTTGCTAAAGACGCTTCCCGTATTTCGTAGTTGGGATTCACTCACATTCCATAATACACCTCCACCCAAAATCAACCGCACGCGCATGAAACACTGCTCTACTCCATACCCTTATCAAGACTTGACATCCCCTAACCATCTCCCATTTCGTTATCGACCTCGATGATGACGGTGGTGTATGTGTTCACTGCCGCGGTTTCTCCGCACATACACACACGTACACATTCACGGCTGCTCCTTCGAAGACATCACATGGATTCGGAATTTACACGTCTAGCTTCACGTCTGTAGCAGAGCAGTAGATCCAGCGGACAATGCAAAGGAACTTCTCGTCAGCTTGGCCACCGAGTCACGTGCGATCGTGAGTATGTGAGTAGATTCCGGACGTCCACAGCGGTGGTTGCCCGCACTGACAATAAGACGAAGGTAGGTAGAGGGGATAAGTACCTTTATTCTAAATCTTTGACTTTGCTAGGATCGGGGGGACTTTGGTGGGAGGCGTAACGATTATTCGTGGAAAATCCCTCAGAGACACTGTAATTTCTTGTTTCATGATATTGCCCTCCCATACACACTATTTGCGTGTTCCGTACACTTTATGCTTCCATGGTCCATTCTTTGCTTGTTCGCGTCCAACGGCTACCTTGTCATATCCCACCTTGGACCTGCGTGACGCAAGTGTCTGTCTCTCGCACGCCGTAAACTTGATTCTCGTTTTCTTAGCCTGTGTGATCGCATAATTGAGGTCTGTGTATGTTTTATGTTATTGCCCATTTATTAGTCCAGCATCGTAGAATTCACGGATCAGTCATGTTTTGACTTTGGGATTCGGTCGAATTCTTCTACATATTGCTCAGAAGCGTGTTACGCTGTTATCCTTAGGGTGCCGTGGTCTCTCTTGCCAACAGTGCTTTATACCTTCAGTGTTTTTCGACTGTCAGAGTGCCTCCTAGCCCCGGACCTGTTCTCCATGAAAAGGCAGCATTTTTGTGGGTTTATTGGAAACCGTTTGCGCCACAAATTAGCCGGTACTTATAAACTGAAGCGGCTTGTCCCCGACCCGCAGAGAAAGGTGAAAGAGGGTCTAGCCCTGGATTACAAAGAAAGAACTCAAGGCCCAAATTAGGGCAAATAACTTCTCAAACGAAATGACAAGCCACTGGAATAAAATTCCGGAGAAGGTCGGTAGTTGATAATTGATAATTGTGTACTTCTTGATCACGGTCGAGGCCCATGCACGAGGCAAGATCAGAGAATACAGAGGTACATAACAATGTGAGGTGCTCACAATTTTTAAATTCAAGAATCACACAGTAATCGAAATAGGACAGTAAAGTCGTGTAGTTTTTGAGTGAATAAAAGTGGTATTGGTTAAAGCGGAAATTATAAACCGGCTTACGATTCGGGGAGGGCAGTGTGGATAGCTGGACAAACGTGGGAATGCTGATATAATCGACACTGGAGGGTGTTAAAAAGTGCAGTGGTCATAAGGACCAGAAAAGCAATGAGTGGGATACCACAACACGGACGGCATTTTGAGGCAGGGGTAATACACGATATGCCTTATAGGTGCCGGAAACTGGCTGCGACGGGCACGGCATCCAGAAAAGTACGCGGGATAATTGGACGATCACTAACGAGTGAGCGGGCGGGAGAGTTACCAAAGGACAAGATTAAATGTAAAATCCGCGTGGGGCTATCAACGTGCAGTCAGAGATGCTAGCAAATTAAAGAAGACTGATCCGGCACTGGGTAACCAATTGTGGGGGGTAGCATGTCAAATTAATGCAAGTGGGTCAAGTGTGATAATGAGGCATACCTTCTGTGCAGGTGATTTCAGTGTCATATGGAAATTCACATGAAAGAGAAAAAATTCACTAGGAGTGCAGTGAACTTTTGAGGATTATGAATGGTGTACGGACGCGGAATGGACTTTCGAAGAGGAGCCGTAGAAGAAACAGACTAGTGAAGGCAAACGCTACTGATGCTGTTAGGCCGAAATTTGGAGAGTGTAAAGATAAATGTTTCCGAATACGCGATAAAAAAATTATCAGCCAAATTCTGGTTGGCTGCAGATGGCTGGTATTCTGCTTCATAAACACCTTGGCTGTAGGTGATGGCAGGCAGAATGAAGGTAGCGGGCAAAAGGGGGCTAGTTTGACGAAGTGGACAGAATGGGATGAGAACCCAGCGGCGAGGGCCGGGTTCCGGTCACTGGTTTCGTACTGCAACGCAGGATAAATTGAACTGTTGGAATGGAGTACTGGAAATGGATGTTGAGCGGTGTAGGGTGATGATTGGTGCCAGGAATCAGCTCTGCTATCCGGTGAGACTTACATGAGGGTCTGTTACTCCGGTTGTAGGATTATGGTCAGCCCCTTATAACGTCAGCAGGATAGAGTATAGACTTAAACCATTGTCAATCAGATTGATCAAATCGTCTAGTCCGGGAGCAAAGTCGAGCCGGACGATGGCTACCCAAGTAACCAATGCGATCTGAAAGAGATCGGGAGTGCGGCAGTCTGGAGAGTGTTCCAGCTGTGGGTTATGATTATCGTTTTGATGGAAACCAGACAATGAACATTTTGTTTCTGAACACTTAGTTATCATTCGGCTGGTAGGCCAGTGTGTTAAGGATCCCTGGACGGAGACTGGTTGTTTTTTAGGGTAGTAGGGTGACAGTAGAGATTAAGGGAGATATCGGGTAAGTGGTGGACGAGGAGAGGTGGTCCATTTAGGAACCAGGACTAAAACAGCGGAAAATGGTATGATCTGGGAAAAGAATAGGAAGATAGCAGTCTGATCGGTTCACCAGCTGTGGTCGAGGACGCTAACAGTGAAAAGGAAGGAAAACACTCAGTGTTGAGGTGAGGCTTTTTCATGTGAAAGCAAACGGGCTGGTATTCCACGGGGTCGTGAGAAATCAGAGGTATACGGATTCTAGTTGGAATGGGGTCTTTACTTACCATAAGCATATGCGTAGAGAAGTGAGGCTTAGTTACTGAAGAATAGTAATCTGCTTGGCAAGACTCCAGCATACGGGGAATCACGGTGTAAAATGGCATGATCTGATGAGGAGGGAGAAGAAGATTGAGTGGAGCATACCAAAGATATGTACATATATACGTATATATATACATATATACCTATATATACGCATATATATATGTCTGTATACGTGGGTGCGATTGTCAGACGGATCACGAGGAAGAGGTCGGACG